>JAODKC010000045.1:8612973-8636040 GCA_026777985.1 Mormyrops attenuatus
CCCCCCGGCGCGCGCACACACACACACACATACCTTTTCAGGTTTTTTCAGGGACCAATTTAGTGCACATTATGTCTGCATTATCTCCAGCACAAACCCATAGCCTCTGCTTTCCTTCACTATCACCTTTATCACTGAAGCTTAATATGCGCGACCTCCAAATAGCCGGTGCAAAAGCACCTCACAGACCAGAAATATTAATGGTTCCTGTAAACCTCTCATCTCATCGCCTTTGCCTGTCAGGTCAAGTTGAAAGCTTGGCTGGGGGGTAGCGATTCATGTTTTCTAACTTAATAATGAGGGGTAAACAGTCTGCATCTCTCACACGTTGCTTAGTTAGCATTGCTAATTTAACACTGAGAGTGTTCACTCTAGCCAACACTTTCAGTGTCAAATAAACACAGTCAATTATGCGTCCTTTGTTAATGGTGATGTGGGATAACCATAACCCAGGAAAACAGCCCTCTGTCCTTCCTTAGTCTCCAATGCCTGGCACTGCCCTGTTCGTTGCCTGTCTGAGTATAACATGAAGACCAATTAATTTTCACTGCGATGTGAGAAATGAGATATTAGCGGCAATGAATTCTTACTCAGGTCTATGCGAAGTCCGATACATTTATGATAACCAAGTTGTGGAATGGGGTATCTTAAAGGAGCCAAAGAGCACCACGAAGGATCTCATGTAATATGACATGTCAGTGAAGTGATCCCCTCTCAGCTTCACCGTTGATGCTCTGATATTTCAGAACCCTACAAACAGATGAGGGACAGTGTGGAGGTTACAGCTACCTTCAGAGGAGCCATGAGCAGTGTAGCACGAGGCTAAACTGGGAACCGAGAGATTTTTTTAAATGCAGTTGTATCGTATTTCATTTAAGAACAGATATCAATAATACGATTTGCGAAAATAGCTGACTGACCAAGGGATCGCTTTAGGATGCGTCTTCTCCTTCCTGTCTCCATCAGAAATGATGCAACCAAATGTCAGCGCAGTGTGTGGCAGAATGAATGCGTTTCGCAATCGCAAATGTCACAGTTTTAATAAAAGATTCACAGTGTACATGTCAGTGTGTGATGGCAACCAATAAATAAATAAATAAATACAGTAAAACATCCAGTGACCCCCATCGTGACATTTGGACCAGAAACTCGCGACGGTGACATTATTGAAACCGAAAGGTCTCATAGATTTTGGTCGGATATGTGGGATATCGAGAAGGCATGGTGCAATGCCTTTGGGCGGGTGAGCCACCTATGTCCCCTCAGTTTAATGTTTTGGTCCATTCTGTCATGGTTCTGGTGGTGAGCGGTAGTGGGAGCACCGTGATTCTGCAGGATATCCGTTTGGTTTTATCCTGTGTTGTCACTTGGTTCCATTTCGGGTTGAGTGCTTCATAGACGCCTGACCACCTTGTGGTCTGCAGCTGTCTCTTTGGGGGGATTTGCTTTGCTTGGGAGGGGGTGAAAGTTAAGTTAGTCTATCAGAACAGGGACTAAATAAACTGCCCCCTTCCCACCTAAATATTTTCAAGTTCTCGCTTTTATATAGGCGCAATCGTTTTCTTCATCATAATTATTTCAAGGCTAATTTTCTCTTTAAAAAACTGGAAGAACAAAGTTTGATTGTTTTGCGGTAAGTATGCTATATATGACATAATATATATGTATCTGGTTCGTTGGTCCCACCTCCTCTAGTTTCTTTGACCCGCCTCCTCTGCAATCTGATTGGTTATCTCTCTGAACCAATCATTTTTCCTTCTGCCCTCAGAACATTTAAAACTACCATGAGCTCACACTGTAGACTCAGGGTTTGCTGAAGTTGGTTTTACTTTTGTGAGATTGAACAAAACACAGATGCCAAGGGGCTATCCTACAACCACTGCCACATTTTCTGGTCTCTGAGTCCGTTTGCCAGGACACCACAGGAAGGAGGTAAGCACAGGAACTTGGGACAGCTGACTGGATAGAAGGATCCGGAGCAAGATGTGCTGGAGAGGCATTTGAGAACGGATGGCTGGTGGAGCAGGGGAGAAATAAAAACCAGATAATAAAGACAAAAACACAAACACACGAAAGCTGCAGACCCTGACGTGAGACAGACAAAACAGGAGTGGAAGGTCGTGTGCTCTGGGAATAACAAGAGTGAGCCCCAAACAGTATGTTTTTAATGGTATAAAACTTTAAAAATGCTTTAAAAAGTCATTATTTTATGAGTTTGATGTTTCTGTTGATAGAAATTTCATTTGAACTTTAGACTTGCATATTACATCTGTAAAGATCATGTAAATGCACTGTTAATGCAGTTTTTGCACTCTTTTTTTCTCACTTTACAATAAATCAGAGCAGATAACATAGCAAACTAGCTATCTCCCCCTTCCCTAAATACTTCACCCCTGCTCCTCTTGTTCCCCGACTCTCACCTGAGTTCGGGGTCTCTCTGCACTTCTTCCCCAGCTCTGCCTACCTCCAATGACCCCATGGACCCGGGAAGCACAGATTGGTCTAAAGTGCTACAAAGGGGGGTGTTTCAATTTCCTGCCTTGTAGGCAACTCTGCCCTCTAGGCATGTTCCAGGGGAAGGACACGGTCCCTTATACAACCAGACCCCACCAATGCACACATACACTCAGATGCACTGACAGCTCTTTGATCATTTCGACGATCCATGGACCTGGACTAGTGGGAATGGCACTGTTTCAGAGGAGTACATTTCCGTGGGCTTCACAGCTGTCCCCCCTGGGTTTGTCAAGAACCAGAAGATGTGAAGTCCTCACGCTACACTTCTGTGGAGGACAATTACTCCCAGAGGAAATTGGATTTGGTTTGGTTCCTGTAAACATGCCAATGAGATTAAATCTCCTTCTTTGCTCTCCGATTGAATCTTTTTGCACTAATTGGCCATATTGAATTAATGATCTTATTAGTGGAATGTAACTGGAATGTGATTGTTCTTCTGGTTTCCTGTGATATAGTACAGGTCTCAAATGCTTGACAGTGGTGACAAAATGATGGGAAGGTTTTCTTATGTTCTTAAGTGTTGCATAAATCGATTCATGTCATGTTCTCAACATTGGTGTCTGACTGAAGGATGGAATGAGGTACTTAAATTACTATTGTGATGTGAAATTCTATTTTTGCTCTGATGTGTGAACCTGCCAAGTTCTTCCTACTGTATATGCAAGTTTATGCGTTTATTTATTTAGTGCTTTTTTCCCAAAGTGTCATTCAAGCAAGGCTCAGAATGCAGGACGTCACTGTAGCAGTCACAGGTCTGGAACTAGCATCCAGTCTGGAACTAGGTTCCAGTCGCCAAAGACAGACCACACCAAGGGAGGATCGTCGTATTGTGCGCCAAGCATTACAGAGCCCCATGACATCTGCGTCTGCCATCTAGACACAGGTATTGGACTCTCTACAACAACCCATGTCACTCCACACGGATGACTGGCATCAACAAGACTATGGGTTCACCATCCCATGCATAGGTTGGCGTTAACACCAGTGGAGAGATGGCTGAGTTTGGAGTGGCAACCGGGAGGTATGGATTGATGATGAATGGCATTGAATCTCGGTTCTGCATTACTAGGGATGACCATCATGTGCATGTATGGTGGCACCAAGGGGAGAGGACCAATCCTGCCAGTGTTGTGGAGAGACACACTGTCGTTACTCCTGGCATCGTGGTGTGGGGAGCCATAAGGTAAGACTTCAGGTCATCTCTGCCAGTGACTCGGGGGACCCTGATGGCTCAGCGCTACGTCAGTAACATCCTGCATCCACATGTCTTACCCGTCCTGAGACAGCACCCTGGTACAGTCCTTCAACAGGACAACACCCGTGTACACACAGCACATGTGTCTATGGAGTGTGTGCCAGGCTGCTAGATCTTGAAGGCCAGTTACAACAGCTGTGGGCCGACTTGCCACAGGAGAGGATACATGGCTGTATGACTCCCTTCTGTACCATATCGCTGCATGTATTGAGACCTGGGGGGGGGGGGGAGTGCCACACCCTACCGACATAGGACCAGGATGCCATAATGTGTGCCCATAATGCCAACTCTGTTGTCTGTTTGATCTGATGTAATAATCATTGCGATACAGTCACATGACCTTTCACCACGTCCAGATCCATTTCATTTCCACCACTCCGTCTGGGTGCTTAATTTTTGTCACTGATTGTATGTTGTATAGGAGGAACTATAGTTTTATGAGGGTAGGCCACTGAGATGAAATGTTAACAGGTCCTTGTATCTGTCATTTGTACTGTGTAAATGTCAGCATGGCTAATGGCATTGAACGCTCATGTAAATAAGAGCCGCGTCGCAATCTTGCACCGCTGCCGACGTATTCAAACTAATTGGAAAGTGCCAACAGGATGCTCTTTTGCCATGTCTGCTAAAACAGATCCCTAACGTAGCACAGATATATTTCTAGGGCAGGGCACATCTGCCAAGGACAGGTACAAAATGCAATCTATCGCACTTTCACTGTATGGATTTTTATATTTCATATTGTTGGAAAACACTAACCGAATGGGTTTGGCTCAGTATAGACCCGAGAGGAGGGATTTTGTTGTTTGTATCGTACTTGGCGCTGGTTCGAGGGCTCCATTAACTCACCTACTGTAGTATATGGTGAAAAATGCAGGTTTACTTAATGGGAATTTGGGCACATGTTCTTCGTTGGAGACTAAAAATCAGACTCTGGGTAATAAGGCCCCAGTGAATGTCACCTGACTCCCCCCCCGACACACACACACATACACATACACGATTCTATGTTATGTTAGTATAATGTTAGTCACAAGATCTGCCTTTGGGTGACATGATTCAGTAGTAGAACCGCCGCATGTGTGTATGTGCCATGTGATGGACTGATATCCTGTCACAGGTGTTCCCTACTTCATGCTCTGTGCTGCTTGGGACCGGTTCATCATGATCCTGTACTGGATAAGTGATTTTGGAAGATGCAGGGGTGGATGGATCAGTTCTTCATTGCAAGGAGTTTGAATCACAGGCAGAAGGGCAACTCCAAAATGCAAGGAAATTATTGCATCCAATTTTTTTTCTAATCTAGAAAACAATTTATTTAAAACTTATTTAAAAAAACTACATAAACTGGAAGGAAAATTTATCATTGTAAAAAACAAAACCTTTAATGTGGCTTTGTAATATATAGAACATACATCTTCCTCTTTCATATTTTCATTTCCTACCCAAAAGGGCTGTTTTTATTTATTTTTTTTACCTGTAGGCTTATCTGTTGAAATACTTTTCCGCCTACAGCTGCTCCAGAGTCAGACATTTACTGGCATGTCACGGTTGTGACGCTGTATTTCACTGTTTTGAGCATTTGCCTGTTTCAAACAATTACCATCATTACCATAATCACGGGGTGGGAGAAAATAACAGAAAACGTATCAAATGCACTAAATCTGAATTACTCAGTTTCAGATTATCTTTATTATACGCAGTAACCCCGAACACTGATTAGAAACGGTAAAAGAGAAATAAAGACAAAGGAAAAGGCGGTAATTTTGCTGTAATTCACATCCGACGGGTTGGATGCGGGTCTGATTTTCTGCTACGTGAATCCAGTGAGATGAAATGTGCTGACTCTCTTCATCCAGCTGCTCTAGGCTGTGATGCAACAGTTAATTTAACATCAAATAACTGCACAGCAGCAAAATCAGCCACTTCAGCTGGTAATTAGAAGAAGAAAATTAGGGTAATTCAATTAATGTAACGCGTATGCGTACTGGAAGGGTGGAATACACTGTCTTGAGCTTGATATTCTTTTAGCTGTTTCAGTTTACATATCACAGCAAAGATGACTGCATGATGAATGAAGCGTGGCAGCCCTGATTCAATACTCACCTGCAGCAGTCATCGGCAGGCACCAAAGCTCAGGCGGCTTACCGCGTCGCCTTGCAGAGCTCCACCAGCCAATTTGCATAAAGCAGCCTGTATGTCCAGCTGCCTCCTGGCGAAATGTGTCCACAGCAAATCGGGATCGAAACGCGGAAAGCCCACGGCCCGCTGCGGAGTTTTACAGCACTCTCCGAGATTCGCTTCAGCGGCTGGCATTTCGGTGTCCCGGATGGAATCCAAATTTGGAGTTGGGTCAATAGTCAAAGAACAGTGTAACTTTTGCTCTAAAAACATTTATCATCTGCTTTATGCTTCTGATTTCTTACTTTATTCCCAGTCTAAATAATCTATGTATACAGAACATTATATTTTTGCATAGGGGCCTGTAAAGAGGGGGAGGGATGATTCCAAGGGCCCAAAAGGGGCCCTAAAATATGGAACATCATTGGATTGGTCTGGGTTGGGGGCCCAATATGATATGCTGATATGCTGTCATGAGGCCGAAAATCTCTAGCAGCACCCCTGTTTTTATGTTTTACTAAACAATATACAACCATCCATCCATCCATCATTTAACTGCTTATCCAGGTCAAGATTGCTGGAGAAAAAAAGAATCCTTTGCAGAAAAATTTGATATATTACTTGATTATATTAGTTGTTGGGTTGGTTTAATCTTTATTCATACAATTTTAAAACTGAATGCTCCCACACAGGGCAAAAACATGCTTAGGTGAACTGGAGTTGCCAAACTGTCTATAGGTGTGACTGTGTGAGTGATTGGCATGTGAGAGAACGGAGGGTGAGTGAATGGAATGTGACTGAATGGTGTGTCAGAGAACGGCGGGTGAGTGAATGGTGTGTAAGAGAATGGTGGGTGAGTGAACGGAATGTGACAGAATGGCGGGTGAGTGAATGGAATGTGAGAGAACGGAGGGTGAGTGATTGGAGTGTGAGAGAATGGCGGGTCAGTGAATGATATGTGAGAGAACAGAGGGTCAGTGAATGGGATGTGAGAGAATGGCGGGTGAGTGAATGATGTGAGGGAACAGTGGGTGAGTGAATGACATGTGAGACAATTGCAGGTGAGTGATTGGCATGTGAGAGAATGGAGGGTGAGTGAATGAGTGTGAGACAATGGCAGGTGTATGAGGTGTAAGTGAATGGCATGTGAGAGAACTCCAGGTGAGTGATTGTCGTGTGAGAGAATGGTGGGTGAGTGAATGGCATGTGAGAGAATGGCGGGTGAGTGAATGGTGTGTGAGAGTGAGTGAATGAAATGTGAGAGAATGGCGTGTGAGAGAATGGCGGGTGAGAGAATGGCGGGTGAGTAAATGAAGCGTGTGAGTGTGCCCTGTGATGGGTTGGTGCCCCATCCTGAGTTATTCCCTGCCTTGTGCCCATGACCCTGCATAGGACAAGTGGGCCAGAAAATTGGATGGATGAATGAAAAACTGCATATTTTATATTTTACATGTGCAAAGATATTATCAAAAACAAAATAAAATCTGGTAAATTAATCAAAGCTGGTGATGTTGATATATGCAGCAGTTCATTTTAGGTTTTAAATAATATAATCGCAGAATTTAGTAATTCAGATGATTTATTTATCGACGACATTGAGTCATATGAGTGCATGTTTCGGTTATTTAATAGAGCACATGAATAATTTTAGCGTCTCCCGCAAGTGAAAGAGAAGTTGAGTGCGTCTTCTGAATTGCCGGCTTGCGGGGCCCTTTAAGAAAGCGAGTTAATTGGGAAGCAGCAAAGTTGACGTAAGGAAATGAAGCATGGCTGCGCGGTACGGGAGCCCATTTCAGCAGGTGCTGGGGGTTCATCTGTACGTATGAACCATAGAAGGCTGAGGGCACACCGTCTCACGCTGCTTTAATTGGACTGTGACGTCCTCCTATGTGTCGCAGGCTGGCCGAAGGCCGTCAAGTGTGACATTGCAATTACAGCCAGCAGGGCGTGCAGGAGAGCATCCCGGACAGCTAGCTAAGGCCTGGCCACTCTCCCTTCCTCCGCCGTGATTGATTAAAGGATTGTTGGACTAGTCATTTTCTCTTGGTGCGGGTGACCTTGGGAGGCAAGAGCGAGCGGTCAATTAAGGAACAACAAGCTCTCTGCTGAATGTGGAGCCACTGGAATATACACATACAGAGAAATACACACACACACACATATATTTAGCTAGGAGCCTATTAGAGCAAGTTATGTGGCAGAGGCGATTCTAGGATTTGACCCTTTCAATCTGATGAACCACCACTGATAAAATTTGCCATGCGGGTGCAGCGGTCACCAGCTATAAAATTTGTACAAAATGGGTATGAAAATATGCGACGAATCACTACATAGATTTAGAAAACTATGTTTTTTACCTAGGGCACTGAGACAAAAGAAATAGGATCTAGATCCTAAATTTGGTCTAAGATCACCTATGTAATGTGTCGCAAACATTTTCAGTATATCCTGTAGGTTGATCTGCAGCAGCCAATGAAATGGCAGCCTGCTTTCCATAGGTCAAAGTGCCACTTGAGCCATAGACAAAGGTTTAGCACTAGTCAATTGACCAACGATGCAAAACGAGCCAGACTCCTACTTTAATCAAAAAGACCTATTGTACACCTGTTTATGATGGGGGGGGGAGGTGTGCTGGGACAAAAAGAACCCTAGCAATGAGCATATTCATTCAGCCGACCTCTGGCAGACTCCTGGTTGTCATATCAGAGAGAACGCTCCGACTCCCAAATCGAGGTCCGTTCTACATCCAACACCCGTCTTATTGGAGCATTTTCCCTGACTGATATAGAAGCAACTATGTTTTGTTTTCGCTTCTCCCTGCTGCTGTTATTAAACCCCCCTCCGCTCCTGTCCCCAAGCAAAGTTCCTGTTCCTTCATGCCATTATGCTATGTTTCTCACTGAAGTGCCTCACACAGCATATTAATTACGTGATGAGCCACTCCTTTGCAGATCGCTTTGATTTATACATGGACTGATCTTTGTACAGCATACTCAAATATGCTCTGATTAGACCATTTCTCTGTCATGTCCTTGGGCTTGGTCTGATGGCCACCTCCCTACTCCAATTCACATTCTTCTTTTACTGCAATCATAAGTGCTGAATATATCCATTATTTATACAAGACCATGTATACCATTTATTCCACTGCAAAGATGCACATTTTCTATTTATCACTGATGTATATATTGTGTGATAAATACACAGTATACTGTACCAGCTGTTTCTTGCACTTTTGCAACCCATGCAAAGTAGTAGTAACTTTGTGAACCATTTGCTGTATTTTTTGACCCCACTAGATGGTGCTCTTGGGTTGCTTTGGGGCCTACTCTGAGCCCTTTTATGAACAGAGAGCTCCAACTAGTGGGGCCAGAAAATACAGCAAATGGTTCTTGATTCTTCATTTGCCCGTCAATACAGATCAGATGCAGAACTGAGTTTCTTTGTTTGAGTACTTGTACTTTGTGCTGGCCATGTCCCATTAGCTGTTCTTGTGGTCAATGGTGATGAAATCACAGTTAACACCGGCCTGTGTGAAGCTGATCGCCCCCTATTGGTGCTCTACAACTTTGCAAAAGACTGGCATATTACAATGGAAGCTCCACCTTCGAGACTTTATTGTTGCAAAACCAAAACATCTATACTCATTTTCACTTGCACACCTCTTTTGCCGTTTGAGTTCCCCTTGCCTCCCTCCTCTGTACCTGATCTTCTCCAGCCAGACCTGCTGGCCTTCCTTCCAATCTGCTCCAACAATGTTTCCCAAGATCCAGATTGAGTTTCCCAAGATTTCCCAAGATCCAGATTGTTTCCCACAACCAGTTGAGTATAAATAGTCATATTCACATGCGACTCTTTATACTCAACCGGTTGGTTGAAGCACAATCATGATCTGGATTTTTACTTTCTGGACCTGCAATTTCCACCTCTGATTTTTATGCTGTGATGTAGGAGTAGGTGATTGTTAACAATAATTCACTTAGGAATTCAGAAGCTGGCATCCTGGCTCCGGCCTCATGCCCTCTGCTGCCTTGGATAGATGCATTATTATCTCTGTATTCCTCTCCGCTGTATTGGTCTGCCTCCCTGGGTGGCTGTGTCACCTTGTACCTCCATAGTTACCTGCTAATTTCTGGCCCTAGGTAAGTGTGCGGAGTTTCCGTTACCTGCACATTTTCACGCAAGTTCCCTCCATCTGTTATGTTTTCCTCCCACAACTTAAGGACGTTTGAGCGTCCTGTAATGGGCTGGGGTACTGTACACTTCCTGGTATAGATCCCGTATCATTGTGACTCCAGATCAGATGGGAGTTCCTTAACAACCTTCTGCAACAATCTGCCATGCACATAAGTAAAATTGCAGTGCACATATAACAATATCCAAATTAAATATATGACACCAATAACAATGATAACATCTGAAAAGCTAGCTGAGCATACCTGTTTGATGTTATGGTTGCTTGGGAATGTTACGCAGTGTCTGCAATATAATTCATTAATTGACTAAGAGACTCATTTGCATAAAGTAGTTCACTTTGACAGTACATAATTAAACCAAGTTTGCTCTGTGATCAGCAAAATTAATGCACAACCGGCAAATGTAAATTCTGTCATCTTTATTCATGCAGCTTGGCAGATAATATGACTCATATTTCCAAACAAATATAAGTAATGGTTCTGTAATATGTGTATGATGGTTCTGTAATATATGTATGAACCAAATGCATTTCTTTTGTCAGTATATAAGTATAATTCTTAGAGTAAATTTTACATAACCTACTTGGTTATGTCTACATATAAATACTGTGTGGGAAATAATTCTTGCTCGTCCGCATCCTGCTCTTGTACCTGGGCTTTCCCATAGGAAAATATTGTCACATGTGTGGCTTTGTGACACATTGTATTGTACTTGTAAACCATTTATGTTTGAATGTACATGTTTCTTTTATTTACATTTTGTTATGTGGGTGTCAATATGTGTACGTGTAAACGTACAGAAATAAAGACAAATTAACAAAAACTTATTCCATTTTCGACCAACACCTAACATATTATGGTTATCATTTATTGTAAGATGGAGTTAGTTAAATCGTAGACCTGGTCAGAAACAATATGAATTATCATTATTAGTTTGCATTTTGTCCTGCCCCTTTCCCCCCTTTGTGACATCCATGACTATACAGGACAACGCACTGATTTCCAGAAGTTTTTCCACGTGGGGCTTAATTATATAACTCAGCCTTAAGCAACTGGAAAAGTACAAAAGTTATGCCATACAGACACAACTAAGTGTGAGGCTGTTTGCTACCCCAGTTCAACCTCAACAGTGAATTAATTGGATAGAAATTAGTGACTGGCAGATGGGCGCATTACGTTTCACATTAGCATATGGCAAATGTTTGGCAGGAGGTAATTAGAACCAAATGAAAACACCAACTTTGACTAATATTTTAAAAACCACACATAAAAAAAACATTCTAAAATGCCCCTAAGTGACATATTGAGCATTTTATTGCATTTTCCCAATATGCATGCAACAAAAATGTAAAACCCTTTAAAATAGATGCAGTTGATGTGGGTACACTTGGTGCCAAATACTCCTCACTCATCTAATTACACACAGTACACTGTATTAAAAAGTCACTCATTAACTGAGATATGAGAAGGGACAGCAGACTGGATGGCTTTAAACAGCTGGAGAACGGCTTTGTTCCCAAGGGAAAGAGATCCCCTTCATCCAGGGGCGATTCTAGAATCGTCTAGGCATAGGAAAAGCCATAATATATACCGAGGCGCCAACCTTATTATTAGCCAGTGATATGTTTTGAATCGGTGAGTGACAGGGGAAGGGGCATCCCAGGGCCAATCAGATTTTGGCTGGGGCCAGTTCCCCTGTGGCTCCGCCCCCATATACACCCATGCCTTCTGAGTCCCATGGAAAAGTAGGGCGAGTGTCTGTGATTTGGTCTGTAGGTTTAGGGGTCTCAGCACAGGTCACCCACACGCAAGGACCTGTGTGGTCGCATTAGCATGAAGGCCTGTCCTCATGGGCTGCAGCATCGCAAAGCAGATCTGTGCCTCTGCAGTGCGTCACGGCATGCGGGAGACGGACCGCGAGTCGAGCCCCACCGCCACCGGCTGCTCGCGCTTCGTTAAATATGCATTAATGAGCTGATGGGATCTGACATCCTGCCCTAAATTTTTAATCCGTGCAGCATGTAACAAGCGCCTGGTTAGTCCGCACCTCTCCTTATTACCATTCTCACGACGCAGCGACGGCCCAACAGAAGACGGTAAATGATGTGTCGTTTTACCGCTGCATAATCAGACGGGCCTGGTTTTGTATTCGACTCATACATGAGAAGGTTGCCAGTCTGGATAAGGATAACCCAAGGGCTGGTATTAAATTATTTAAAAAAATGAGAGGAAAAACGAAATCAGGAGACATAGCGGGAAAGGTAAAGCTGGGTAAATCCGCGTGGGAAGGCAGTCTTAGGCGGAGAAGGAAACTGCACAAGTTCACTGTCACAAGCTCTCCAAAGGGAGAAATCAACAAACTGAGTAATAGTCCAAATTATGGCTTAGATTCATTTTGTTGATATACATTTATATACATACAGTGAAGGTGGCTAAAGGCCTTTAACAGTGTCATAAATAAAAACAGCTCTCTGCAATGCGGGCCTGTTCTTATTGTATTGTGTGTGTAGTATTTCATTTGTATTATAGCTGGCAGAGAGTTTGTCACCAAGGGGATGCTACGAGCATCTGTTTCTGAACGAGTACGGTCACCGCTCACACTTTGGCCTGCAGACCTCATACTGTTCTGTACACTATATACAATAAGTTCTAAAGCTATGAATTCAATTCATTTTTATATATCACTTTCCCCAAAATTCTTGCACCAAAGTGCATAATAATAGTTTTAACAAGAATGTCATGTCATATTAAAAAAATTTAATCCATCTATCTATCCAGAGTCATGTCAGGCCTTGAGGTTATCTCAGACAAGCCACGTGGCAGAATGATGCCAAAACGGGGAGCCAGTCCGTTCCGCGGTGTAAACCCACTACACACACACAGGACAATTTAAATCTGCCATTCAGCTAACAGCATGTCTTTGGACTGAGGGAGGAAACCCACACAAGGTGGGGAGAACATACACACACACACAAACACACACACATGCACCAGGGTTGGGCCATTCCAGAATGCATTCATTAATTCCAATCCAAATCAGGAAATGGACCTGGAGTTGGGATCGGAAAAAAAACAATGGGGAACAGAATTGGAATTGAACTGAAATATCAAGCAGATTTCCTGATTTGGATTGGAACTGATGAATGCATTCCGGAATGGCCCCAACCCTGACACACACACACATGCACACACACACACACACACACACACGAGGATCGTCTTCCTCTGGAGTGATAAGCTAGCAGGCTTGGCTCTTGAGCTGACGGTAAGAAACGTATGTATTTACTTATCCTCATGTTCCTTGGACATTATCCTGTGTACAAGGGCATGTTCCCAGTGTCTGTCTTTAATACACACATCCCCAGATCCAGTAGCTGTCTAAGTATTATGCTCTTTTTGTTATTTACCTGCATATTACACTGTTCGGTTGTTGTTCATTGTTGTAATCTGTTTATTATTAATAACTAGGCTACAACCATACATGCTATATGTTGTCATATGACTAAAAGGTAAAAAGCTAAAATGTTACTGGTTTTTATCAGATTGTGGGGAAATCTGGTCCCACAATGTAATACCAAGGGGGTGTTCCACAAAACAGGATTTCCCAGTTAGCTGGGTAACTTCAGCTAAACATGAAACCTGTCCAATAGGAAGAGAGGTTACTGACAATCTCATTGGACAATCCTTAAATTTGGTTTTAAGTTATCCAGCTAATTAAGAAATCCTGCTTTGTGCAATACTCCCCAGGACCTACGAAGCTGCAGTGCAGTCCACTGACCCTCCATGCCACAGTTTTACATGATGTAAAATTCTGAGCTGGGGAAAGGAAACAGTCTATAAGTTTTGCTTGTATGTTCATAGTTGGTTAATTTTTACCCAGAGGCCTACATGAAGTTTCTCTCCTGTATTATTTCTGAACTGATCTACATAATGAACATTTCTATTAGACATGAGAGTTTACAGTACGATTAAGGTTGGATTTCTAGGTTGCGCACTAGTTCAAAAAGCCATACGTCTTTCAGAACATTTCCTGAATCACCCGTTTTATTGATTTTCTGGGGGAAAAAACTTTGACGATACTAATAGCACACCCCTGGGCATTTCGCTTCTCTGGTGGTGACGGCGCCTGATCCTAGGTTTAGCGGTAGTTCAAATATCAAGCTTTTTTTGTAATATATTATTTTCCTGTGACATATATCTGATTTAACAGACCACAGTGAGATCCCAAGAAATTAATATCCCCATTGCACATGCCACTAGAATCTTATTATTACTATTACAGCCCAAGGTGCAGTGTTCAGTCATCTCACATTCTGTATGATTGTATAACGATAACCTCCCATTGTGATTCTAACCACCCTTCCTGTGTATGTTACATGCCAGTAGCTTGCAGTGCGTCCTGCGGTTGATTATTGAAAGGTTAATTATCATTCTATTAATTGTAACTTTGTGCTTGTGTACATAGCCTCGGGATGCTTTTTGCAAAAATTGATGAATCATTGGTGTTGCTAGCTATTTATACGCCACACCATAACACCCAGGGTGCCACAGAACATTAAGCACCTGACTATATATGACTACTGCAGTAGGTTAATTGTGTCATACATTTGTTAAATGTATACTATTGAACTGTGCACTAGAGTACTTGAAGAAAGAATCATACCTATTCAGTAACAGCATTTAACATTTCCACATATTAATATGTTCTTTGGAGGTAAATTGCAATGCAGGCTGGTCATGGCACCCCACACACTACCCAGGAGTGTGTGAAGGTCTCAAAGGCACTAACTGACCCTTCCTTTCTTTCCTCATATGAATTATAAAGTATGTTTCCCCCATACTAAGTATAGGCAAAACACATTAGTATGTTTTTTCTGCATTTGTAAGGCTACTGACTTTGTGGTTTCATTAAGTTTCCAGCTTTCCAGCAACCAACCAACCACACAGCTGGAAATGATCAGAATCAGTCTTTATTTGTGAATTTCCCATGGTGCATTTGGTCTTACCATAAAATAAAAATACATAGTGCTGTAGCAACTAAATGCAGTGATTCTAGTAAACAAAGGAATTCCAGTTTAGTCCAAAATTAATGCAAACTTATTAGTGCAAAAAATATGTATAGCAGTTCTTTAATGCTGTTGTCGTTATCTTGGGGTAGGGAAGAAGATTACGATTTCTAGGATTGACAGTGACACCGCGTTGCAGTTGCTCCCGGTTTTGCTTAACCTGTAGCATTTTCCAGAATCAAGTGACTGGAACAGGTGGTGCCTTCACTGGGAGGGGTCAGCAACAGGTTTGCTTAGGTGCTTCTCATCTTTTGCAGGTTCTCTGTGGAAGGGAAGCTGTGGTTGGTGAACTCTTCCGCAGATCTGCTGAGGCAGATGCTAAGGTGCGGTGCCACACTCTGCTGGAGAAGCTAATAATGTTTTTCGCTGACAGCTCTACAGAACGGGTGGTGCTGCGGTTATCTCAGTCAGGGCCGGAAGTGCACGGTGTGCTTTGGCGGCTCTGATGTTCTCATCTCATCTGCGTCTGTCTGAAATGGCGGCCCCAAGGAATTCTGGGAATTTAGCGAAACACCTTTGATTTCAAAGGTGAGGAAGGTAGTGTTTACGAAAATCAATTATCTTCTCCAGTATTATTATTGCGCTTAAAATCCATCTTATTGTTTTTTGGTGGTTATTGCTAATGTTGTTTTATTATTTTTATCATTATTTTTTTTATTATTAAGTACTTAAAAGCATTTGAGTACGGGCCAAGAATACAAAAATATCTTTCAGAAAACATCAGTATAAACAATACTCTTTTTTTACATCCAATGTTAAAATTTAAATGAGATCAGCACCAGAGAACATTGATTAAATATTGTCTCTTCCAGACCTCCATTTCCAGAATTTACCAAAAACTGGTGCGAAATGGGACCGACATTCGGCCTTGAATTGAGTCCGCCGTTCTGAGAAGCTTTTAATCCTGCAAAGAAAAAAAATACATCACTTCTGACAAATGCTGCTCTTAAACTATAACAGCTGTGAGATGTCTTGTCTAGCTGAAGGGCAGATGCACTGAAACACTCCAGTTACTCTTAAAGGGCCCTGCTGGTGGATGGTGAGCTGTCTACTGAGTTCAGATGAGAAAAGTTCTTGCAAGTCACTAAAAGGCAAAATTCAGCAGCGGTGAAGGAAAGGTTCCGCCGTCTGGCAGGTCGCTGTCGGCTTGAATCTGAGTTTGCTGGTGATGTGAAAAAGCGGGAGCCTGGGGGAAGAGGACATTCAGGGACAGACGCATGACTCAAGTGACTCTTATCTTCTCGATCTGAGAATAGTTTAGCACAGCAACCTAGAGCTCACTTCAACAATATACTCAAGATATATCAGGATATAGACTCAAACTTCAATCAGATTGTCCATCTATCCATCCATTTTCCATAACTGCTTATCAATGCCAGCCAACCCAGTAGGTGACATCGGCGGCTGCATAGGCGGCTTCTTAGGTGACACTGACTTAGCAAGGCAATTTCACATTGCTGCAGGTGGGGGGTGCCGTTGGTGAAGCTTGCTTAGGGTGTCACGCCAGCCGCATCCTGCAATGGCGCTTAAGCAGTACGGGGTCGCAATGGGCCTGGAGGAGTTAGGCTGCAGGGCTGCCCACTAGATCCCCATGCCACCTAATAGACAGATAATGCTGTGCTTCAGCAAAATCAGTATGCATCTAAAAGAGGATAACATAAAAATACTGTGCTTCCATGGCAAAAATGGAACACACTGCACAATAGAAATCATCTTAAATAACGCCAAGTTCAACAAGTTCATACATTTCAAAAGGTACTTCTTTTGCAAAAGGAAACTGTTCCGTATGTGGAAAATGTGCATTTTAATTTCCCAGAAGATTCTTGCAGAACCTAAACGTACCTTCATCGAGAAAAGGCCTATCTAAGTAATTTTTATTAATTTCTTTGGAAAGCAGTAGCCAGCCTTAAAAATAATTGAATGGGACCACACAGTCTTGCTTTCTTGGTGTGTTTTTTTGTACTGTCGATGGGTACATTATATACTGGTTTATAAAATGGTAACATCCAAGGAAAAATACAGAAAAGCATTAAGCAGCATATTGTTTTAAAGAAAAAAAAAACATTTTTAAGGTTAATTATGCAATTGTTAAGTGTTCACTATAATGTGTAACATTTGTAATAAATACAGCCCCATTGTATTTTAACATTGTTCTTAAACAGTTGCACTATTTGCCCAGGCAGTCTTTCACAGAGTGGTGACCCTCTTCCCATCTTCACTGCTCGGGGGGGGGGGACCTGTTGCTAGTTAACCTAATTAGTTGTGAGATATTCAACCGGGTTTTTTGTTTTAGTGTTAGAGACCTTTTCCAGTCTTTGTTGTCTTTGTTGCCCATCCCAACTTTTTTGAAACGTGTTGCCGGCATCAAATTCAAACTGAGCGTCTATTTGTCAACAATTAAATTTCTCACTTCCAGCGTTTGAGATGTTGCATTTCTGCTATTTTCAATTAAATATGGGTTTATGAGATTTGTGAATCATTGCATTCTGTTTTTATTTACATTTTCCAAAATGGAAACAAAGTTGTACTTTTTGGCCTGACATATTTATAATTGTTGGCATCCCATTTAGGGGGTTTCCCTTAAAAGAAGTTAAGACCAGTGATTATCAAATTGGCACTTTTGAACCTTGTCTTATCTATAATGCATTTTGTAAAAAAAATACAGATAGCATCAAATAGCTATGCTCACACTGTCTCAGCACTGGAAGTGTTGTTTAAAAAATATTTTTCACTTCTGGCTTCCCAAAGTAAATTAATTATTTTACAGACCTTTCTGTGTGTTTTTTCCCATTCAGTGCCTTGCATTCAGATTTCACAGGATGAGAAATACTATTTCAACTTCACAGATGTTTGGAAATCTTATGGAAGAATGCAGTGCTCTAGATTTTGAGGCAGTCCCAGGTTATCTCCACTCAAACTAGAACATTTTTATAAAAGATCACTAGAAGATCTGTTACTTCTGCTGACCAACGTTTCATCATACAGCATATGTTACAGTAATTCTTATGTCAATATTTATATTTTAAGCTGTTTTTGTCTCTAGGAATTATGCTGAGAAAAAAAAATAAAAAAGAACTATGATTAGCATCACATATGCCTCCAGCTGACACATCGTGTATCCACGCCCACTTCACCACACCCATTTGACAATGCACACATGGCCACGCCCCCGCTTGGCACCGCCCACCTGGAGACCCCACCTCCCGTCATATTCATTGCTTGCCCTAAGTGTAATAACATGACCTCTCTGAACGAAGCCCCTTGCAAGGTATTTAGCTTGGCTTGGTTCTTCAAGATTTCACAATGAATTTCTCAGCTGCATTCCTCCCTGCAGACTTAAGCAGCATCTAATATATGGCACAGTAAACTATACATACAAAAATGCAGCCAATAAATGCAATATACATACAATAATTACAGCATACACAATATCTACTGTATATACACAGTATACCATACAATATCATGCAAGTTGTCGAATTAGGATTGAAATGCATTGGTCAGTTATTCGCCGCTCCTGATATTGCAAAAAATAAAAAGTCTGCGGGGAGCACAACATAACGTATCGCCACTCTGCAGCGCCATCTTGTTGAACTATGGTGATGGTTTACTGGTGATTTCTGGAATCTTACTTGTCTTCTGTCCCTATCTGTTATTTGGTCTCCATATTGCACTGGACCGTTTCCCATCTTTTGCCTCTGACCTACAATTCATGGGCTGTTACCCCAGAATACGATCCATAAAACTGACTAAGTCTGCACTTGGATCTCAAGCCTACTTTTTTACACTTAACAGGATAATCCATTTGCCTAATACATATTCTAAAAATATGTAACACATCAAATAGACATTAATCCAGTTATTAACATTTCTATCTTATTTCAAAGCTAAGGAAGTCGATAGGCAACAGTGCATATTGCTTTCAAACAAATTTCATGCTTAAGCAATAAGTGTATAATTTTGGTACAGTACTTTCGGTACTTTCCCTTTTCCATTGACTTGCGATTGAGTACCAGTACCAAAAGTAAAAAAATGTATTAATAGGCCTGTTGGATTCGTGGATAAATTAAGCTTTGATCGCAATCTGGTGGAAGAATGGATACAGCAAGACCAGCATGGCACAAAAAGTAAAAAAGTATTTTGATAATGTACTACGGCATTTTGTTGCAATAAATATTGGGGCATTATGACAGTTTAGTGTGGCTACTGGAATGGACATGAAATGGAGATTCAAAATAGGATCTTATTCTAAAATATATATACAGGTAATGAGAATTAAAGTTGGTTCCTGTGTAAATCGTTAATTGACATTGAGATTGTCTGTGTGGGTATGTGTCCCTATGTGTCTGTGTGGGTTAGTGGTGTACATTTGCGTAGCAACGAGTAAGTAAGTAACAAATACTAGGCTGTAACGAATCGTTACGAGTATTCAGCCGTTCAAGGATTTTTTGCTGACAGTGACGAAATGACTGATCAGACCGCCTAATCGGCACTCGCCATGCAGACTGTTGTTTGCGGCAGTTCTGGCTGGCATGCAGTTGCAGCTGGTTTCCATTATCTGAAGCCTGCGCTCATTGCCTGCATGTTGTATGGCCCACATACGAGTCTGATGGGGGGGTCTGGGTCACTGCACTGACTGGCCGGGATAGTCAGTCGCCCATCGCCTTCGTTACAATCGGCATCCCACCTAGGATGTACTCCTGCCTTGTGCCCTAAGCTGACCGCCTACCAACATGCTTGCCAATATGCTCAGTATAAGCAGCTGGAAGAGGCATGTATATACATTTCCAGGCACGTGCGGGGGGACCAGCCCCGTTCACCTGAACAAATCAAACTGCTCCCCTTTGTTCCAAGTGCCTTTTTTCGATGACCAGCGATCATGCAAAATCTCCCAATGGGGACCCCCCTCGGCTAAAAGTACCATTTGGCCACGCCCCCCCAGCTCCAGCACCTGCCCCTCGGAAAGTCTGTGCACATCACTGCAGATTTCAAATATGAACCCTACGTCTACATACACTTCATTGCAATCACGGGGTGTCTATGGTGTCGACAAACATGGAGTGATACAAACGAGCCTGCCAAAAGGTAACTTCCATTGTCCTTTGATTCCCCTGGATGGCAAACCTAAGAAAGGGTTGACATCGGTGACAAGTAGGGGACAGCTATTGACGGGCAAAGACGGACGGCGTTAACAAGACAAAAAAACAGGAGCTCTGCTGGATCCACGACACAGAACAGAAGCGTCGTACGGAATGAGGAAACGAACGAACAGATTGAAAGGTTGTTTACTGGGGTTCAAGTGACGTCACAGAGAGATGAGTTTTTTTTTACAGCGTCCAGTAATGCAAATGTACAATACAAACTTTCCATGATTCGAAGCATAGACTACAGAAAACGTGTGCTAAATAAAAAATGCCTTATAGAACATGCACACTAATGATCCTGGTGAGATTCCCTCAATAAACAGAATGAGAATGAGACAATGGGAGTCTCAGAAATACAGATATTCCCCTTCAACTCGGAGAGGGTTTGTTTTTAAGAAACTGCAATTAAACCATATTTAAGACATTAAACGATCGGCTGAGTTGATCTTTCGAGCTGCACATGTTAAACACCAAGCGTGCTGTTATACTGTCTGCTCTGTGTTCTGCAGGACCGGTGCGTCGTGGGGAGACTATCAACAAGCCCACGTTCAGAAATAGCTGATGTGCTCATGGGAGCCCGGCGTACGCATCAATTCATAGCCGACGGCTCTCCGCAGACGGGGAGGCGCTTTCTGCACTGCGCTGCAGACCCACTCCCGTCTTCATAACGCTACCGCCGACTTCTTCGTCTGCCAAACACGCAGAGCCATACGGCGGCGGTCTGTAGGCGATGCAAATGTTTCGTTATGGCCTTCTGATTTTCATCACGGGGGATATGACTTACGGAATATTAATTATTCTGAAAAAGCCTGATATGAAACTGGAGGCTTGGCGGTTTGCGATGTTCGCCTCACACCTCTGTGCGTGTGGGGTTTCTCCCCGAGTCGTATAGGTTTCTTCTGGGGGCTCCGGTTTTCTCTCGTAGTCCAGAGGCATACATTTGGCCTAAATTGTGTCTCCAAATTGCCCATTTTGTGAGTATGTGTACATATGTGCCCCAACATGGACTGAGGTCCCATCCTCCTGTGTTCTCCTGCCTCCTACCCCATGCTAAATGTGATAGACTCCACCCCCAATGACCCTATCCTGCATAAATGGAAAGATGGATGCATTACATGTTCAGGTCTTTCATGAATAGCTTGGCATGGCAAAACTACAATTGCACAGGTAAGAATCAAATACTGGTTAAGAAATTAATTTTTTTTCCCCAGCAATGTCAGATAGTGTAATTTATTATTGGATTCCAGAACTTGTGCTAAGAACGCAACAGAAATTCTGGATTCTTGATTGATACGAATGCCTTGCACCAAGGCCATATGTACTGTAGCTAAGAGTAATGCTTTAGATTCTGTGTAAAATACTTCAAAAGAGTCATCTGTTATCAGCATAAGATGTTTGTCATGATCTTTTTATCGAGTGCGCATACTAGCCTTAGAGATGTATTTGATATCAATGAGCTGCCCGGTTTTTGCAGTGGATATTTAGCTTAATCTTGTTGGTCCACCTGTGCCTGAGAAGCGTACGAGGACAACTGAATCGATTCAGTGCCACTGAAACCTCCAAAAAGGCCAATTTGCTGCTGACCATCGCATAGTAGAACCGAGCCGACGTGCACAAATGGCTACTTGCACATACTCGGCTGAAAATTAAGCCATTCAACTTTAAGTTACATTGTTAGTTATCTGATAAACACGTCCGAAGCTGACAGTTGCCTGACAATAAGATCCTTATGCGCCCAGGCAGATTACATTGATCTGTATTCTCTTTAAACCATTTATTTATGTCTATGTTAGAACAGAATTCAATTAATCTAACATCACGGATCAGCTGCTGTGACTGACTTTGCGCTAAACGCTACCAGCCCTCATGACATATAAGTGCAAAAGATACATCGTACATCGCCTAGAAATGTGTAAGAATGTTTGTCAGAATGACCAGAGTTTCTCTGATTGATGTGGGAAAACCACACTAGACATAAAGATGGCATGTCAACGATCATATCAGCTATTACAGAGATTCACAGGGATTCAGGAGAACGTCAAATCTTTGATATTGAAATGAGGTCAGAGCATTGCACCCATCACTATTAAAATAAACACGACAAACAATCAGAGAATAAACAATGTCTAAGGTGTATCTGTGAAGCATTTTGACAGTCTTACTATGATTATATCATGGAATTTTCTATGTTTCATTTTGGCTTAATACAATTTTATAGCAGCATTAAAATGTACATTAAAATATGGTATATGTTAATGTTAGTACATTTATATTACCAATATAGTAAATATTCAGTAAAATATTTATTACATAATATTTGTAGTAAAGTACATGTAATTAATATTTATTGATAGAAGAATAGTTTTGGTCTAAATTCATAACATGAACAATATATAATGTAAATATTTTGACAATCTTAATCACAGTAAACTGTCTAATAGTATTATTATTATTAGTGTAGTAGTAAATAGTATAAGTGTAACATCAGTCGCTACACTGTAGCCACAGTGGCTTTCAGTCCTTGTTACAAACACAGCTTGTCTCTGTACTGTGGGGTCTTTATGTTACCCCTGACACCGTGAGCGTGTGTGTGTGTGTGTGTGTGTGTGTCCGTGAGACACCGCTGATGCATGTCGCAGTCACCACGGCGGTGTCTGTGCATGCGATTTGGAGGGGAGGGAATGTGGGCCTGCTCTGTGTGGGGGGGGGGGGGGGGGGGGGGGGGGGGGGGGGGGGGGGGGGGGGGGGGGGGGGGGGGGGGGGGGGGG
>JAODKC010000045.1:8636132-8650574 GCA_026777985.1 Mormyrops attenuatus
CCCCCCCCCCCCCTTCGGTTTCATGCCTAGCACACACACATAGATTAAGCCCTGTCCCACCCCCAAGCCCTCTCTCTCTCTCTCCCTCTCTCTCTATCTCTCTCTCCCTCTCTCTCTCTATCGCTCTCATTTATGCCTGTACAAAGCAGCTGCTGCCCACAGAACTGTGGGAACAACATTCAGATCTGAGCACATTAGTCACCAGATGTCACCTTTCACTGCCAGTCCCTGGAACATCCAGGGAAACAATACCCCATGCATGCTGAACATCTGACTGACGACATCCTCTACGGGGGGGGTGGGTGTCTCACTGGGCTGGGTTAGTGCTCACAGCACAGACCGCCGGCCAGGAGACATGTTTACAGTGACACCTGCAGCTCCGTTCGGAGGCGAAAATGTGCATCGTGTCAAATGTGTGATCCGCCACGCAGACAGAGCGTTTGAGCTTAAAGGCACAGTGACGCCACATACCTCACGACCGTTTCGACTTATATCTGCATGTTCAGTTTGCATCAGAGACTTCGGTGCACCAAAATTTGATCAGAGATCGTCTATATCATTTGAGATAAACCCAGTATATTATTAGCATATTAGCAAACTAGATGTCATATTAGGTAAACTGTTATTAATAGTTTAATCCTGGACATAAGATTATATACATTCTGTGCATACTAAATGTACAGCCCTATAAAACCTTCTATTCCTACATGATGTAGACCATCCTGCAAAAATATATATATATATTTTTTTTAATTAAACGTTCTAACTTAAAAGTCTGATCCTGAATAGACAGTACGACGACATTGTCAACTAAAACCGCTGTTTAATGCCACCTTAAATAAAAGGAATCAACTTAAGTGAATATGAAGGTGAGACAGGACTGTTTCTTAATGATTTGCAGCCCTGTAGTCAACATTTGGTGGAAGCAGATGAGAGCAGTAAGTATTTTTGGGTGCAGCTGCACCCGGGTTACTCTTGGTTTGGTGCAGGTTCTGTCACTTCTGTTGGCCACGTTTTGCTCCGACTCCCTCAAGTTCCTTGGGATCGTTCATAGACAGCAGGTCCCCACAGATTCTCCACAGGATCCAGGTCAGGACTCTTAACTGGGTCACTCAAGGACAGTCACTTGTTACTTTTCTTAGGCCACTCAAGTACTGGCTTTGCTTTACAGTCACTTTTCTTTTTTCCCTTTTCAACACCATCGTCGGTGGCACCCAGGCTCCGGCCAGCCTGGCCAGCCTCTGTGACCGATATCATCACTTCACAGACGTAGCTTCTGTGACAGGATGGAAAGAAGGAGGCCGTTCCCAAAGCGATCCAACTCAAAGCTGCGGTAAATATGTAAAGAATAAACGTGAGACGCATACATATTAAAAACCGTGCTTTGAATTAAAAAAAAAAATGTCAGTTTTATAAAATCCATCTTTAAACTATTATAATGAATTCCCGTATTCAATGTGCCTTTGATCATCCAAAATCCATTTGACCTGAAAAAAAACAAGCATCTGTTCCTATTTGCTGCAAGACACTGTGATACAGATGAATCGACCTCGTTTAGAATGTGCACTGGCAGGTAATGCTCTTGGTCTTAAATGAATTGACAAGATCTCTGGGGAGATGCCAGAAGCCAACTGTGGGGAGGCGGCGATAACGACGGGTAGCAGCACAGGGAAAGCTGGTGTTTTTCAGGTGTATTTTTAAGTTCAATGTCAACCTACCGTTTTTTTCTGCCTTGAAGGAAGCCCGGTTCCTCAGCATCTCTCGAGCACCTGGGTACGTGAGTGCGCAAAACGTGGATTTTGACGGCGGAATGGATAATGGACTTAACGTCGAGTGATTCACAGCTCGACCCGGTGCTATTTTTGTCCCACCCCCCTCCTGGCCCAACCATCAACTTTGGAGGACTGAGTCAGCAGAGGCTGACCTTGGCACTCACTCGGCTAAGCCGCTCACGATTGTCATCTGTGATACAAAAAAAAAGCACCTTTCTGTTCAAAGACAAACCAAACTTTAGTCCACTACCGAGCTAGCAAAGGATGACATAATTTCTACTGCAGGATCCCAGTAACATTATTAGTCAGTGTGTGAAAGCGGAAAGCTAACTATTGGCTCTGTCATCATGTAGCACTTTATGAATAGTCGCTTAGTATAGCTGATGGCCTGATGTCTTTATTCCAAGTGAGTTACAGTGTTTACCAATATATATAATATTTCAGTTAGGTACCTTGATCACAGTAACCACTATAGGACACCTTCCTGGGACCATAACCAGCAACCTTCAGGGTGGCAGTCTGTGTCCTTATCCATTACATGACCAGCTGCTGTTTCATATGTTATATAAATGTAAATTATGCTTTTGGCACCAGCTGTTTATAAATAATTAAAAATGTCAGTCCCCGGTGAATTGCCAAGTTAAAATCTGACGGCATTTTTGGTCCCAAATAAATGAAATTTCTGTTGTTTAAAAACAATTATTGGTTTTAGAAAGCCAATTCAAAGGACTGACAATGGTATTAATGTTTCTGAATCATGTATCACATCTTTAGATGGAAAATTCTGGTTGTTCACTTTCAAAATCTGAACTACTTATTAAATATCTTTATAGTCGTCTGATAACAGCTGCAGCAATTTCGTGGTGTGAGTAGTATATTATGTTAATAACACAACCTTTGTGCATAATTCTTTCATTCCCATTCTATGTTACATTTCTGTTTTGCTTTTAATGCAGGTTGTGGCCATTCCAACAATTTCTCTGCCATTTTGTCACTTACCACAGAAAAGCTCTTATTATTCAGCACTGGAGGAATTTCCAAATTCCGCTATCTAACGTCTCTAAATTAGAGATATGTGTAGCTGATTCTGCTTGTGTTTTCATTCAGTGCCTCTGGAGCTTCTGGTATTTTGATGTCCGTTTGTGCAAGAGACACCTTTTCCATTAAAGAACTCGACCGGAATCCATTTATCTTAGGATAGTAAGCAGGGTGGTATTGATTTCAGAGGCCTATTATTTCGGTTTTTTTTTTTGTGGCCCCAGGGAATGAAAAAAATCCATTTTACTAGCACGAGCTTGACAAGAAATTCCAATTCTGTGAATGCAAACCTTTGGTAGTTATATTGAAATAAGGGAATACACTGAATGTTCCCTTGTATACTCTTCCAAAGGTCTACCTACCTAAATTAGTCATTACGTGAAATCATTTGTTGGATGACAAATTCTGTATAAAGTACACAGTACTCATGAGACCAAGGAATGTGCTGTGTAGCGTATCACTAAGTAGCCATAAATAGGCCTACTGCTTCCAATAATTATTACTTTGTCATATATATATATGCATCTGTCCATCTTCCATGCTGCTTATCGAGTGTACTCAGTCGTATGGTCTCTTGTGTAATATTTAACGATTTATCGTTTATTAATCCGTTTTCTTATGACATTTATTTGCAGGACATGACACGCAAAGCCTACAGACAATAAGCTCGGAGCGGGGAGGCTGCGGCTCCGTGAAAACACGGCTACTAACTAACGGCGGAAGAAGGAGAAGAGAAGCGCAGTGCCGAAGCATCGAGTCATTACGGAAACTGCACCGCGTGAAAAAGTTACCGGGAGTCTACTGACCGGTCCGAGTGAGTGTGAAACGCTGGTGAACACGCCGGGAGGTGTGGGCTGCGCAAATAGGTGATAATCCAGCAAGAGCTGGAGATGGGGGGGACGAGGACACGTGAATAAATGATGGAATGCGCTGCACAGGGGAGCGACGCACTGAGGTGTGGATTTCTACTTTCGCATCGCAGCCGACTCGCAATGCCCATTATATAAAACGGATACCCCCACCCCCTTTCGAAGTAGGCAGCTTGGCGTGCAGGCAGAATGCACTAACCCGGGACTGGGCTATTTTCTGCTCCTAAACCTTGTATAGTATTGCGTGCGTATAGCTGGTTTTTCTGTCGAGACTCATCAAAGTCGGCATTTCTAATAAAAAAGAAAGCAGAACTCTAAAGGGCACCCGAAGCCTCGGCGTGACTTTATCCGGCAACCAGACCCATATTTCCATACAAGGGCTACATTGTGTAATCGGCAATTAGTCAACTTAAGTAGGCCGACTTGTTAGCCCTCATTGTTTACGCTGGCCAGGCATGTCTCCGACTATGATGTCATACATTAAGCATCCTGTACGACATCCCCCAGCACACTACTGCATGGCTGCTGTATCATTTCAATTAACAAAAGCAAATCTGTCACCGGGTCGAACAGACTTCAAAGTCAGAGGAGGCGAAGCCGGGGGGGCAGTCACATCTCCGGGACAAGTGATATTAATTTCAGCAAAAACGGCTAGCATTTGACATATTACTCTGTTCAGTGTTAATTGTTTCAAAATATTACACTGTTTAGTGTGGAATACATGTTGTTGGTAACATCAAATTAGATGCATAAAATGTAAAGTATATATCGTTTCTCAAAAAGCAAAGGATCTGATTTTTTCTAACAAAACCTATGCAGACTGAGCAAAAAATAAGGTGATTTAACATATAGGGTTAGGGGCCCTGTATTGGGACGGGGAGGGTCTCGTCAGAGTAGTCTTATGTTAAAACGATGTTTGGGCGCAACATAAAACAGTAGGCCTAACCTATGTCATGACTATGACTATGTCAATCCCTCACGTATACACATGGTACAACATTTTACGTGAAATATTTTTTTTCAGGGATGGACACTCCATGAGTCTAGCTGGTAGAACCGAGAAAAAGCACAAGTTAGCCTCATTTGGCAACAGAGTCATGAATAATGCATCGGCATCGTGTGAGTAAACAGCAGTATTGCTCTGTTTTCACAAATATCCAGCGCCTTAATCTCCCATCTGATAAGGTCTTCGCTGTATGAGAGCTGGGATATGGATTTTGTAAAGCAATGATCGTTTTTGCTCATGTGAATGACAAAAACCAGTCGTGTAAAACTTTACCAGCTTCATGTGGATAATATTAACTCATAGGCCTACTGTAAAAAGGGAATCTGCCACAAATAACTTGATGCTTGTTAATTAAAAATCACTATTTGCAAGTGCTTGCAAATAGACGATCTAAACAGTTAATCTTGAATCTGACAATAAGCATGTTTATGTAACCAATGGGACTCACACCTAAATGTGGGACTCGCTGATCTGATTCTGTAAGAAGTTATTAAGTTAACAGGTAAACAGACAGTAATCACGAGTTCCTGTGAGTAAGAGGGCTTCCATGGGACGATTGTACCAAATGGAAGGAAAACTCGCCTGTTCGCCGCCGATGATCGTCGCTGCACTAAATAAATGCAAATTAAAACGGGGCTCACGACATTAATGCAGAGGGTTGAATATCCATTCAATCATATTTCCCTGCAGGGTGCTCTGATAAATATGACAGCAGAACTGCATTGCTAATTCCAGCGCTGTCACTTCCCATAGCCCTTTACCTTGCAAACAAACCGCCATAATGACACCTGCCGGTGGGCAAGGAGGGCCGTATCGATGCACTCTTGCGCGGAATCGTCTGGGAACAAGCCAGGCTGCAGAGCACAACAGCTCTAAGGTATGGACTTTCCACCTTTTTTCTCCACAAAACGATGATTTGCTGGATCTTCAGCCGAATGCTTATGAAGCCCACGCCCCATCTCCATGTTATGCCGGTAGTTTAATAAATTACACAGATCACAGTGCAAACAAATGTTTGTCTGGTGATCAGTACAGCCAGTGAAAACCGCAATATTATCATTTTTTTCTGCTCGTTGGTCATCCGAGTTTATTAATCAATTGATTACAGATATAAAGAGACAGGATTCATGGGGTAAACAAACAAACAAATATGAACAATATTGAGAACACTAGTCCGCAGAAATCAGGGATCATACAACATCATACCCAAGCTGAGACAACTCAGAAAAAAACGTCTGCCGAAAAGCAAGCATCCTGTCTCCTTTGAAAGATATGACGGCAACAAAATTTCTTGTAAGATTATATTATATTATAAAACAAACAGTGGTAAAACTGATTTATCTGCTAATGTTGAAGAAACCGTGAATGGTGTGATATTCTAATGTTATACATCACATTTTTGTAATGTTTTTATAATAAATAAATGTTTCAATGAAATACAATTCCCAGTAGCTCCAGGCAACTCTCATACGAAGCATATTGTATTTCTTTGTTGCCGCTTTATGATTTAGTTATAAAGATATGTAAGTGGGAATATTCTTTTTGACGCAAACTTCAAGGTAGGGCAGTATAAATTCATGTTTAGGCTGCAGGAGAGATTTTGACTATGGTTTCCAAGGAATAGAGAGGGTAACAATTAATCTAAAACAACTGAAAGTGTACACCTAGATGCACGCGGCAAAAGCCAAACAACATTGACAAATTACACAGGATGCCGTTTTACGTAAACAGCACAGAAAGGGGGTTTAGCTCATTGCACATCAGCCTGCATGAATACGAATGTCAGCTTTGATGCATATGCAATCGGACGTACAGTAAAAGTGGGTGTTCTGACTATTAGGACACAAAGCATGGGAGGAGATGATGCAAATGAGATCTGCCGAAGCTGGCATCAGCTGAAGGACGTGTCACTGCGCAGTCACCTCCAGACATTGAAAAAAAGGGGCGTTAAATGTTGCTGCAAGCTGCAGCGCGTGAAAAGGCACTGCCTAATAGGACTTCTTAACATAACACCGGACGAGATTCTCCTGGTAACGAGCGAAGGAAAATGATGTTAGCCCTTTAAGAGATAGGTGTTAACATCAGCTTGGACGTGATCATTATCACCTCATACAGGCACCGTTTATGCAGCAGATTAAGTGTGCCATTTGACTGTATTTTAAATAAAGGAAAAACGTCCTATCCACCAATTTCTCCATTTCAGACAATCGCGCTTCTCAGCGTAAACGGGAAGAAGCTGCAGGGAATCTCTGTTTTCTCCACCTGCGGGATGACATTGTTCTGACATAATCCATACTCATTCATCATTACCTCTTTCTTCAGAGGCGCGTCCCGCATCTTGGTGATTTCCTCACAGTAACCAGCCAAATAGCGCCCCCTTTTGTCCGAAGTCAAGAGCTAAAAGGTGCTTTGTGGTGCGGTTCGGACCTTGCAGACCCTCCTCACAATGAACCTCAAGCGCGGTAATAATTGATTGATAAACCCACCATTTATACGGCAAAAGCAGTAATAACACAATACCGTACATTATACGAGAGTTATTGTGCTTGTGTTGCGAAGTGCGGAGCCAAGGAGTACTCGCATGTTTACGCCAAATACTCATTAATTATCACAATAATAGATTAACAGAATGATATACGATTCCAGCTTTCCATTGCAGCTGAGAGCCTGGGTGACATTACTCATTTTCGGAGACCACCCCTTGCCTCTTAACAATGTTAATGATGTATTCCAGCACAAAAAGGATGATGTGATAGAGGCTTGGGTCTAATAAAAATCAAATTGCATTTTTTTTTTAATTTATGACTTGCACGATTAATGAATTAGTTGGAAATTGTTCATATCCTTTCAGTTAATCAAAAGTTTTGCTCACTTGACTGAGAACTGGATTACTGACCTTAAAGAAGGCTAAAGAAATTGCACAAAGATCCTAAATCGGCGAGAAAGGACGACTTTGAAATGCTTGGGCGTCAGCGAATATATATAGAGTTTATGAGGATGCACCAGAACATGTGTGAAATCTAGCAGGATTACACTTCTGAACTTTTTTTTGTTATAAAGGAAACCCATTAATATTTTCCAGAAAGAATGCATCACAGTCTCAGACTAAATAACCCTCTGCCAATTATGGTAATTGTTTCGAACACATCGGCCATTTATCCATATTTATGTTCTGTTCTTCTAGAGCCACATGCACTGTACATATACTGTAAGCACTCAAATGCCACTTTGGAATCCCTTAATGAGCTCATGGGGCGCGCTGCCTGTATACACCCGCTGTGTGATCTGCTTGCTGGCATTCGTCCACTTTTCTTCTCCAGCTCCAGGATCACTGCTGGCCAGATGTACGGGTTGGGGACATAAATGTCACCCTGGCAGGGTTGATGGCTCTGTGTGTTACTGGCTGTCCCCAGGACAACCTGAGGCTGCCGATGACCCACAGGGACCCCCGTCGTAAAGGAACATCGCTGAAACGCCACAGATTTTCACATGACAGTTATAATGAATGATGTGTCTATCCAGGGCCGGGTTCAGGCGTGGGCAAACTCCAGCCAGCTACTTAGGGCCCAATCAGCACAAGAGAGCCCAGAAAAAGTCATGAAAAAATAATATATATTCATATGCATAATTTATTAATAAGAATAATTACACAAAATTAAAAAACATAAGATAAGATAAATTCTACTAATCATACAAATGGAAATTTCAGCGTAACAGCAGCAGTTATAAACAAGATCAGACCACACTCAAAACATATAAAGGGACGCACACACATGCATATATATATATATATTCTCACGCACACAGAGATTCTTTGTGGGGACTCTCCATTCATTTTTATGGGGAAAACTCTATTCCCAAAAGGATGACCTTAACCCCTACCCATGCCTAACCTTAACCATAAGTAACCAAACAAATTTTTTTTGATTGCATTCACAGATCTTTGTGGGGACCTGAAAAATGGTCCCCACAATGTCAAAACAACAGGTTTTTATTACATTATGGGGAACATTTTGACATGTGTATGTGTGTGGATTATCTTAATTTCACACTGCATTGTAAACAATGTATTGTATACAAACAACCCAATAGGAGACAAAGTATAAAGTCTAGAATTGTACTATATAGTATATAGTCCCAAGTGCCAGAATATGTAAACATTAGGTGGTTAAGTGTTAGCAACATGGCACGTAGAAATGACAAAAACAACAACAACAATAATAATAACAATAGTAGTCATACTACTACTGCTAATAATAATAACAGTACTATTACTACTACTTCTAATAATATCAATAGTACTATTACTACTACTTCTAATAATATCAATAGTACTATTACTACTACTTCTAATAATAACAACAACAACAATAATAATAATAACGCTGCCAACAATAATAACACTAATAGGACAATGACGCAGTGTGGCTGGGGCTGTATCTTCAGTCCAGCTGCATGTGTGAATATCTGCTGAGAGCTGTACTGATTGCTGTAGTAGAGGCTACTGCAGGGACAAAAAATCTCCAGAATTGCTCCTTTTGCTGATGGAGCTGCCTAGGGTACACAGGGACACATTCAGGGGAGAGGGAGGTGAGGTCCAAGATGGCTCAGAATTTGGCCATCACCCCCCCAGGTCTAGGAAGCGCCCCAGAACAGATCCAAGCCCTGCTGATCAGTTTGTCCAGTCTCTTGGTTCCCAATGCCGCAATGCTTCTGTCACAGTAGACGTCCGAGTAGAAGATGGGCGATGCTATCACTACATCACAGAAGGACTTCAGAAGTAGTCTCTGTATGTCAAAGGACATAGAAATAGTTAGGGTCGACTCTGGCCCTTCTTGTACACGGCAATGGTGTTGTCTGTCCAGTCTAACTTGCTGTTGAGATGGACACCCTGGCATCTATATCAGAGTTTCTCAACATGGTCCTCGGGGACCCACATACAGTCAATGTTTTTGCTCCCTCCAAGCTCCCTGTCAGACAGTCCACATTTTTGCTACCTCCCAGCTCCCGAGCAGAAATGTGGACTGTCTGTGGGTCCCCGAGGACTGTACTGGTAAACACTGATCTATAGGATTAGACAGCCTCAATCTCCATCCCCTGGATGCTCCCTGGACTGAGTGATGGCAGCTCTGCCCTCGGTCCTCGGTCTTCTTAGCGTTGAGCTGGAGGCAATTTTGCTAGCACATCTCTGCAAAGTCATTGCCGAGTCCCCTGTATTTGCTCTCATCACCACGCGTGACACAGCTGACAATCGCAGTGTTGTCTGAGAATTTTTGAATGAGACAACTGTCCATTTTGTATAAGAAGTCCATACAGCAGGGCTTTTCAAATCACGGTCCTCAGGGGCCGAGCCCTGCTGATTTTCCAGCCTTCCTTCACCTGTGAGCCAGGTGTGAAGCCCCTCTGGCCAATCAGAATCAGTCATTATTAAACTAACTACTGGGAGAATTGAAAACATGGCCTGGATTTGGAATCGAGGGCCAGATTTGAATAGGGGGGGCATACAGTATAGAGTGAATAGAAGTGGAGCCAGAATAGTTCCTTGTGGAATACCTGAACTGCTCAACACCGTATTAGACACACAGTCCAATGTTCTTACATACTGTGGTCTGTTGGCAAGACACACCAAATCAAAATATTTATTATGTGCAGTCAGAAACATCGCCAGCTTTAGCTATAGGCAGAATAGGTCGGTCTCAAGGGCCCCAGTTCCCTGCCTTGCGGAAGAAGTGAAATGATCAATTTTATTATGTTTGTATGACGTGTGAACGGCGATACAGGAAGTATGAGTGATACCAGATATCTCTGTTATATGTTAAATTGTGATTGGTTAATGACGCACATGTGATCTGTGCTTGTGCTTGTGCACGTCATTGTCTGGAACATATAGTCATCTAACTTGGATTAAAAATTTAAAAAAAAACAAGACAGGGGGCCTCCCAAGTAAAGGGCCCTAGATAACGTAGATCAAACGATTGATGTATGTTTAATTAGATCACCTTTTATGGCATTTTATAACCAACCTGTTTTATGACCATAGTTATTATGTATTATTAATGTCCACTCAATTCTCATTTCCCAAATGTAAGTTGTCAACGTTTTCTGAGACTTCTCTGAATTCTCCGGAAGCTCAGCCAGACTCAACCCCGAGGTGAGTGAGGAACAGCGCCCCCTCTGTGACACCGAGGCAGAGCGGCGCCGCGACGTGAGGAGCGCTCGTGGGCCCGCCTGACTCATCAAGCAGAACTGATGCACCACACCAGAGCAAAATGTTCGAAACAATGTGCCCAGAGCCTGGCTGGCTTCAGACGTGCTGTGTATGTAGAAAGACTCATGAATTTTAAGGTGCAGCTTAGCGTAGCTTCCGTGGTTACGGGTAACTGATGGATATTTCAGTTTATTTTGTTATTGCACTGCAGTGCTGGCTTTCGTCTGCTCATATTTCACAGAGTTAACTGTATTCCCGTACGTTACGATCTTTGTTTTTGTTTGTTTTATTATTTTTTGCATTTAGCACTCTGGGGGTCAAGTCAGTGGTTGGTACTCTTACTTCACGCATCCAGGGGTGGCAGTTCGAATCTGCCGCTCTGTGTGCGTGCATGTTTTCCTCTAGGGGCTCTGTTTCTTTCAACAGTCCAAAAACATGTCGCTAGGCTAATTGGCATCTCTAAATTGCCCATAGACCAGTGGTGGGCAATCTTGTCCGCAAAGGGCCAGTGTGTATGCAGGTTTTTGGGGTAACCTTTAGGTCAGCTGTTCAAACACAGGTGTGAGGACTCTTCAGCCAATCAGTCCTCTAATTAGTGACCTAAAAACCTGCACACAGAGCGGCCCTTTCTGGATAAGATTGCCCACCCCTGCCATAGACTGTGTGTATGTGTGTGGTCATGTATATATTATTACTACTACTACTACTACTAACCATGATAATAATAATAATAATAATAATAATAATAATAATCTTTATTTATATAGGACTTTTCATACATGGATTGCAGCTCTAATTGTCTCACAAATGAGATTAAAATAAAACCAAAGACAGTATAGCAACTACAGTACAAGTCAATGAAGTTATAGAAAGGTGGGATACATAAAGACGAAATAATAAATAAAAGCTAAACGAACAAATAAATAGATAAAATACAATAAAATATAAAGGAATGAAAGGGTCAAAAGTTATAAAAGTATACGGTAGTAAAAATTGTATTTAATAATACCATATTTTATGGATATTACACAACATTTGGTCCCCACAATGTCATAAAAACTTGTTATTTCAACGTTCTGGGGACCATTTTTTTCGGTTCCCACAAAGGGAAATTCAGTTTTATAAAAACGTGACTGCAATCGAAAACCTAAAAATGCCAAAGGTCTTGTATTTTGTTGGGTTACTTATGGTTAAGGTTAGGGCTGGGTAGGGGTTAAGGTCGTCATGTTGGGATTAGAATTTTCCCCAAAGAAATGAATGAAGAGTCCCCACAAAGATATGATTACAACCTTGTGTGTGTGTGTGTGTGTGTGCGTGCGCCCTGCAATGGACTGCCTTCCCATCCAGGATGTTCTCCAGCCTTGTGCCCTGTGCTGTCTGGTATGAGCTTCTGACCTCTCCCCATGACCTTGACCAGGGTGCATTACTACACCATAGTATTTAATGTTGAGGTGGGTCATTTGCATATGCAAATCGCATTAAACTAAAAGGGACATTATGTTTTTTGAATATTGGTCATTTTACTGTGTGGTAATCTGTGGTAATTTAGATTAAAACTTCATAAAGCATTTATAGTATTTTAATGACCAATATTGGCCAAGTTCGGTCGCATTTCTTTCAAAGCAAATGCAGTGACCAGCCACACTAATGGCATGTAGCTTCTGTGTTACATGATGCTTATGAATGTTCTATGAATGCATAACAAATGCATTATGAAGGTGCACTGAGTGTTCTATGATGCATAATGATGCATTATGAAGGTGCACTGAGTGTTCTATGATGCATAATGATGCATTATGAAGGTGCACTTAGTGTAAATTGTAACCCAATAAATATGTTAACAGAAGCTTAATCTATGTCCTTCTACATAATTTTATTGCAGGTGCTGGTGTTTGATGTATCCCACATAGATCTACATATTCAACAGATTGTGCTGTAATTACATATTAATTCCTAAGTGATAACATAGCATTTTTGTGCTTTGTTCGCAGGTATGCAGTTCAGCATTGCTGGTAATTGGCATTTTCATAGCATTCAGTAATTTCCCTCTGGGATCAATAAAATTCTAATTCTGATTCCCAAACCGTTTTACCACAATTATAGCTACTCCCTATATTTTCACAGTTCCAAGGATTCGTAGGAAACTGCAAGAATATGATCAGTGATATACAAGGCACGTGCTGGTGCTCAACTTTTTAAAAGTCTTTATTTTTCTTTTATCCTTTTCAGATTGTCTACAATGTACCTCCACTACCATCCTGAACAGACATGTGTCTTCATGTTGGCACAAATCCACAACTGAAGGTGCATGTAATAGAGTTTCCTTTGGATACATAGGATGGTGATCAAAATGAACTTCATGTCTTTTTTAATCTTAATTTGGCAGTGAGTACCTCAGCGCGCTAAGTCTCCGTGCCTGTGATCAGAAGGTTGCTGGTTCAGGCCCCGGCCTTGGCAGAATAGTCACATGTCCATGGGCCCTTAATTAAGGCCCTTAAAGCCCAGCTCCAGGGATGCTGCATGTTAGCTGCCTCTGTCCTGTGACCCCCCCCAAGCCATGGAGAGTAAGATGGAGTAGGTGAAGAGAAGCATTTCAATGTGCTCGTGCTAAAGGTAAATAAAGGATTTATGATGATTTTACAGACTTGGCAATGTTGACCATGAAAACTGTGGTTCTTTCAGCTTAAAGCTTTGCAGCAAATGGCTTTAGACCGAGAATGACAGAAAGAGAAATTTGATTGCAAAAACACTGCTATAAATATAGAGGAAGGTTAAGAATAGGACACCTACAGACCACTAGCTCTGCATCACCTGTATTCTCCTACCTTCTACCTAAAAATACACATTGTCCACAGGAGAATCCATAAAACCCCCTGACAGGACCCGTGGTTGTATGGTGTCACGTGGTGTCTTGTGCAGAACAAAATATTTGCCAGACGCTTTTGCTCTTGAAAGCTGGGACGACATGTAGGCACTCATAACTGATCTACAGCTGTCTGTCCGACCATAACACAGTACAAATAGGAGCAATTCTCGGACGCGTAAGTAATTAACGTAAGTGAGACACAGACATGAATTAACGTAAAAATGTACATACGCCATGTACATAAAACTATGTCAGCAGGTGACATGATCATTCTGTTCAGTGCTGTGAATCTGCAGTATCAGTTGAGAGGCTGATTTCGCCTGGACCTCATCTGCACACACCCTCACACTGCACACACTGCACTGACATCCTCATCTTCTACACCACCGCATGCTAGCACTGTAACATTAATCTCCCTCCCTGTGCTCCCATCTTTTCCGGTGTCATTCTTTCCTGTGGTGTAGGGGTGTTTGTTTGTTTGTAGCTGTGGACAGTCACAACCCCCCCCTCCCCCATTCAGCTAGAAAAAAATCGAGTCCTGAATTGCAAAATTTTACAAACATATAAAAGCAATCATGCTGCAGATATATTAGGCTTCTTATCCGGCTCGCATTAGACACAGGGAGCGCGGTGAATCATTCCCAGGAAGTCCCTAGCGTGTGTGGAATTGCCTGAAGCCCTGA
>JAODKC010000045.1:8654888-8682925 GCA_026777985.1 Mormyrops attenuatus
CATCCGCCCAACACAAAATTTTTTTTCTTTGGGGGGGGGGGGGGGGGGGTGTCGATTGCATTGCATGGTCCACATCAAATTGCATTTCAGAGTCTGCTTATGGACAGAAATACACAAATATGGTACAAATCACATCCCATATTGGTTCATAAAGGGACGGAGCACTCTATTTTTCTACATGGGGTGGGTGACGACTCTAGATAGCCAGCCCAGCATCGACGCGACTCATGCACTGCATCCTTCTCGCATGTTTTGCCAAAAGTATTCCATCGACCAATTAGCGACAAAAGGAGCAGGATGTGAAGGCTCCCCCGAGCACGGGCAGAGACTCCAGACGAAAGCAACTGCACGCCGCTACCTGCAGGGTTACACAGAGAGTTTTGGCGGATTCAGCCTTGGGCTGTGCCTGTCTTTCGTGGTGCCTGATCATTTTGAAAAGACAGAATGTGCCCTGAAAGAGCTGCAACTTTGGCACAACAAAAGCGAGGTCTCTCTATCTGGGGGGTCCACCACAGCTCCGTGGGACTCTTTAACACCATCATTCAATAACTATACTTAAGTGGGACAGCTTCCTAATGAAACAAATCCAGCTTACAAACACACAGTAAAACTATTGTCTCTAAGATGAATGACACTTATGTCACTCAACACGGAAAGTGAATTGTAACACCTTGAACAGAAAACTGCTAAAAAATCACTGTGCGACATCACATATATAATTTTTGAAATCATTTCTTTAAACAAAGCTTTCACATTTCTCACATCAAAAGATAAGGTCCCCTCAGTCATCTTCACACTCAGTAATCTTTATTAGCTGCTGTTAGTACTAAAACCCAATACTGGCAGAGAAGATGGTGTCAAACTTGATGTAAATCATTAGAAACTGTCAAATATATAGTCTTGCTACAACAACAATGAAAGAAGCCCCACTAATAGATTATCCCTCACTGTAGTGCATGCAGTGAAACATCATTATTGAAAGCTAAGTGTCAGACAATTTCTCATTTTTCTGTATTTGTTGCATTCTTAGAACACCTCAGCTTATTTTTTCCTTTCTCAGACACATGACCTGGAGTCTGCATCACAAAGCAGGATTTCTTGCTTAGCCGGATAACTTGTCGGATTTAAGGTAGTCTGGGCTAAATGTAAGTGAACGAACATGAACTCCAGTTAAACTGGGGTACTTTAAATTCGACTATTTAATTGCTTCATGGTGCAGGAACCTGTTTGCCCTTCTTGGCATCCTGTTGAATATTGATTATCAAACAAAAAACATTACCATGTTCTCTGACTAAATTTTTTTGTGAACAGCTTTCTAAAATCTCCAATTCCATCTCTAGACAGATTTTGCCTGGTTACTTGCTTGCTGTTGTTTTTGTTGGAATAATAAATAATAAAATAAAATAAAATAAATTAAAAAAAAGCCAGCACTCACGCCACCTGCTGGTGAAAATGAGAGGTGACACGTGTGGACAACTAGAGGTCAATGCCACTGTCACTACTGTGCTGCTGTCCCCTGCCTTTGCTTTGCTCTGTCAAACATCCAGTTTGGGTTTTAATGTAAAAGCATCAGGGCGCCTCCTCTGGTGAAAGGTAGGTGGTGCATGCATTTTACTGATCTTTATTCTCTGCTCTCCTCCAGCTGGGTGTTGGTATTGGCAGATGTGTTGTCATAATCGGGATTGCAGCACGCAAGAGGACCTAATTATGCACTGTTGCTGTGGAAGCACTTTGCCTTGCCAAGGGTAACAGCTATTAGGCGTCAAAGGGGCATGATGAGTTGGATTTTCAAGCAAAACTTTGCAGCCACATCAAAGTCACTTTTATTTTATTTTTAATTTTATTTATTTTTTTATTAAGACTGGCATCTGGTGGGGAAGGCAGCGTGCAAACATGCAAAATGTACATGTAACTTCTAGCCAAACCTTCTCTTCAGTTGTTTTTCAATTTTAATACGTGTTTTATTGTGCAGAAATGTTACTGACGCAGTGACTTCTTTGGCTTGGGGTTCCTGGAGAGGTTTGTGCCAGTCATTAATGCCAGCCTCCCCATTGCGGGCACCCCAACAAACATTACAACAGTGGAGAGGGGCAATGTGGAGCTGTCATGTGCAGTAAATGTGAAATGCGTGTGCTACACGTGCTATATTTTAGGAAGCAGTTTAGTAATTGTCCGGGGCAGGGGGGTGTAAAAACATTCTTTTGCTGACCCCTGTTGATAACATCTAAAAGGTAGCTTATCCTTCATCATATTTAAAAACACTCCAATTTATTCCAGCAGCGTTTACGCTATTTCTTAAGCCAAACAACACACATCATTCTACCTAGATGCCAAGCGGCAGCCACTAAAAGGTGAGGCCGCGTAGACCACGTGTGCGGATGGGTGCGGCTCCTCGCGGGCCGTGGGCTCCACGCGAATCGAGCGCAGGGACACGGTGGCCGGGGATCGGCTTCCATAAGCCGATAACGGTTCATAAAGGAAACACGGCACGGATCATCCTGGGGGTGGGCAGACAAATCCATGCATTTTAATTGCTCCATTTCCACAGCGTTTCGGGGTATTTCTATGCAAATCCACCAGTCCACTCGGCAGAGGGATCTCGTTTGCGCCGGTTCTTTATTTCCAGTATGGCGATACGGAGGTCTCAGCGCAGACCTACCGGCAGTATAATGTCTCCGAATAAAATTAGCTTCCCGGTATGTGGCTCAGGAGTGCAGGAAATTAGGAAAACAACGACAGAACATAATGGTAACCTACAGAGCCCGCGCGAGTGTGCCGCAAATCTATCCCAGGTATATAAAAAAACCCTGCACCCTTTACCTCACAAACAGGTGGCGCTTGAAGAACACGAATATTGTTTTAATAAGAACAGAGCTTAAACTAAGGTGTGTGGGAACAGGTGACCTGCTGAGAGTGGCAGGAGAGGTGTCTAATGGACGGCACTGTAAACAATAAACACTCACACATTACCATGAAGATCAGCGGTCGGAAAAAAACAGCTACACGTCCCAGCCCTGGATTTTACTGCAGTGGATAAAAAACAGTACAATATATTAACATTCCAGCATTGATTCTGTGTGTTTATTCTTTTGTGAGAGCAGAAAAACTGCTGTTATTCCTCACCTTTACAACTTGCATTCACCAACTGCACAATTTTATAAATCATCAGTTCATCTCCTCATCCACTGTTACCGGCTGTCCAATCAATCAATCAATCAATCAATCAATCACTAGTAAATAAGATATACCTTGAAAGCCAGTATTCTCAGCGAATCATCAATTAACGACTCCTAAATTCACTCAATCATTGATAATTAACAGCAGACTACCCTTAACCATTAAGATGGTTAATACGCAACAACACAAATATATGAAGAAACGGGGCTTCTTTAACAGTCGGCAATATCGGCAGATAAATGCCGAACACCATCACAAGTGAGGTCTCGCCGCTATCATGCACCTTGAGTCTAAACACCCATCTGGATATTAGCTCTTGGCCATTTTCCACCCGAACTCCTCATACATATTAGTTATGCCACACTGATCCTTTGCTTGATGGATGGCGTAATTAGGATCATACACGAATTATCTTTAAAAGAAAAACCAAACGTTGAAAATTTTAACTGAAGGATGATTCAGGAATCCTAGAGATTTTTAGAAGGCGATATTTAAATTCATAGCTATAAAAATATTTTTTGAAAACATATGTGCGACTTGTAGACACGTGCCATTTATAATCACTATAAACAAAACTGTTACCACTCAATTTAGAATCTAAATCTCAAATTTAAAATCAGGACAAAGGTGTCACCTATTCAGGTCAGCACGGGTCGTGTCAAAAGACTGAAGTTGTAATCTCTCAGACGCAGGAAAACAAACATAATCAAGACGCCCCTTCCCTTCTCAGTTACTTCACACAAAAGACAGGTTCAGGAAGCCATGAAGCCCTGGTGTTTCGACAGGTAAAATGAGCGCGGCCGGCACCGGTGCCCCGGTCTGCAGGCTAAACACGTCGCCCCGGCTCCCTCCCACTCTGCTCTTTATTCCCGCGGCAGCTTCCGCATCCTTTGCAGCCTAAATTGAAACGAATCGTGTCGCTCAATATTTTATTGACAGCCGCCTTCGCAGAGTGTTGCTACAATGACACCACGGATAATTATTTCACTGCAGATTTTTCTCTCCTTTTTTCTGTTCCTGCGGAGAATTAGTCCTGCATAAATTACCCGCTGGAATATTGAATGAGTCTCCCCACCGGGGAAGCGGCGCGGCTGATAGCGGGGAATCGGAGCAGGGCGTTGGGGGCGGGGGGGGAGTAGGAGCCTCCAAGCGAGGGACGCCGCAACTGCAAGGTGGAGCAGGCGTCTCTTCGCCAAACCGCGGCCGGGAAGAGCGCCTTTGCAATCGGGGATGGTATTGATTAAACGTTAGGTGCTTCTTTCCAGTATCCATCCTCTAACAATCCTCCCCCCCACCCGCCCCGAGGTGCTTTTGGCCGTGTTCAGTTTGGTGATGGCTCCTTAACCGAGTCTGCAGAAGCACATTCGTCTGTGCATTGTAATTCGTACCCCGATTAAACACGTTCGAACGTTGTTAGATTTTAAATTTTATAGCCTATTGTTTCCAAAACCTAGGCCAATATATGTCCTTGTATGCGTATATATATGTATATCTGTCTGGTGTGGCAAACAGATCTGTTAAATAACATGCAATTTTATCATAATAATAAATAAAACGTACATATGATATATAAATTCCAATGTGTTGTAAATTACTAGCAAGAAATTCTCATTAATTGGGATAAGAGCAGACTGCAGCCATGCCTCACATACAACAGCATGGCATCAATGTACACCTGTCCTGTGAACTTAGGCACACGAGGGTAGCATATGGCATGCCGAAACAGTATCTATTACCGAAACCCTGAGCCGACAACCAGGACGATAGCCAGATATATAGGGCAAGTTAAGCGTCACTTAATTGCCGAGGACTGTGCCGATCGTTACGGCGCCGGTCCCGGGAGAAAATAAGAACGGGAATTAACACGCTGCGCTGCCAGGTCCCGGCCACACAGGGGTGGGCGGTACACACTTAGTATAAAGCTCGCACAGACTCAGCCAGTGATGAAACTTCAATACAGGGAAGAGTAAGCTAATGAAAAACGGAGACGTGACGCTTATTACCACTGTTAACTGATCTGATTTCCCCATATGTGAGGTGCGATCTCAAAGGCATTCCCACATGCAATGCCAGCGTTGAAGTAAGGTATGCATTTGTAATTCCTCTTTAGGAATTCCATTTGTTGTGGAGTTCTTGGTTTAAAAAATAGATTTATCATGACTTTTGTAATTAATTAGCCTACCCTAGAGGAGACCAAATTTTAGGTTCGGATGACTTTAAGGGATTTTTTTTAATATATGTTTCAATGAGTATCATTTCATTCAAAAATAACATTCTGTGTACTTTATTGAACAAAATACTTTACAGATCTTCGGGAAAACAAGACGGGAAGATAATACAGACTTTTACCCGGTAAAATGGAAAAAGGGCCGAGAAACCTAGAATGAGAAGCACAGAGGAAAAAGAACCAACAGAAGAACTAAATATGTATGTGACATCTCCAGCTCGGTACAATCAAAGACATCCTTCGCTAGGCATTCAAGCAATATTGCTTAGTTTTCATATATCGGAAGCATATATACATCTTAGCCGGGGGAACACGACGCAATTATTGACTACTCCACCATGACACAAAAAATCATGAAAACAAAAAATAACATCGATAGTTTTATAAAAGATTCCCCGAGGAAATGAAAAATCGCAGTGATACGCTCATCTGTTTTTCGAGTCAGATGAAAACATTATCAGAGAAATATGAGACTTATTTGACCTGGTTTGACTCACGTTTCTCAAAAATTTCTGAAGAGCGATCTAAAAAACAGATTTCTGCAAGCTCTTGGAAGGTCACACTTTATCTCCCAAGTATCTCAGGAAATCTTCATTCTGTTATTTTTCATACGGCCATGGGCTTCCCATGTTACGCCATGCCTCAAAACGTGAGAAAGTTAAGGAATTCAGAAAATGTACTTTCAAAACTCCCGTTTCTTTTTTAAAAGTGACTGATACAAAATTAAAATTAATGTGAAATAAAAATGCCAAACTTAGCTCTGTACCCAATTCATGGGCACCTCAGAATAATGTGCAGGTTTGAATACTTTTAAGTATTAATTAAATAAAAGCAAATTGAATTATATCTGTAAATAACTAAAAGCTAAGCTATCCTTCACTCCATAAGTAGTTGGAAGATAAACAGACATATGGATGGATGGATGGAAGAATTGAGTGAATTGAGAATTAAATGATTCACTTGTTGTTTATTTATTTATTTTTAACCAACCCAGCAAACCTGCTGGCGTCTTTTGTCCAACTAAAATGGCACCTTGAAAAATATAATGTGTTAAACGTTACTAAGTGGAGACCTGGGTAAGCAAGTTTTGCAGGAATCACTGTGATAACGCAGGTCAACTGGAGATGAATAGGGCTCGATGTTAAAATTTCTGCTTTTGTCTGCGCTCAAGCCTGCTGTGTTTGGATTCATTAAGTTGTACGTTTCTGAGTAAATTATTAAATAGCATACAGCCGCCGGGGCAAATACAGCATCGATCAAATAGCCGGGCTTATTACTTTGCTCCGGGGCTAAAGCAGCAGATTGCAGACACTGATGAGACCTGTGGCTGCAACCGATTCGGACCATATTGTCTGACGTACAGCCGCGCTAATTCCCAAACAAAGCGGTTATTTTCATTTTCAGCGGATTTATCGATTTCCCACCGTACCGCCGCTTGGCCCCGCGTATCAGAGGGGCCGAAACGTAGTAAAATCAAAATCACTCAAACCAAATGCCCGTCTCGTTTTAAAAATGGAAGTAACTGAGAATGTCACACGCTGTTGCCAATATTTTAAAAAAAAAACACTGTAGACTAACTATAGAAACTATGAAGTGAATAACGTGCACGAAGAGACCATGACAAGGTTACACATTGCTCTGGTTCTCCAAGAATAGATGTAATACTGAGAGAAAAATCAAACTACTTCCCTAAATTACATTAGACAGGTCCGGACTACATGCTGGAAAATGAACCATGCATGCACTAGAAAGTGATACTCAAATTTTTATAGTATATATAAATTATAATTATTACTTTTGGAATCCAATTCTTGTCCTAGAAAATGAAGTAAACGTCTATTCTATCACCTGCTGTGGAGTGGACTGCCCCCAGGTTTGGGCTCTATGATGCCTGGGATAGGCTCCAGACACCCCCCCCCCCCCTCCATCGTTCTCAAAGTCGATGACCAGCTTTGGAAGATGCATGGATCATATAACATATATCACATGCAGATTGAGTTGAAGTTGAGTTTCTCCATTTATTCAACAAGTATGTTGTCAAAAACATCCGCTTGGTTCGTAAATCCTCCATTTTTGTTAAAGGATTCATTAAGTCAAGATATGTTGTGCTGAGAGGTGCCCAGTTGGGATGTGTGAAACCCATTGTAGTGAGAGGAAGGATCTGAGTCACCAGGAGAGTATAGGCACAAATGGAAAAAAAATAATGTATGGAAATAGATTCACCAAAGGATATCTAGAAAAAGACTCTGTGGTCTTTGCATTCCCCGTAAAGCGTGTCATTATTTACACTTCAGTTAGGCAAACATGGTGCCTGTGGTCCTCCGTTTTAAGAAGATCCCTAACCAGACAGGCTCGCTCTGCTGTGTAGGCGGCTGCATTTCCATCCACTGGGGAGTCTTAGGTCCCCTGGGGTTCAGGCGGAGGTGTCTTTTGTTAAGCATGGCGATTAGCTGACTCGATGATTTGCCGAGAATCCGGCAGCGAATCAGCGACGCTGAAACGATACGGAAGCAAGAGCAAGCAGATCAGCGCTGAATCCCTCTTAGAAAGTGTCCCCTACTGGATAGATCAGATACCCAGCAGGTGGGGAAATATTTCTAAAACATTTCTGCATTATAGCGTAGATCGGGCGTCTCCAACTCCGGTCCTTGATCCGGTCCAGTAGGTTTTCTATCCTACCTGGGCATATGTTGAGCCACACCTATTCTCAGGTAAATACCAGTAACAGATGTGGCGCATCAGAAGCCAGGTAGAATAGAAAGCCTACTGAACAGTAGCTCTCCAAGACCAGAGTTGGAGCCCCCTGGAGTTGACTTTTGTTCACACATTGTATACACTTCCGCTAGTGATGGTTAAATGTTTTCCTACTTCTGTGTATCAAATTACTGATGATGGCTCGTTTATGACTGATTGATTGATTGACAGGAAATGTCTTCGGCTTGTCCTGTATAGCGTATAAAATACTCTATACTTATGCTAATTGCCTGCAGGTAAGACCGTCTTAGTTCATTCTTACCACACGGTGGCAGTGTTACAAATGAGGCGTGGCCGGGCTCATTTTTACGTGTAACTCATGCTACAGACAAAACTCATTCATTGTAGTACTGTAGAGGCACTTTTAGAAATCAGGCATGTCAGAATTCATTCTTATTACATAGAGGTAGTGCTATAAATACAGAGGAATAAATCTAGCCTGGACACATTTGCAACGAACATTTTATTACCCAGTATCTCAAATTGCAGCCCCTAAAATTCAGGTCTGTCAGGTCTGCAGTCAAGACCCAATTTGAAATATAATGTGAATTGCAAAAGGCGCAAACCAGAAACAACACTGGTAGGATCCAGAGTGTTTATTTTGGATTTACGGGCGCTCGTTACGTAAGCGCAGAAACCGATCCGAACTGGGTGAACATTTAACCATTCGTGCGAAGGTCGAATGACAAAAGCCAGTTTAAAATGAACAAGCTCAGCATGTTGATTAAACTGCCTCCGAAAGAAAATCACAGACAGACATATTAGAGCTTTCTTTCCACATATTAATAATGAATGACCACGTTTTTGCCGTTTATTTCGTATTTAAAAATTCTGCACAACAATCTGGTACTCTGGGCTCTGAACTGAACTGATTTGTTTCAGATTCTGGCTGCATGTCTGAACGCCTCGAGAAGAGACAGCAAGGAATCAGAAGAGTTGAAAGAACGATTGAGGCAGAGGTATATTTTATAATATTTCTTTTTTTTTAATACAAGTATATTTTTCCTGTATGGGGGTGACTGCATAAATGAGGATTTAAATGGCAGATGTTATATATTGTATTTGTTTAGATGAGGGCCACCAAAACTAGGGCCGTCAGGCCAAAGGTGGCCCTTGGTGAGCTTTGATCTGGCCCATGGTGCCATGTATAACAAAAGCAGGAAAAAGCACCGCATTTGAAAGTGATACAAATCAATCAATCCATCCATCCATCCATCCATCTTCTGAACTGTTTATTTTATGCAGAGTAGCAGAGCCTATACCTTGAAGCTACAAGCACAAGGCGGGGAATAACCCAGGATGGGGCATGAACCCATGGCAGGACACACTCACCGCTCATGCTCACGTTCTAACCTATGTTCAGTTTAGCATCTCCAATTAACTTCAGCATGTTCTTAGAAGGTGGTGGGGGGGGAAACCGGAGTATGCGGAGGAAACCCCACGACGACACGGAGAGAACATGTGAACCCCATACACGCTGGGGCAAGAACTGAACCCTAACCTCATATAGATCTTCCTATTATATTTTTAGCTAAACGCATTAGAGTAATATGGTGTTGAATATTATGAAAGATTACATGGAGGAGGCCTTATTATATGTTGTATTTGAATATAATACAGTTTAAAATAACCTCACATTTAGTTTTGGCCCATGGCCCTCATTCGAGTTTTGTTTCTGTTTTGTTTTTCAAGTTTGGGCCCCTCTGGTGTAGATATTAGTTATTCATGTTGTTAAAATAATATAAATGTTTCATGCTAAGTTGAACTTATTGCGGCAGTTCCGGGTGTCACCATTCGGGCTGTGCAACGCATATCGCATGATAGTTCCTAGTTAGTCTAGACAGATAAGTTTCTTAAGAGGAAAAGACATTAACAGAAGCCCACATTTCCCAAAAATTTACCAAAAAAAAAACCTTACTGGCGGAAACAGAGACCGGTCTCACAAATAGACACCATTCAAATAGATGGGGTTACTGAGAACTATTTACATCCAGGGACAAACTAAACAAATGAGTGAACAAATGTTGGAGGAACAAAAGAGCTGAACAACACCTGGAGCTGGTGAGAGTGGCACCGTCTCGTTTTCAGAGGAGTATAGGAGCCTCGTTGACAAACAAACACATCGGCGTAGCCTTGAAGGCGCTAACCAGCGGGAAAATGGACTCGGAGGGGAAGCAGGCGAGCAAGAACAGTACGATATGCGGAACAAACTGAAGGACTTCTGAAAAAATAAAAACTATCCCATCCTGGATGCTTTTGTGTATGTGGCAGTGGGAGTGGTTTGTGGGGGGGGGGGCTACTGTCCCCCTGCTCTTCACTGTGAGTCCGCAAGGCGCAGACGGATGTGTCATGACTGACGCGTGGAACACAAGCAGCGGAGTTTGTTCTATTTTTCGCTTGTGAGGTTACCCTCAAGGTGAGGGCCCGAGACTGAGCTTTCAGTTAACAGCACAGCATCTTCCCAGGGGGGGGGTCTCGCTGCACTGCAGTACGTGCAATCAATGCTTTGCAGAGTGTCGGGTGAAAACTGCAATGGTAAAACATAGTCTGTGCCTCCAAATGAGCCTCATTAAGCATAATGCCATTAAACAGCGTCCTCTCTCAATAGATGTAATTTATCAGTCTTCCAGAGGTTTTGTCCGTATCAGTTGCAGAGATGACAGCCTAGGCAGATGTATCATAATGTGCTAGTTAATTAGCATTCAGGAATCATGGTCTTCTTAAAACCTGCAAAGTAATAAAAAGTTACCTTTTACTATCTTGGCACTTTGTGTGAGACGTAGATGCCGCATCTTTGCAGAAGACTGCAGTCATCACTCGCAAAAGGCACTGTCACTTTTAGTTAATGTCACATTATACCCACAAAGCATACAGAACCACAAACCTGAGAGGGTAGTATACTTAAATAAATGCACTTTGTAGACTAGTGGTGGCTTGTCTGTATGCATTACATAGAAGAAAGTCATAAGGATTTGCCACAAAAAAGAGGAAACAGCAAATAAGAATACAAACTGAGGCAAAAAACACAAACACAACTGCAAAGACAGGAAGGATAGGAAAGGAAGGGAAATTGAAGGATTTCTGGGGAGGTGAAATGGAAATTTTCTACTGCCTTTTAACTGAAGGCTGGGAGATTTCGGTTTTCCTTATGGATTTTACTGACTGTGGAAAATGCGTTTGCCTGGGATGGAGGTCTATTTCAGCTTGCAAAGCAGTTGGGAAATGCCGTTTTTAAGAGGCGTTCCAAATCGGAGATTCCCTCCTGGCTGAAAGATGAATGTGCTCACATCATCTTTGAATTTGGGGCGGGGGTGTTTAATTATTTTATTGACTTTGCACCAGCCTATAATTAGGGCGTAGATTGAAAGATATTAATGTCTGCGGAGTGTTTGTAAGGGTCTAGCTCAGAGGCTGTCCAGCTGGGTGGTGCCGTAACACTGTATCAATGGCATTCAGCCATTCTCAGTGGGACTCAGTAATGACTTCCCTATACTAAATGTTCTGTATCAGTGCTTACCAGCTCTGGATGGACAGTGATTTAATCACAATAGTGAAATGCTAAAATTTGCACCCTACAGGTTTATCTTTTTGAAAATGAGATCAGCATTTCTACTATTGAAAAAGAGGGAATTATTACATGTGACCTGGGTAAATGTGCTGAGTTGAGGAAGTCAGGTCACATGCTCATCCATACAACTGACCCATCCTGCAGATTTGGGTTCTGTTTGTCCAACTCCACTAGAACAAACACCCAGACCGATGCCCGAGCCTGACAGGCTTTTCCAGGACACCTGGGGGGGTGCTCCACAAAGCTGGATTTCTCGCCGAGTTAACTTAAGCTTGAAGTCATATGATTGTCCAATAAGAGTTTAGGTAATGAGCATTCCTATTGGACAATCATGACTTCTAGCTTAAATTAACCCAGCTTACTGAATGATAAATCTTGCTTTGGAGAACACCCCCCCCCCATTCTGTTTCCCGTTTTCTGTCCTTATTTTGACCCCAAAATGGCTGCCTCTAAGCCCCCTGGTGCTTGTTATACCCATCCCTACAGTCATACCCAAATACAGTCCAGTTCATTTCTCCCACAATGTGTCACGTGGAATTGTTTGCTAATCCACCTGAAGCACATCTGAAAGGTCTTGTGCACATTTAGTCCCACCATACATGCTCTCTGCTCTATGTATTGCATGTGTATACTTCAACTGTATGTTTGTCTTTTTAAGCCAGGCGATTAAGACAATTTGTCAGTTTTATACACACGTTAAAAGACAACATTTTAAACAGATTCCTCTTCTTTGGAGGGGTGAAGAAAATGTATAAAAAATGTTAGTATAAAAGGTATAAAAAAGTTAGTTTAGACCTTCTAGCATAAACGTAGCATCAAAATAATTTGTGCCATACGTCATACAATGGCCATGCCGCAATGCAATCGGTTGCACACCTAAGTGTTCCCATTAAAAGGTCTAAATTAGGATATACAATTAAACACAGCACGCTGTATTGCCACAGTACGCCGTATGCTGAACGTTCCCATTGTGTTGCAGCCAGTCTGTCTCCTTCCCATTTCAGACGGCGGCACTGGTGTCTCTCCAGTGCTACCAGAGCTCCTCATACCCTTGACCTGCTGACTCACTGCGGGTTCAACCACACAGCCCTCAACGCGGAGGACGAAGAGGAACAGCGATGATATCTACCTTAAACACTCACAGCAATGCCATTCTGGAAGCCTCCCTTCCAGAATCCCCCCCCCCCACTCAGACACCCGGCCTTGACGGGTGAATCACGCGCACGCATAAACGAGCCCCAGCTGCTGCTTGGACAAGGTGCTGAAGACCACACGCTAAGTGGCACTGCTAGCCCGTCCGCAGCAGCTCACTGGGACTAATTACCTTCACGGTTAAAGCGAGCCAAGGAATACGTTACCCCCCCTTCCCAAGACACCAGCCAGGGAAAAGGCTTCAATAGATGTAAAATCCATATTTTTTATGTGAATTCAAGATGGATGTGACTGGCCGTTATCAGAACCCACAGAAAGGAGCCAAGGATTTGACTATTAAGACGTTTGTCTGTATCGAACCTATTTGTTTAGTCTCAGTTATCAATTTCAGACGACTGTCATTTCAGGCAGTGGGAGGTGTTTAAGACATGCAGTCCTGCTCAAATCGACATTTGGAAACAACGACATAGCATATAATGATCAGAAGCAAGAATGCATAAAGGTTTACCCAAAATAGATAGGTAATTTAATACTTCCCATGGTATTATGGGCAATATAAAATTCAAAACAGGAACAAACAGAGTGTCCATATCTCAAAGGGTGAAGCCAAATTCTTTTCTACATTTTACGCCATGGTCAAGCATCACTGGTTTGACTGTGGGCAGCGATGCCATCTAGTGGCCATGAATGGAAAACAAGCATATCTGCAAGGCCACTTTCAAGGGAGAAATTAAGAGCACTGAAACAAACATCACAACACAACCTGAACTGGACTCCTTCGCCCACGGATCGGAGTGGATACGGGATGGGTTTTCAGTGTCTTACCTTAAAAAAAAAAAAAAAAAAGGCAAGGTATCGCATTTCCAAATCAAAGGAAATTCACCTCAGAGTTAAACTCCAGGTTGAAATAACAACAGCAGACAGATCAGGTTTTTTTGGAAATTTATTTCACAAATAACACAAGGATCCAGGCACCTCCTGATGGTCCATTCTCACTACAGAAAAAAAATAAAAATAAAAAAGGTTATCTATACATCATCCACTTAGAGTAAGACAGGACTAACAAACTACTAGTAATATACTGTGACCATCCTCTAAACCATCTGCTTGTCAGAAGAATGGTCAGTCAATGCTTATTTGCACACTTCAGTGAATATTCTTCATGCTCATAGTTTGCTAGCTTATTAGTGGACACTAAGGTGCCCTAAATTCAGCTAACATCTTGCTGGGACTGTAGAACAAGTGACCTTAACACAAGTCATGATCCACTCGTCAGCAGCCGCAAACGACCAAGTTAGGCGACCGTTACAAACAGCTACAGAGCGACTGACTACATGCCGAGAGGCAGGAGTTTAGAAAGTGACAAACATGCACTGCACGGCCCCCAGGCACGGGACAATGGTAAGTACTGTTCGACCTCGAAGCCAGAAAGCAAATGTCTCAGTATCGAAACACTCGCACACCATTCACTGACTGTGCGTACCAATGTTACTCTGAGCTTAACTCAAAAGAAAGTGTATGAGGGAAAACACTATTGAAGATCAATAGATTGGGCGGAGTAACTTCAGTTACAAAAAAAAATTTTTTTTAACTGAGTGCCCCCACAAGAAAGCAGTAAAGGTGCCAATATGTGGATCAAAACTGGGAGGGAGCAGAAAGCACTACAGGAACAGGGTCAAAAACAGGGGAGAACTCAGCAACTCTACACACCATGCTGGTTCTATAATACCTGCAACAGAAACTTCACTTCTGAGAATGTCCAAGGAACGTAAAAGGGAAATAAAGGAAAACAGAAAATGAGTGACAGTGACAACGTACGTAGCTGAATCTTGGCAAGCCTGACTGGCTACTAAAAAGAAACACCATTACAGTTTAGCGCTTCAGTAAACTGTAGGGGGCAGCTGTGAATGACACAAGCAGTTACCAGCTTCTAAACACTAAGAGCAAGTCAAAGTATTGGCATCCAACTCCTTCCCAGGTTAGATGCAAAAGGAGCTACATACACACACAGCGATTTACCTTCTGTTTTCCAGAAGATACGATTTGTAAGAAAAAAAGAAAGACAAATTAAAGCAACATTTACATTAAAACGAAATAAATTCAGCTACCCTGCACAAGACTTAATCGAAACAAATCTGGCAGGAAAGGTGCAGTGACTGATGCAGCACTTCTATACTGCTAGTGACCCTCTGTCAGTAGGTCATCGCTTACAAATGGCCGACGTCTCTGGAAAGGGCGACGAAGACGTTACCTTTTTCCCAGCCGCGCCGACGCTAGCCTTAGCGACACCGCGAACCTTCTTCATTCTGTTCTTGCGTTCCTTCCGCTGCTTCCGGGACGACTTCTTTTTCTCAACCAGGCCGTGCTGTAGATACACACAAGCCACACTGGGAGCTCAGTCTGCGCGGGACTGGGCCCCGACCACCTCTCCCACGCATGTGGACAGACAGTGGTTTCTACGCAAAATTAAATGCCCCACACAAACTCCAATTCCCAAAAGCAGATTCCCTCACTTTGAATTTAACTGCTAAGCACATATGATCCAATAACAGGGTAATGAAATATTTAATATGGCACAACTTTATAAAGGGCAACAGTAAGTCAGGGAAGATGGCGTGTGGCTCAGTGGGTTCAGACCTCTGTGCCTGACTGGAATGTGGTGGGTTCAGATCCCACAACTGGCAAAGTAATTTCACTGTTGTGCCCTTGAATGAGGCCCTCAACACCCAAAAGCTTCAGGGACTAGCTCAATGTGTCGCTTTTCCAAAAAAGAAAAAAAAAAGTTAATTGGAGGTGAGGCACAGTGGGTTAGGCCTGTGTCAGATTCAAAGGTTGTTGGTTCAAATCCCATCTTCTACAGAACAGCCACATGCCCACTTGGCCCTTAAGCAAAGGCCCAAAATGCTTCAGAAATCAAACTTAGGAGGTGCAGAATTAATGGCCTGGCCCTACATTCAGACCCCAAGCTTTGCTCTGAAGTGGGTGTGCATGTCTACTCTGTAGTCTGTGTGTCAAAAGAGATAAGATGGAATGTGTGTAAAGTAGGGAATTACAATATGCCTGCACTCATGCAAATGGTGAAAAAAAAATCTCATTTTCATATTTCCAATCTCAAGAATGCCTACAAATTACTACAACTTTCCATTTCCTAAAATTTAGATCCGACCAATCAGGAGACCAACATCCCTATGGCATGAGCTGTGTGCCACACTGAGGATAGACTTCAGTGGTACAATTAAAAAACACATTACGCTACTGAAGAAGGTATCAGAGAACTTTCACTGGATCATGCTGGAAAACACCAGCTAAGCCTGCTAAGGTCAGTCCTAAGCTGGGGACAAATCAGGGACAGCATCTCAGGTCTTCAAGAAGACTCACTCTGGCCAGCCTGTGTTTCGGCTCATTCTTCTTGGCGTAGTCCAAGGAATCGTAGATCATGGCAAAGCCTGTTGTTTTACCGCCACCGAACTGGGTCCTGAAGCCAAATGCGAACACCACATCTGGGGTGGTCTTGTACATCTTGGCGAGCTTGTCCCGGATTTCTGTCTTGGGGACCGTTGCCTTGCCAGGGTGCAGGACATCGACAACCTTGGAAGGAATGGAGCTCGCTTAGAAAGACACCAGTGCACAGGAGCTCAGAGGAAACAAGCAAGTCCATATCCACACCGTCACAGAGGTTCAAAATAAAATTAAAAAGCATTACATACCATCTGCTTCCGCTGAAGCAGGCGGTTCGTCATGAACTTCCTCGTCCTTACGGTCACGGTGTCATTCTGCAAAATACAACATTGATATTGACAAATATCGTTCTATCAATGGTAATTAACTGCAAGCACATAATGAACAACCGAGGCTAATCACATCTAGGGAGGACGATGCTGTTCAGCTCAGTCATTTCGTGGCTAATAACCAACATCTGATTTCTGAAGTTGGGAATGGTTTAAACCTTTGCAAAAGTATATTGAACTTTTATAACCGTACAAACGACGAAGCTCTGGGTAGCCAGCATGGACGCTATTGACTCGTACGCTACAAGAATAGCTAACTGGTTACCAACTTAGTTCCAGGCATACAAGGTACAACGATATAACGAGATTAACTGGTTATGGTTCAAACTACAGTTTATATAAGTGATATGCAATCTCTTTTAGGTCTTACGCATTTATTTTGAGCTGCAACCTACACGGCCTTGCCGTGTCAAAATTGATGATGGAGGTACCCGCGTAAAGCAAATAATCTTACCTAAAACACCGCAAATACAACGCAATATATGTGTAGAAACTTTATACTTAAACTCGGGAATGTGCTTCATGTGTTACTACTACGAGATGGCGAAAATAATTGAAGATTTTAAAACGGATAGTAGCCGCGCTAGACTTACCATATTGGCAGCGGCTGTGACAGGGATGTGTAAAAGGAAGAGGCAGAGCTTGGTGACCAATGATATGCCTGATCCGCGGCGCCACTGGGGTGGCCGCGCAACTGCCTGATCGAAAACAGGCCGCAAGGCGCGCTGCGGCCACCTAGTGGACGGGATGTGACAGTAAGAATCTTGACGCTAAATTATATTAGGAATGGGGAGGGCAGGTCAGCATACAAACACCAGCTCACCCGTGTGCCACATTAAAACGATACATATAATCAGGGTTCTTAACTGGTACGGAAGTACACGTTCACCGTTTAAAAGCAATACGTGCGGCAATCGACTGTCGTATTCACATGTGCATATTGAAGTGCATTTACGCTGCTATGAAAAGGAATTACATTGAATTTTAGCATTTATACCGCAATACCTATTACAAAGGCACAAATTAGCATTTAAAGGTTAAAACGCACGATAATTTATGAGATAATTAACATATGTATACTTTTACAACAATCGATTGCCGCACGAATCACTTTTAAATGTGCATGCGAACTTGTACATCCCTGTGTATAACAAACTAGTAATGCATGAGTAGTACTAGCAAACTGGTAGCCATTGATAATTTGACAATATTTACGTTCCATTCGAAGAAGCTCGACGCTGCCGGCATTTGGCCACTGGGCGGCGGTGTTTGCTGAGCGCAGCCCTGTTCGGGGTCGTACTCTTCACAGTGCTCGTTGTCGGCAGAGTTAAAGGTCAGACTGCAGCGCCGTACGGAAAGAAACATGGTGACATGCATTGATGGTGGGGTGGGTGAATGTGCTTTAGCCCGGTGATATTCAGAAACTGACAGCAGTGCTTTTCGTAGCCTTCATTTGTCCAAGAGCCTTGCTTTCGTGAAGAGGGGTCACGATGGTGAAGGAGCAGTTTAGAGAAACAGATGTGGCCAAAAAGATGTGAGTGCCATCATACACATTTTCTATCTCATGAAATATTTAATTTGCCAGTCTGTTTGATGTTATTTTGCTCGCCGTTAATGCAGTTTAGATTGGTGTCGTTTGTGTTTCCGAAATAGATATGCTTTTGGATTACCAGATATGGTTGTGGAATATTTTGGAATAGTTTATTGCAATTAAATGCGACTGATATGTTTAAGTTATCATTTAAGGTAACTGCTACTTATGCTAAACGTTTTTACTAATGCTGTGCTTGTTGTGGCTCACATGAGTTGATCACAGTGATATCGCCCCTGGATACAGGCATGATTTTCGCTCTTGTTTTGACAGTATTATATTTTGACGACCGAAATCTTACATAGTGTCGTGTCTGCCGAAATGGTAAACGTCACATGCGTGCCTCATATTATCTTGGTGTCCCCTCGCGTTTTTCTCCACCGCCGTACAGAAGCCACATCTGTTTCGGGATGAAATCGGCGGAGCAGATGCGGCAGCAGGCTCACATCCAGGTGGTCAGCAAGAATCTCTACAGCCAGGACACCAGCCACACGCCGCTGCCCTACGGAGTCCTGGATCACCGCATGGTAAGCCCGTGCGTCTGCTTCTTTGTTTATTCCGCTGTCAGTGTCTGCTTTTGGGGCCGTCCCCATAACCGGGCAGCGTCCTCTCTCTTCTCCATGCACCGTAGGGCACGAGCGAGAAAGACCGACCTTGCGAGACGTGTGGGAAAAATCTGGCCGACTGCCTGGGACACTATGGCTATCTTGACCTGGAGCTGCCCTGTTTCCACGTGGGATATTTCAAGGCCATTATCGGGATCCTCCAGGCACGGGAACCGGCCGATGGGAGAAACATGGCTCGGGATGTGAAGTACAGGGTTGTTGTGTCCAATGCTGGATTCAGCTAAGGTGGGGTCTAGCAGAGCAGAGGTGTAAAGTACAAGTACAGAAAGTATGATTCCAGACCAAGGTTTTGTTCCAATCAACCAGTTGAGTATAATGAGTCACAGTCACAGAGTACATAACTCGTTGGTTGGAACAAAACCTTGGTCTGGATTTGTACGTTCCGAATCTGAACTTTCCACCTCTGTAGCTGAGGATAAGGTGACCATTGATTTGCATGCATGGTGTGTCATAATTCCACTCTCTGTGGTTATGGAAATCTCTCTCCTCTCATCACTCCTGACCTGTTTCTGTCAGGAAAATGCAGAGTGGTGTGTTATACTGTTTTATTTATGACACAGCTCATATTCGTCATATCGTGAACGTGCCAGGAAGTTTCTATGAATCCTGACCCGCTTCTGTCATATTGATTTAAAATCATCTCCTCCTGCTTTCGCTCTACACAGATGATCTGCAAAACCTGTTCGCACATCATGCTTTCCAAGGAGGAGAAAAGGCAGTTCCTCGATTACCTGAAACGGCCCGGTTTAGCTTATCTGCAGAAGAGGGGTTTAAAGAAGAAGATTTCGGACAAATGTCGTAAAAAGACCATCTGTCTAAATTGCTCTGCCTTTAATGGTAACTTATGCATAAAATACTGGCTTTTTTTCTCCTTATATAAAAGTTATAAGTAGCATAGTTGTCAGCTAATTCCAGATTAAAGGCAGTATTTAAAATTAAAATTTTTGCTCGTTTTGATTGTGCAAATGAAAATGTTCCTGAGATTCTTGAACAAAATCCTTGAAATATTTAACTTTACGTAAAACTCGTATGTCCTCGATTTCTCGATTTTTCATGTTTAAGTTGTTCGTACGGGATGCCTTGACATCATTTTCTTCATTGTTCATTCTGAACAATGTTGCTGGTATCTGATCACCGGTTTTGCAGGCCCTGTAAAAAAGTGTGGCTTGCTCAAGATCATCCACGAAAAGTACAAGACCACCAAGAAAGTCGTGGACACGATCGTGTCTGACTTCCTTCAGTCCTTCGATATCGCGATAGAGCACAACAAAGAAGTGGAACCTTTACTGACTCGAGCTCAGGTGAGCCTGGTTCTGATGAGTGGCTTGGTTTATACGTTACTCAGGAGACCTAGGTCAGATGAGTGGCCTGGTCATTATGCTGTGGTTTGAGAGCATTTTGTTTATGTGGAACAGATTTTATTGTTGCTGACTGGCACATAGATGGCTTATTAGTAGTAAGGTGTGTTAAAAGCCTCGTATGCCCTTTTTGCTTTTGGCATCCCACAGGAGAACTTGAATCCCCTGATCGTGCTGAACTTGTTGAAGAGGATCCCGTCGGAAGACGTCCCGCTGCTGCTGATGAACCCTGAGTCCGGCAAGCCGGCAGACCTGATCCTCATGCGCCTGCTGGTCCCCCCCCTCTGCATCCGGCCCTCCGTCGTGAGCGACCTCAAGTCGGGCACCAACGAGGACGACCTCACCATGAAGCTCACAGAGATCATCTTCCTCAATGATGTCATCAAGAAGGTACAGCCTTATGTGTGTCCATGCCGACCATGATTGTCATTCATGCTGAGCGGGTGGCAGTTTCTGTTGTCCTGTCCCCCTCTGTCATGACACCCGGCTGCCAGCAGAGGCCACTGACGGCAAAGTGCCTTTTTTATACCCGGAGCTCCTTGACTAAGCCCAGTATTGAGCCTATGCTTTGACAGCCTCCACTGTGGCGTTAGACAGTCTGTGTTTCTGACACAAAGAGGGGCACTAGATGTGTTCAGGAGATGCGTTCAGGAGTAACAGTATTTCGGAAATTGCTTGGGGTGTAACATGATTGTATGGATGCCATACTGTTCTGGATATACTGAACATCTCCATTTCTGTTTTTAATGGATAGTATTGCATAAACATTGCAAATTAATCGTACCACTGCACAGAAGATATTATCGGGGTGTTTGTGCTAGTGTTCGTATCTTCTGTGTGGCGATACGATTGGTGTGTGGAGTTTAAACCTACATTAAACTGCTCACTACAAAGTCTGTGGATTATCTTGAGTAACCGGGTCATGATTGCTGGAAAGACATTGCTGTTGAATTTTTGTGAAAAGTATTTTTCTTGTGCCTTAGTCACCACAGAAAGATCCTTTAGGTCCCATTATATTCTAGAGAAGACCAATGTTTCTGCTGCTGATATCTCCAAAACTAGGCACCTCCCAGCAGGACAATCTAGATGGGTAGATGGCACTAAAGCCCCTCTAAAACCGTGTCATTTTTCAGTTTTGGGGTGAAATTTAAATATTCACCTAGGAATTGCAGGTTAGGAATTTCCCCTACATAGTGAGTTTTAACGTTTTTCCTAAGCGGCTAATGAATGTGTAATGATCCCTTTTCTGAGCAGCATCGCATGTCGGGAGCCAAGACCCAAATGATCATGGAGGACTGGGACTTCCTGCAGCTACAGTGTGCCCTCTACATCAACAGCGAGCTTTCTGGGATCCCGCTCAACATGGCCCCCAAGAAGTGGACCCGAGGCTTCGTGCAGAGACTCAAGGGGAAACAAGGTGTGTCATATGTGCTGACTCCTCCCACATTCCAGTGGATGACCACGCCCTCTCTGCCGCATGCCCCGCCCCTTCCTCAGCACATTATTGTGTCGGCATGCTCCGTAGTCCTACCAGGCTTCTGTCTGCAGTCCATCATTTACTATTCAGTTACTTTGGGTTTTCTTCATCATCTGTGATACCGTCGCTGTTTGGACATGAAGGGCAGTGATGTCCCGGAATTGGGGAGGTACGGCGGTTCTCAGATCGAAGCGATAAGGCAGATAATGGCAGACGGCGCGCCCGCTGACTCGGGGTGCCATATTGCGTCCTCAGATCTGCGTCTGCTGATGCCCACCAGTCAGCCAGTCTAATGAGCAGGCCCTGGCACTGGTTAAAACGCACCCCTATTTGTGAAAAATGGGGACTTCAGTGAGAGTTTTTGGTGCAAAACTTGCTGGGTACAGAACTTTGGACCATATCTGTAGTCTCAGATCGAGGGTCAATGCACTGCTTGTTAGGCAGTGCACTTATTGGAGAAATGCATATTGGATAATATAGATATTAACTAGCGAGTGCATTTTTAAAAACCTTTCACTATTTTTATCTCACAAGCTGTTGGGCTGGTTTTTCCTTTTCTGCAATTTCTTCACCGCTGGTGGAGAAAGTCCAAAGGCCACGGACAGATTGTGTTGTGTGTTATTATTAGTGTAAGGGAATTACAGTTAGTCTTTTCCTCAGTATAGTAATTACTGAACTTTGCTGGTGTTTCTTTGCTTTACCGGTAAGTGTGCAGCACAGCTGAAAAGGTGATTATTGTCAACACAGACATGATGCTATTTCTGCCCAGGGCATCATTATATTTTATTTATACAGGTATTATGTGTGGTAGGTGAGACCTCTTGTTTAATTACTGAAGGAGGCCAGTTTGTTCCTTATAACAATAACATTTGAAATGAAAGCTGCAGCCCTTGTGTGCAACCAAACGGCATGGCTGCTGCAGTGCATTGTGGGTGAGAGCCCTGGTGTTGTAGTGTCGCTGGCCGCCTGACAGTCCTCTCTCTCGGATGTGTGTCGTCGGCTGCCTCCAGCCGGCAGGAATCCCAGCCCTGCTCTGTGTGTTTTGTCACTTCTCGGTGTCCTCCTGGTTCGAGCCTCCCACACCCCTCTTTGATCGTCCCTTGTGGGATTTTAGGGCGTTTTAGAGGAAACCTGTCCGGGAAGAGGGTGGATTTCTCCGGCAGGACAGTGATCTCCCCCGACCCCAACCTGCGGATCGACGAGGTGGCCGTCCCCATCCACGTAGCCAAAATTCTCACCTACCCCGAGAAGGTAACCCCCCCCACCACGCTGTCCCTGTATCCACACCAGTCCTTTTTTCTGATGCTCCATGTTTACATTGACGCGTTGCCCTCTACAGGTGAACAAGGCCAACATAGATCTGATGAGGAAGCTGGTTCGCAATGGGCCCGATCTTCACCCCGGCGCCAATTTCATTCAGCAGAGACACATGCAGATGAAAAGGTGGCCCCTCTGCTTTCTTCTCAGCAGTTTTGAAGAGCCATATGAATGGAGCAGTATCATTTGGCGTCGTTAACATAGTGGCTGCTGTTTGAGTACGAGAGGGGGGGTTATGGGGCTTTTGAAGGAACAAACAGGCACGCTTAGGTTCGCTCAAATATTTTATTAAGTGATACAAAGTTATGAAATATAATAAGCAATAGTAAGTAATCCCAATGCTGATTACAAAATTATGGAATAATAATAAGGAAAAATTATGGAATGCCACAAACATTGATAAGTAGTCCAAGGCGATACACAATTAGGAAATATCATTTTCGGAGGTAAATAGTCCCAATAATGATTAAAATGCATCAGCAGCTGCAGAGCTATTCACACACGGACGTGACATCATCACCCACCTTCACACACGGACTTGGGGGCCCCTTTCAGTCCTGGCTGGGGGCCAACACGCGAGTCCCGAGAAATGCTGGGCAGTGCATGCTCTATCCCATGGCTGAGCTCCGATCAGTACTGAGTTTCCCCCCTTCCTTCATACTAAATTGGGATCGGTACGCATGCGGGCAGGGAGCGAGCTGGCCGGGCTAACCCCCCCCCCTCAGGCGATGCGATCTTCGTTCTCCAATTCCTGTTCTGGTGAGGCTGTTTGCGCTTGTGGTTATGAAGAATTTTGGGCAACGCTTCCCCTTTTCCCCTGAGAGAGATGACATAAGTGTCCCTTTCCCCAGAGAAAGACAAGATAGTCTCTCACAGAAAGAGCTAGACCACCTAACTTGTTTTTCACGAATAATTTAAGTGACCAGTGAAAAATATGTGTGTGCTATTCAGCCATGGCAGAATATTATGGGTGAATCATGGACGACGTATTCGAATTTCAGGATGATTAGTCCATAAACGATCAGAATCAATTAATACCTCAATCACCTCATATGTATGTCTGCTAGGTGGAGTTCAACAATTACAACTTTCCCAAATCATTACAGTAACAGAAGGACAGTGAACATTTTTCTTTAATCCTATGCTACGTGGGCGACGTGGCCATCTGCGGGGCCACCTGAACGTTCGTCTCCGTGCAGTTGCGTTCAGTCCGAGTTGGCTGACGGTGTTGACTGCCTGTGTATCTTTTTATAAACGGGCAGTTTGGTTTTCTGGCAGGATGCACTAAACAAAACAAGAGCAGGGTCAGCCAATTGTTTTGTGCCCCATGATGCAATTTAGTATGTGAGTTTGTTCTTGCCGATGTCTAGAGAAATCTAAATCAAACACATCGCTGGAAGTGTGCGGTCACCTTAAGGGCCTTAATCGAGGACACAAAAGTGCTGTGACTCCACTTGCCATGGAATTTTAACCCGTGACCATGTTGACGTGGAACGGGTCCTTAACACGCTGAACTATGATCCGCCCCATCATACTCGCCGACTACTTGAAATGAGGACTCCATACTAGCTGCGGTTTTGCACCTGGAGTGTTTTATTCTAACATACAAGTAATAACCGTGGAAAAAGAAAATGTTTGTCAGCATAGGGCTTTTATCGTGGGGTTCTTGAATGAGCTTTTTATCTGTGAGTAGATTCCTGAAGTATGGCAATCGTGAGAAGATGGCTCAGGAGCTGAAGTACGGAGACATTGTGGAGAGGCATATGATTGACGGCGACATTGTCCTGTTCAACCGACAGCCATCTCTGCACAAGCTAAGCATCATGGCCCATATAGTGAGTCCTCTGACCTCACGTCGCCCCCTGCAGGGCGGGCTGCACATTAAGAAAATTGTGCGAAAAGGTCAATTTCCACTGGGTCGCTCTTAAGTCTCATGTTTGCAACTGATGTTTGAATGCCTTTTCAGGCAAGAGTGAAGCCTCACCGGACTTTCCGCTTCAATGAGTGCGTGTGCACGCCCTACAATGCTGACTTTGATGGAGATGAGATGAACCTTCACCTCCCCCAGACCGAGGAGGCCAAAGCGGAGGCGCTGGTGCTGATGGGGGTGTGTAGTACTGTCTGATGTTTCATTAAAGCTGAGCTGAGTGGCCAGGGGGGTATTCTGTACGGGTACCTTGAATGCTTTTGCGACTGCATGTTCTGAAATATCTAAGAATATTCATCTTATTCCAGACCAAAGCCAATTTGGTAACCCCGCGGAATGGAGAGCCCCTGATCGCTGCAATCCAGGACTTTCTGACAGGTTATTTTGCTGTAATTCTCAGCAATAAGGGATTGTATTTTTATTGTATATTGCTGGTTTATCTTCCCCACAGTGGGCAGTGCATTTTGGCTTTGGTCATGGTTTGCCACGATCGTTTTGTTTTGTATTCTCTTTACACAGGAGCTTACCTTCTTACTCTGAAAGACACCTTCTTTGACAGAGCAAAAGCTTGTCAGATTGTGGCCTCCATTCTCGTAGGGAAAGACGAAAAGATCAAGATCTGTCTGCCGCCCCCTGCAGTCCTGAAGGTATCTACTCACCATGTCTTTCCTTAGGCTGTCCCACATGTTCTTTCATCTTCTGTCCTGGAAGTCCAGTCTTGGGCTTATGTCCTTCTGCTGCTAGCCCGTGGCTCTGTGGACCGGGAAGCAGATCTTCAGTCTAATTTTGAAGCCTAGCAAGTCCTGCCCGGTCAGAGCCAACCTACGCACCAAGGGCAAGCAATACTGTGGGCGGAATGAGGACCTGTGCCACAACGACTCCTGTGAGTGTTTCTTCTCGAATCGTAAATCTGTTTCTCAACCCAGTCCTCAGGACCCCCAGACAAGTCGGCATTTTTGCTCCCTCCCTGCTCCCAGCACAGCTGAATCAAGTAATCGTATACCTGTACCAAATACATGGTACTGGTGTGCTGGGAGGGAGCAAAAACGTGGACTGCTGGGGGTCCCCGAGGACTGGGTTGAGGAACACTGCGATAAACCGACAGCTGCTACAAAAACATGAAAACAGTATACTGACCTGTGGCTCCCTCTCCACCCCCCCATCCAGTCGTGGTGATCCAAAACAGCGAGCTTATGTGTGGCAGCATGGACAAGGGCACCCTGGGCTCAGGGTCCAAGAACAACATCTTCTACATCCTGCTGAGGGACTGGGGGCAGATGGAGGCCGCCGATGCCATGTCCCGCCTCGCCAGACTTGCTCCCGTCTACCTCTGTGCGTTTCGCCTTTGCTCACCATGTAGCTGCCACATTTGGTTTAATGAGGCCCTTTACTCTTTTGAAATATTGTGTGATGAGAAGGGTTGCAAAATTCTGGGAATTTTCCTGTTATTTCCCATGTATTTCTGTGAATTCCCATGGAAAGTTTCCAATTTGAAATATGTCCAAAATTGTCCAGCTTAACTTCCCATGGAATGGAAAGTTTCCAGAAATTTTCTGTCCCTTTGTAACCCTAGTGATAAGTTTTTTTTTTTTTTTGTATTGTTCTGTGCCTTAATAGTTTATAATTATTGATACAAATTGCTTAAGTTTAGGGGCCCTCTACCTCAGGTCTTACTTGATGATACCAGTTGGTATTTCTGGAGGTTGATGTTCAACCTGGTTCGCAGCCAACCGAGGCTTCTCCATCGGGATTGGGGACGTGACGCCCGGGCAGGGCCTGCTGAAGGCGAAGCAGGACCTCTTAGACGCAGGCTACAAGAAGTGCGACGAGTACATCGAGGCACTGAACACGGGCAAGCTACAGCAGCAGCCCGGCTGCACTGCGGAGGAGACCCTGGAGGTGGGGCCCTGCGACGTCCCCCTCCCCGCACACACTTGTCGATTGGCTAAACCCAACATGTGACAACCCTATGTCTAGACACTCCAAGATTCCATTACATTTTTTCCGCAAATGCTGAGGGTGTTAACTATAATTACGCAGCAGCCTATTTGAACTTTCAGTCCCTTCAAAAACTCATTCATGCCAAGACTACTTGAAATGTGCCTGTTAATGTACAATTTTATTCTTTCTTTTTATAAAATGTACAGATTCTAAAGTCTTTGCAAAAGGTATTAATGAGCAAAAATGCTAAGCGTTTTGAGAATAGGCTAATTGAGCAGTATACGGGTGTGTTTGTTTATGGAGATGTCGTTCACATGGCTTTTCCCTCCTGCTGAGCACCGTTTGCTTGTTTCTGCTCATTATGTGTTAGAGCTGATGGCCCATTCCTCGTTACATGGGACTCGTGTGTGTGTGTGTCCCCGTCCCCAGGCACTTATCCTGAAGGAGCTCTCTGTGATAAGAGACCACGCAGGCAGCGCCTGTCTCACCGAGCTGGACAAAAGCAACAGCCCACTCATCATGGCACTGTGTGGCTCCAAAGGTGGGGGCCGCTGCATGTCCGGGGCTTGTGTCTGGAGCTTGGTGTAGCTTGGCTAAGCTAGCACTTTTTCATAAATACTTTATTAATCCTAAAAGAAATTGTGTACTCATCTGTAACAGGTGTGTTAAATTAGTGCTGCACTTAAAGCTCTACAGGGTGGTAGGTATTCAGGAACAGGGTTGGTGACCACTGCAGTAGATGAATACACACATTTAGACAGTAAAAGGATATCTAGACATAAATAGACGGTAATAATGAATATTATACGACAATGAAAAGTAAAAGTGCAAGGAATCTCGGGGAAGGTATGGCACGTAATTCCGGAACGGCTCTGAGATGAATAGTAACACGCAGAGTATTTGTATGTCGTCCCCCTCCCTCCGAATTTGGGTAGCACAGCATAAAATCAACCCCCTTGGGTGTCTCGCTGCGTCGGAGTAAATGCTGGTCCCTTTGGTAATGCCGTGTGTCGCCTGAATGTGACTTCGGTGCTGACTGGGGGGGCCGCCGCGGCCCCCGCCCCGGGGGGCGGGGGGGGGCGGGCCCGGGCGGGGGGGGGGGGGGGGGGGGGGCGGCGGGGCGGCGGGGGGGCG
>JAODKC010000045.1:8683025-8702295 GCA_026777985.1 Mormyrops attenuatus
TTTTAAAGTGAAACTAGATTTTAGCAAAGCTTTGCAAGGGGTTATTTTGCAGCTTGACAAACATATAGGAGGGATTATGGGCCAGCAGGCCATCAGCGGCTCTCGAGTGCCTGATGGCTTTGAGAACCGCTCCCTCCCCCATTTCGAGAAGCACTCCAAGGTAACACTGACTTATGGGGTTTTCTCCAGTGAATGAAGCACTGCCTTGATTTAGCTTTCAATCACTATTGTCATTTTATGTTCTCTTGTTAATGGATATTTCAGTAATTCTGCAATAGAGGGTAATGCCTAATTAGAAAGAGGGGTTTTAAAATGAGAAGACGTCTAAAATTTCTGTTAGGAAAATCAGCTTGATACCCTTTGTTGAAATTAATAGGTTATAATCCAGATGTTTACCTGTGCTTTCGCTGTTATTTTGTATGTCTTCTGGGCTTGGCTTGCATGAACATTGGTTGCGGGACACTCTGGGTCCTGACACTACTTTCTGTTCCGCGCAGCTTCCAGCCGCGAAGGGCTTCGTCGCCGACAGCTTCTACTCAGGTTTGACCCCCACGGAGTTCTTCTTCCATACCATGGCCGGCCGAGAAGGTCTCGTGGACACAGCTGTCAAAACAGCCGAGACGGGATACATGCAGGTAAGTGGCTCGATTCTGTGTGCGTGTGCTCATGCCCTACGGGCCCTCTGTCACATTGCGACGCACCCCTCGCCTTCTGCACGTCCACAGAGGCGCCTGGTGAAGTCGCTGGAGGACCTCTGCTCACAGTACGACCTCACGGTGCGCAGCTCTACCGGTGACATCATCCAGTTCATCTACGGAGGCGACGGCCTCGATCCCGCCGCCATGGAGGGCAAAGACGAGCCGCTGGAGTTTAAAAGAGTGCTGGATAACATCAAGGTGAGTCGAGTCCTACAGCAGTTTGTCTTTATTAGAGATACTCTGTGCTGTTTATGTTTAGATTAAATCAGGAGACGTAGTTTATGTCAGACAAACGAAGTCCGTCGTAAACATTATGTCTGATTCAGACTTCAAGCCGTTCGCAAAAGCTGAGTAAATGCGCTGTGAGACTAGACTAAACCATCTGGATTCCTGCAGTTATCAAGGCTGGGAACCTGAAATAACACCTTAATCCTGTTTCGATTGCTGCTCCTCTGCTTCAGGGTACGTTTAAGTGCAAGCTGCAGGAGCATCTCGTGTTCCGCGGGGGGTCCATCGTAGTCGTACGACTTATTTCTTAGAACATACTAAGTCGTGCTGTAAAATAATCTGGAGGCCCCCAGGCTGCTGTGAAAATACAAATCTGATTTAGTTTTTAAATTTTTTTTTTTGTACGTTTGCCGTCACAGGCTGTCTACACTTGCCCTGAGCAGCCGGCCCTCAGCAAGAACGAGCTGATACTGACAGCCGAGTCCATAATGAAAAAGAGCGATTTCCTGTGCTGCCGGGACAGCTTCCTGGAGGTAAGCCTCATCTTGGGACGTCTCTCCCTTAGGACCCCTTCCGCGTTTCACCCACCAGTTAAGCAGTTTCTGCTTCTCTGTGAATCACTATTTTCAGCTGAGACTTGATAACAAACAGCCCTGTACTTTTCTTTTTTTCCTCTCCCCCTCTTCTTCCTCGCTGGTGCAAGCGGTGACATTTACTCTCATGCTTAAGTGACTTGTCCCTTTCAATCCTGTCCTCTCCCATATTCTGTTCAGAGACCTGCTTTTTCCGTTTAATTTTGCAGACTCCTGTCCAAAATGACATGCATCTCAGGCTGACCAAACGCTGAATTGGATCTTCACAAATGCAAAACTAGATCGTAACATTTTTAGGAAACAAAGTAGTTCATCAAAAGTGTAGCTGAAAAAACCAAGAAGCCTCCACCAGCAAACGGTTGTCGCGCAGCTAATGTGGGTACAAGTGTCAATGAGTGACTAATACGTGCATTTTTAATAAATAGGTTTCAAATCTTGTTTAAAGAACATTGAGCACTTAGTCTAGACATAGGCCTTCAAATCCAGTACAAGATCCCTGAACCATGGGGTGTCATTATCCACCTGGGTTTACTGTATTCACCAGCTGCGGTTTAACACCTAACAATGCAACCCTAAGCCAACGTCAATAGGAACCAGGCGATCCGAAGCCTGGATCAAGGCAGGTCGAGGCATTTTATTGCCGCCTGTCACTCTTCTGTATCGATCGTTGAAGCTCTCTTGTTCACGGAGGTGGTCTGAGTCTCATAGACGTGCTGCCCTTTACCTTGGCGGCGTTATAAAGGCTGGGTTGGTGCTTGTGTAGCGTGTTTGACTGCACGAGATCATGGCTTACATTTGATCCAGTGGTCAATATGTGCCTCAGACAGGTATGTACACGTGTGGCTCTTCTGTACAATGGGGTGTGAAATAACCGCGGCTCTCTGTTCTGATTTTTGTCCTCCCTCCCCAATTGTTTTATCTGAAGGATTTAACTGACACAGGTTATGTGAAGTACTTTGAGGTACAGTGATGTCCGCATGTCGTGTTGGTGCTGTGTTTTCACTGTTTTTTTGCAACCCTAGTCTTGCCTGAAATAATTACTTGCATTTGAATTGGGGCTGATTTTTTTTTTTTTTTTTTTGTTTTTTATTATGTATTTTTTTGAAACTCTAATCATGCAAGCAGTGCATTTTGAGAACAGGGGTGTGCTTTTCCAAACGGATTGCCTGAATCTGGCTTCACCGTGTGATAAAACACTTCAGTTAAATGTGTGATTTTTAACAAAGAACCCAGAGTCCTTTTAAGCTGATATAAATGCCTACTTTGAGAAATTGTATTGAAATTATTTTCGCTGCTGTGTACACTGTTATTCTTTTAGTTTTTTTTTTAGTAATTAAGTTTGTGCATTCATATGCTTGACTCAAACTTAAAATTATTAGGAAATAAAGAAATTCATCAAGAGTGCAGCTGAAAAAATCAAGAAGACCCGTGACAAGTATGGCATCAACGATAACGGCACTACAGAGGTAATTGGCCTGTAAGGTGTGAAATGTGTCTGGCATTGAGGGTTAGGGGTCCTTGTTTCAGCATCTTGTTTCATTCCAGCCAAAAGTTCTGTACCAGCTTGATAGGATCACGCCGACCCAGCTAGAAAAGTTCTTGGAGACGTGTAGAGACAAATACATGAGGTAACTGATGTCATGAGTCTGCCACATTCAGTTCAGCCTGCTTGCCTCAAAATCATGGTAAACTTTTTTTTTTTTTTTTTCGTTCAGCCAAGCAAACTGAGCAAAAGACTAAAACCGTTAGTTATATAATGTTACTCCTATAGGTAGGTGGATAAAGTGTCTCTCTCTCTCATAATTTACTAATTTAAGCATCAGTTCAATTTTATGTGAAGCAGTTATTAATATTTTAATTTGTCCTTTGATGGAATGAACACTTCTAGATAAATGATACTGACTAGTCTTAGTTAGCTGGGGGAGCTGAGAGGTACAGTGTGTGTGTGTGTGTGTGTGTGTGTGTGTGTGTGTGTGCTCCCGCGCACATGTACGGGTTTGTATTTACCACATTGTGAGGAAGAAATGTACCCACGATGTGGTAAAACCTGTTATATTTTATCTTGTGTGGACAGTTTTCACGTTTCCCCCAATGTAAACCAGAATTTAATAAAAATCTGTGAATGCAATCAAAAAACTAAAATACAACAAACAATTTTAATTTTTTTTATATATATAAATAGCCAAAAGTCTTGTATTTTGTTTGGTTGGTTATGGTTTGGGCTGGGTAGGGTTATGGTTATCATAGTTGGGATTAGGGCTATGCCTATAGAAATGAATGGCGAGTCCCCAGAAAGATATGTATCCCTAATCGATGTGTGTGTACCCGTCTCTGTCCCGGTCCCTCCAGGGCCCAGATGGAGCCGGGCTCTGCCGTGGGTGCATTGTGCGCGCAGAGCATCGGGGAGCCCGGCACGCAGATGACCCTCAAGACCTTCCACTTCGCTGGTGTGGCCTCTATGAACATCACGCTGGGGGTGCCCCGCATCAAGGAAATCATCAACGCCTCCAAAAATATAAGGTGGGTGGTTAGGGATCGTGCAGAGGTCCCTTAGAGAAGCATTCTCCACCGTGAACAGGAAGGACTGGCAACACTGACCCACGAACCTAAAGTCCCAAATGGGGTCCTGAAGCACTCATTTGGGGTATTCCTTCAGTCCTCCATGCTTGGTTTTGATGATAGATTAGACAGATTAGGTCTTTCCTTTGGAACAGATTTGTTTGAAGGTGTTGCCAAATCTATATTTTGAAGTTCCCATGGATGGTTTCTGTATCATGGGTGGCATTTGAGTCCTATGTTGTACCATCTAAGGTGTCTAGATTATCAAAGGTGGACATTGAGATCCAGAGTTTCTCCTTTTTTAACTTTTAACTTGTGCCACCCCCAACCTGTAGCACCCCCATCATCAGTGCCCACTTGGACATAGAGGACGACGCAGACTTCGCCCGCCTCGTGAAGGGGAGGATCGAAAAGACTCTTCTCGGAGAGGTCGTGACGTCATCCAGAGACATTATGAAAACAATTGCACATTGAAATGTATTGTGTTTCACGTAGCAAAGGCGGAACTGCCAGAATGAGTGATTAATCATGAGGGCCTCATAAAGTGTGAATGTTCTTTTGGATTTCCACGAGCCGGTGCTTATGCGGTTCATGTCCACTTTGAACATGCCGGCTTCTCTCATCTCCCTTTTAGATCTCCGAGTACATTGAGGAGGTCTTTCTTCCTGATGACTGCTTTATTCTCATAAAGCTGTCGCTGGAACGAATCCGGCTGCTTCGGCTTGAGGTGAGTCTCAGCTGCGCATCCAGCTTCATCTCGGAATTTTTCGGATGGCCTACAGATCACGTTAATAGGAGCAAAACATTTCATGGAAGCTGTTAGATCAGGTTTTTTTGGGATGACCTTTCAATTAGCCATTAATAAAGCAGTGATTCTCAACTCCAGTCCTGGGGGGACCCACTGTTATTGGCTGATTGAGAGGCCATCCCAAAAACCCACACTGGCCCTACATAGATCAGGTATCCTGCCTTGAGTTAGGCGATTTGTGTGCTGGTGAGAAAACCCATTAGGAAACTGCACAGTTGTTCTCCCTTTGCCAAAAGACCATTATGCCAAGAAGCAGCATCCATGATATATAACAGGTGAAACGTGCAGCTGTTCTTGCAAAGGTCCCATTGTCCTTCAAAACCAAAGGGTTCGCATCAGCTAGGACGATCAGTTGCGCATCGCAGAGTATTCAATTAGCGTTCATCTAAAGGCCCTGCGATGCTGATTGAACAATATTGAAAGTACTGTTTAAACGTATTTTGATGGCTGATTTTTAGGGTGTCCGTACCGTGAGGCGAAACAGGGCAGATGGTCCTGGAAAGGTCAGAGGTCAGTTTTCCATGGCTGAGTAGGGAGTCAATCCAAAGAACAACAAAAAAGTTTAAACAAGTAGCACATTAAAGAGGTTTCAGGGTCCCAAGAGAACAGGCAGATGTCCTAGAGAAATGCGTGTAAGGAGAGGTGTCTATCCCATGATCCTCTGGGGCCTTTGTGTGTTACTTAAACACGCCGCATCCTCGTTCTGTATTTCTTGGTGTTTTTGAGCGTGTATATAGCCTTTCCGCCCACCTTGCATTTTCATTTACTTCTCAGTATAAATTATTCATTCAGTGGCACGTTCAGGATGAGGTGTTTTCTGGCGCACCATTGCTGTGCGGCAACCCCTCGAGTGGATTCTCAGCAGCTTCTCGCATGCTTAGCCACATCCATATAAGGGCAGTGCCCATTTGCATCGTGGCTCTGAACACCGAAGAGTCCAGACTTGATACTCCTGGAGACTCTCTCTCCCTGGTGGCTGTAGCTGAAAAGGTTTCTGAAAGCGGCAAAACCTTATTGGTGAACCGATAAGGTGCAAATTTAAATTGTAACAATGTCTGATATGGGGACTTCCGAAGTGGCTCGTGAGGACCAATGGAAAATGGAGCGTGACATCCACTCTGTTGCCATTGTTACTTTTCTGATTTTGTTGTGCGTTACGTGGAGAACAATGGTATCTTCCATGACGACAACATCGAACCCCAGGGTCGAGGGCAGAGTATGCTCAAGTTGAAGATCGTTCTGGCACAAATCATTCTACGGTCCCAAACATTCAAGAGCTGGGCGAGAAAGCGGGGAATCCCCCACCACACCCCTACGCATTTGGGTCGAGGTCAGACCCGTTGCGTTCATGCCTCGTAATGCATCTCCACACCTTCCCCCCTTAATGCAGGTTAACGCAGAGACGGTGCGGTACTCCATCTGCATGTCTAAGCTGAGGGTGAAGCCGGGTGACATCGCCGTGCACGGGGAGGCCGTGGTGTGTGTGACGCCTCGGGAGAACAGCAAGAGCTCCATGTACTATGTCCTGCAGTCCCTAAAGGAGGAGCTGCCTAAGGTGGGGACCCCTGCTGGCTGGAGGGTGCAGCTTCAGGTCTCGGGCTGATGTGGTGGCCGAACACTGCGGACATTACCTCATCATTATGCTTTGCCTTATGTTTAGTGCTTATTATATAATTCTCCTCAAAGGGAATCTGACACAGGGTTGCCCTCAGTGTTTATGCTCAAACCTGAAGGAAATCCCTTCACAACGTCTTTAAACGTGGACATACTGTTCTGTAGAATAAACAAGGCAAATAGAATAAAATTAATTCCAGTACAAGCCTTTGAAGCATCTTAATGTTTTTTTTTCTTTTTTCTTTTTTAATGACCTGGTCTTCGGCAGATCGTGGTGCAGGGCATTCCCGAGGTCGCCCGGGCTGTCATTCACATTGACGAGCAGAGCGGGAAGCAGAAGTACAAGCTGCTGGTGGAAGGAGACAACCTTCGTAGCGTTATGGCAACCCATGGTGTCAATGGCAGCAGGACCTCGTCAAACAACACCTATGAGGTAGATGCCTACTGAGAATTGTCTCCGCCCACCTTCCAAACAAGCCACGCCTCTTAAAGGGGACATGGCCTTTAAATTTAAATCTCATTATAAATGATTCTTGCACTTAAAAGGTTGAGAAGACTCTGGGCATTGAAGCTGCCAGGTCCACTATAATCAATGAGATTCAGTACACAATGGTGAACCACGGAATGAGCATCGACAGACGTCACGTCATGCTGCTGGCTGACCTCATGTCCTACAAGGTTAGTAAAGGGTCTGATTCCCGGTTCCGACATCGTGCGGGTCGCTGCCGGAATGTGCTTTTGTTCGTCTTTAAATGAAAACGCATCCTTAGGGCGAAATCCTCGGAATCACCCGGTTTGGCCTGGCCAAGATGAAGGAAAGCGTGCTGATGTTGGCGTCTTTTGAGAAAACCGCCGATCACCTCTTCGACGCCGCATACTTTGGACAGAAGGACTCCGTGTGCGGTCAGTGTAGATCCTGTCTGTGAAGATGTGATTCGTTCAGTTAAGGCTGGCTGTATACGCTGCTCGTGTGTTCGTTCATTATGGGAGGGAAACAATTTTTTTTTTTTTGTACATCAGTCTTCAGGCCTACCCTCCATTATCTGGCCTCCATTTATCTTTCAGTTGCGTGTTAGTAATTATCGACGAGTTTGTGTATCTTGATGGCTGTAATTGCACATCTACAGAAAGAAATGGAGCAAAAAATGGGGCCCTTTGACAGAGAAATGTATGTCCTCCCGTACAGGTGTATCCGAGTGTATTATTATGGGCATTCCGATGAACATCGGGACCGGACTGTTCAAGCTACTGCACAAAGCTGACAAGAATCCCTCACCTCCCCGAAGGCCCCTGCTCTTCGATAACAGCGAATTCCACATTCCCGTCGTCACGTAGCCCCTACATCACCTATGTACACCTGCCGGATATTTGTTTGTCCAACGGCGATTAGGGCGATGTTGTAAATGCTGCTCGCGTAGTTACCTCTGAATAGTTGACTTAATATGCATCGCATATATTTAAAGTTGAAATGTCATGATTTGATTTGAGGTTCAAAGGAAAGTGTTTTTTTTTTTTATTTTTTATTTTAATACAGATTTAAAAAAAATGTTTAGTTGACCTGGAACTGGTTGCCTCAGAAGTTCCTTTCACAGCCTCACTGGGAAAGCTTTCAGTACATAAGAGTAGGAATGTAACTCTTTCCCTGGCTTCATTTGCAAGCCCAAGGTGCATCTGCCCAATGCTTCTCTTGATTTAAATGCCGACCAGTCGAGCTATGCCGTGTTAGGCTCCACGGACTGTGTGCGTCCGTGTGGTTCGTTTTCCTAGCGGGAAATTTTTTCATTTTCACAATTTTTTTTTTTTTTCCCCCCACCCCTCCCAGTTATACCTTATGTGTATAAAGTGAGGCGGTCTGCAGGCTAAACTATAGGTCATGTGCTGTCTGTCTCTTGTAATTTTTGCGTGTATATATTTGGAAATGTATGGATGTGAATAAAAGTTTAACTTGAACAGTGTGCGCACGTCGTTTGATTTGGTGCAGAAAATGGGTGGAGCTTCAGCGAGTCCTGTATAAAAAGGAAAAGCTAGCATTGGGAGTCTTGATGTAAGGGTACGTGCTTATAGCCTGGTTTGTGTGAGGTGTGAATGTAAACCCACAAAGATTTATTTACTAAAGAATTTAATAATGTAATTTGTGGCCCCGTTTTTAAAGGCTTAAACGCGTTATGATGCTAAACATGGTCACTTTGCCCTGATTTGTAGCTGTACTGTTCTGTCTGATTATGGAGTGGTGGCTCTGAGGCTAGGGATTTGTGCCAGCAACTGGAAGGTTGCTGGGTTAAATCCCGTGAATACCCAGAGTTGATTCTACTCTGTTGGACCCTTGAGCAAGGCTCTTAAACTGCAATTGTTCTGTCCTGAGTATGACGTTAATCTACATCCAGCCCTATAAGGAGGTCCTCCAATTTACAAGGAATATCTTGGGGGTTGGTGTCAAGATTGGCACCCCAGCCACCGGAAAAAACCTCACACTGGTCCATTTTGGACTAGTGTGGCGCTGAGGTATCACCCACCACATGGCTGCACTCAGGTTCTCATCCCTGAGGTGGTTTGTTGTGTGTTGGGGGCATGTAATCAGTGCATGTTCCTTACCTCCTCCTCCTCCTGATTAAGATCCACGTATTGCATTGTTGTTTGGATGCTATGTCTGCTCTAATTCCAACCCCCCATTGTGTGTGTGTGTGTGTGTGTGTGTGTGGGTGGTATTAAACATTCAAACTTTCACCTTTTCTGTGTGTTTCCTAGGAATACTCTGGTTTCTGCCTGCAGTCGCCAGTGTTCCTGTGCTGGATAAGTAGGTAGAAGATGGATGGATGAATGGATGGATTTTTTATGTTTCTAATCCACTAGTCAATACCGGCTGGCCTTCCATAACTCGCTGGGTAAAAAGCAGCATCACATCTTCACATCTTATAAGCACTCTAAGTGGCAAGTGCAGTAGGCAGCTTAATAAATCTTCAAAAGATGAAGGACTTGGATGATCTTTTTTCTCCCCAGGTTTGATAGCTCTGCAGTTCCTCCTTGGCACACCAGTATCTGGCTTCTGACTGTCGTGTTACATTTACTATAAATCTTACTGTAAATGTGCAGATCGCTTTCATCGTGATGATGCTAATCCGCTGCCATTAAGGGCCTTTAGCTAGTACCCATAAGCGGTCATGAACAAGCTCATTTGTTGACTAAGGAGCCTCTGCAAGAGTTGCGTGTTTCGCCAAATGGATGTATATACTGAGTATTCGTACCTGCTAACTGAAGTCGGAAAACATCACTTGAAGTGATATCTTTAAAAATTAACTGTATCACGTTACAATTTCTGCCTTATTTGTTGCATTTTTTTCCCAGTGGATAACCTGACAAATCTCAAACGTTACGATGGTCTGTCTTACGATATTTCATTTTTACAATGGGTAAATGTTTTTCATTTTCAGTACATTATTCAATAAATTACATGAGATGTTCAACACTTTATTATAAAATAGGCTTTGTATTAATTATTTTGTCCAACTATAGGCTAATGTAAGTGTTATAAGCATGTTTAAGGCAGGCTAAGTCAGGCTATGTTTGTCAGGTTAAGTGTACTGTATTGAAATGCATTTTCGCCTTACGATATTTCCACCTTACAATTAGGGTTACTTTCCGTTAAACCATCGTAACCTGGGTAAAGGCTGTATACGTATATTTGCCTTTTAGAAATCTTTTTTTTTTTTTTTTTTTTTTTACTACTTGGAAAAATCTGTGTGTTGTATGGTGCCATTTTTGTACCACTCATTTTGCTATGTTGATGGGTCTCTGATCTGAAATACTTTTTGCTTTATTTCTGATCTTGAATTGTTCACTGAAATGTTACCAATAAACCACCTTTTTTGTATTAAAGAAACAAATGTTTAGAGAAGATTAACGACATTGTCACTCACAAGCCGCACAGTCAGAATATTCGCTCAATTATTTTGTATGTTACCAGTTTCAGTAATTACTGAATTAAGGTTAATGCACATTACAATATTCTGCAGGGTCTTTAACGATCCAAAAATACCAAGAAAAATATTCTTACAGCAACCGGCTTGGTTAATTTCTCAGTAAAATCTGTGGTAGCGGAAATCCTTCGAATATTACGAAGAATCACAGTCGTTTTTACACAGTCATTAAGTACCTCTTTAACTTGCAAGCAGCACAGAGATTTTGTAGTGTTTCCCACCGTTCAGTGTGTATTACGAGCCAATAATGCAGCTGGCAGGCAGCTCCGAGTTGACACCTGACATCTTCTCCTCCACTAACGCAGTTGAGGTTTCTGTGCGCGCCGTGCGCAACACCACACTCTCGATCACATTCCCCTCGCTGCTGAGTTTGGGTCGGTCTCTGGGGGAGGTGCCCCACCTGGCGAAACGCGTGCCGAGTCTGGGGCCCCCTGTGGCGGCGACGGCAAGCGGGGGCGGGCCAGGTCGCGGCAGGCAGCAGGAGAGCGCAGACTTGCAGTGCTTCTTGAAGTTCTCGTTCATGAAGGCGTACACGACAGGGTTGTTAAATGAGTTGAAAAAGCCCACAGCCTGGACGACGGCGATGACCATGTTGAGGGTCACTTCATCGTAGCGCTTCTCCAGATCATCTAGTCAAAGAATAGCATATATTAGTATTAATCTATCCATATAACTACTGGTCTACATTGGTGCACGTCTAGCAGGAATGTTGGAAATACGCAGCCTTGATTCTACATGCTTGTAATGGTACTGCTTATAAGATGGCATACTTACTGTACTCGAACAGCATGTGCACTGTATGAAATGGGGCCCAGCAAACGGTGAAGAGTAGGACAATGGTGACCATCATCTTAATGGCCCGCTTCTTCTTCCTGTAACCAACAGAGGATGGAGGAAAAATAGGAGATTAGGTCACACTCTGTTAAGGATGAATGGGTGGAAGGAAGTATGAACAGACTCATTTCCAGGGCAGGCCTGTGTATACCTTGAAATCTTGTTGATTTCGCTGTGATTCATGGCGTTCAGCACGGCGGAGTCCCCGACCCTCTTGTGTATCCACAGCTCGATTCCGATCCTTGTGTAAAGGATAAGCATGGTCGCCAGGGGCAGCAGGAACAGCGCCACCAGGATGAAGGTGGCGTACGCGCGGCGGTGGGCAGGCGAGTGCCAACACTCCTGGCAGCAGACGTGGTGCCGGTCGTACAGGAAGTCGTACTTCACCTGGGAACAGAAGAGGCCAGAATATGCTTCCGTGCGCTGAAGCACAGATTATGGGTTTAGCGGCAATCTTGGAACGGCAAAGGTCAGGGCTGTTTTACTGCACTGTACATCGACTCAATTTCCTGCGTTTTCTCTCTATACAGTCCCTTGGCTGCATAAATCCCAGCTTTTAAATGAATTAATCATATTTCATGATGCCTAAGGCAGATGTAACTTTGTCCTTTAGCTACCAAATCATTTAGCTGGACTTCCTTCAACTCTGCTGGAGTATATGCAGTAAGACTGACAGCTAGTTTAATAACAGATTTAACCTTTATATTGACAAATCTTATAGACATCATGATCCAACAAACAGTTTTTACATGCGGTGGTAAGAACACACAGAAACCAAACAGAATAATATTGTGACAATAAGCACAGTCCATTAAAACTGGTTCATTTTCTAGATACCGTACAGCTAATCCAGGCTTTGACAATATTTCAGATAAAGATCAAGACATTGTTTTTACTGCTTTTTCCTCTCAAATTCACTGTATGCACACTGTAATAGGGCATAACATAGGAGACTGGTCTCAGTTTTACAAGGTTTGGAGTATTTAGGGTTATATAAAGTTATGTAGTGTTCAACAGGTCTTAAAAAAACAGCTACTCCAACACCATAAGTGTGCATATAGCTCTGGATATTGTAAACTGGGAAGAGCTAAGAGGACAGAATTGATTTGTCTAGAAGAAACAGCACACTGGGTAAAACGGACACAACAGAGATCAAAACATGACAGATCAGGCAGCGACGCGGCCTCTCGACACGCGCCATGGCAGAACTAAGCAGGGCAGCGTCCTTTGGCATGAAGTTAACTTGCAGCTTTTGATTAGAAAGATGAAAATGCCTCTCTGAGGTGGAAGTGCATGAAATTAAAAGATGGGATTCTATGCTGGAAACGCGCTGCATAGCAACCATATCTGAAAGCCAGGTTACGGACGGCCTATGCAGTAAACGTGGTCCATGCTAAGAGATGTATATTGAGACTAAATCACACATATAGCCGCACTTCATTAAGAAGCTCTTAGGGAGTTTAAGTACGTCACAGAAACACCAGTGGCACATAGATTCTGTTAAAGGTGCAAAAGTAAAACATTGTAGCGTTCAATTATTTACATCAATCGGACTGAAACTTGCTGGAGTTTTTTTTTTTTAAACTAAAAAGCAAAACAAACTAACACAAACAAACTTAATGACAGAACCAGGCAGAAAGTGTCGAAAGAACACCAGTTATTGCCTCTTAACCATGTGAATTGAGTATATAAACACTGCACAACGCATTCTCCTTATTTATATCTCTGATTCATCCATCCATTCAGAAAACTGACTCATTGCCTTTATGCATCTCCAGTTACACATGGGAATTGCAAGACCAACTAAAAAATTCATTTCTCATTTTGCACATTACCACAATAATGGAAAATACATATTTGCAACATCTATGTTAACCTCTGTAATTTTCCTATTAAAAATAATATTTCTAGCAAATGGAAATTAAAAATCTCACACATTTGATGTATGCCTACTCACTTCCAGTTTTTGCACAAACAGCATTGGAGATCCAACAATCACAGCTGCCGTCCAAACCAGCCCTATTTGAGAGATACAGAATAATTGCTTTTGTGATGTACAGTATAATGATACTGTCATTTGCATTCAGGCAATTCACTGTCAGATAAACTACCATTGGGAAATGCCCAATTAAGAAAAGGCAGATTAACTCACTGGAGCAATTTCCACAATGTCGGTTTTTAGTGGCGTTTTAATTCCATGCAATTGTGTGAAACCTTTGAGAATGATACTTGAACTGTTTCACCTAATATCCCACATGTTCATTATGGATGGTAAACAGCTACACAGTAAGACTTAAACAAAAATTGTGCTTCAGAGACTTATGTTACATTTAATGGCAGCGTATCTAAAAAAAATTTAAGTAAACCAGGAAGAGAATCCATATTCCTGGGTCTTCAATCAGATGATGCTGTCAATCTGACCTTTGTAATTTGCCGGCAGTTGGATAAACAGCCGGGTTTCTGGTCAAGGTATATAAGTTATGGCCCTGCTACACCAACCTTTTTCCAGAAGTGTCATCATTCTTCTCAATACACAGCATCATGTATTTCACAAGGTGGAAAGGAAAGACAGGGAGGGAGGGAGGGAGACAGACAGACAGACAAAAAAGGGTAAAAATTTGTACCTTTGCTTGTCACTGGGACTATACCCTCAAGGGTCTACCAATTGTACCCTTATCTGTAGGTAAATGTACCTTTTAAGGTTCAGAAATTGAGGAACATAATTGTACTTTTGATGGTACATTTATGCTGTTTGTACCTTTGGGATGTTCCTCAGAGTCCATTTCTGTACCTTAAGAGGTACAATTACAAGGGTACAGCCCCAGTGACAAGCAAAGGTACAATTTTTTTATCCTTTTTTTTCTGAGAGTGTAGATAGATACATACATATGGATAAATATAGATATAGATTCATTGTTAATCCTTCTGCTGTTAATCAAAGGTGACTACATCAGATGTCCAGCGTATCCTTGTACACACACACACACAAGCATTGTGGACAGACAAGTCAGATGTTAAAACACATGTGCCACTAGCCCAATTCTACCTGAATAGTTAACAGCTCACCTAGCACTTTATAAGCTCTTTGTGTTGTGTACTGCCTCTTCATCTTCAGCGGATGAACGATGCCCTGGTACCTCTCCACAGCAATACTGGTCATGGTGAGAATGCCAGTAACTATAGCCATTGTCTGAACGAAGGGGACAGATTTACATACCAGGACCCCTGGGGAAAAAACCCGGCGCTGTGATCAACGTTACCAATGAGCAGTTTCAGCACTAAGTCGGCAGTGACTTGTGGCATATAGCCGACGCTGCCTGCTATCGACTCTGTCTTAGTGAAGTTCAGCTGTTAAGGTAAATGTAACTTTAAACGCCAGTTTTGGATACTGTTTACCGTATTGCATTTTCAGAATATTTGAAAATATTTCCTTAGATTCTGTTTTATGCGTCATCATCATCATCATAACTGCGACATGTAATAAAAGAGTAACTGTAGCAGAATTCATGTGTCTGGCTAAAAGTCAAAACTCGATTTTAAAATTTAGTGGATTATTTTTGGTGCTGGTTGTAACATTAGACAGCAATGTCCTAGTAAATCTAAGTACTGAAGAGGAAAAAACCGTATAAGTTTTTCCAGAAAAGTGCAAGTTACTCTTGAAACTTATTGTCGGTAGTGTAACAGACGTTAAAATTGTTTATTCTCCTTAAGATCAAATGAATCTTGCTGCAACTTCCAGTAATAAAAAAATTAAAAACGAATACTCAATAGAGCATAATTTTAAGGGGTTTATATGCGAATGTGCATGAAACTTACCCCCAAGCCACTCGGAAGAGATGTACTGCAGCAAGGTGAAAGGGATGCAGAAGAAGGTGATGAGCAGATCACTCACGGCCAGGGAGCAGATGAAGATGTTGGTTGCACTCTGCACTGCTCGCTTCCGTAAAACTATGTAAACCACCAGACTGTTTCCCACCAGTGCCAGGACGAAAATTATGGCATACATGATGACAAATGTCATTTTTGCGCTTGACGGCAGCTCGGGAGTATAGACGAGCGGCAGCACGTTGTAAGTGTGAATGAAGTCTTGGCGTGTCAGGTTGTAGACTTGAAGCAGCTGCTTCAGTAGTTCTGGTGTGATTTTCATCGTTCCCATCGCGGTGCATGTTCCCATCTTCTTCCTTTTCTAAAAATTCCCGTTAAACGTGGAAAAAGCGCATCACACTGACAGCCCCCAAAACACTATGTCTGTGCGAGACGCCGTCTTGCAAACCTGTCGTACATAAACGTTGTACACATCATAGCCTTTTACAGCCTTAGAAGGATAATGTTCCCGTGGAGGTTTCATGCCAAATAAAGAAAGAGGCGGAACTCAACTTGTCACCCAGCCATAGAATATTGTGTCAACCAGTCGTGCTCATATTTTTCTGTCTTTAAGTGGGACCTATGCTGTGCCGTCTCAGCTGTATTCAATGAGCAACCTCATTTTCAGTATGAAGAGAAGGTCACACGGCTCCACTTTTAAATGCAATGCTCTGTTCCCTACAACAAAATTCAGCGTAATGCGTTTTAGTCCCTCTTTCAATAACTGATAGCTGATGGTTAAATAGCCAGTGTAGTATTTTCTTTCCCGTGTAACTGTGTAATCGCTGCTTGATTCGATGTTCTGGTTGGGAATGGCTCAGTGCTGTTTCCATGTTTTTCTGTAATGACTGCAATCTTTAGCAAGAACGTGTGAGTCAAGCAAATTTATCAAGGAAAAGCATAATTCCCAATGTGGATAACACAAAGGTATGACGTTTACGCTGGCTAAAGCAGATTTGAAATAGCAAAATCCCAACTGTACTTGTGTCTAAATTTGTACAACTGGACTGTGTGTAAAGTTTTTATAGCTTATTAATGGTCTATTGAGGGTACAGTTTTTAAATATAACCACTAGTTGCAAATCACAACAGGGTACACAAATGAACACATTACTTGAGGGGACACAAATGATGTAGCATAATGCTATTATTTATGTATCAATTAACCACAAATTGAGTGTTAGTTACCAACTGATCTCACGTTTGTTCACCATTAATAAATTGTAACATCTTTTATATTATTATATTATATATATTATATTTGTTACTATAGTATATCTATTAATTAGGTAAACCTTTATGATCTACTGAAGGAATCATCGAAATATGTACTGTAGTAACAAACAATGAATAACATATGTAAATGTACTGATCTCATGTTTGTTCACCGTTAATGAAATGTGACGCATTATTTCCCAAGCAGTTACTATATTTATTACTAGGCTATATCTGTTAATTCTCTGAATCTTACTTTAGTACTGGGGGAACAAGTAATGAATAACACAAATACGTATCTCCTGTTTGTTTATCATTAATGAATTGTGACATCTTTAATCTTAATTAGCGAATTTGCACATGATTTGCTCATGATTCATACTTCATTAGTAACTGAGTTATTACTAAGTATTTGAGTTGCCCATTACAGTAATCATTTAATGAGAAGCAACTGCACCAAGTTTGAAAAATTGGAAGCTTTAAAGTAAGGTGGTATATGATTCATTTTAAATCCATTAATTTCTGAAAACATGAGCTATAACACCAGCACATCTGACCCTGTCACATGGCCAGGCAGTTGTAATGTTGAGAGTTCGGGCTGCTGTGTTCGTTTTGAGTAGCAGTAGCCATATTGTTATACAAAACGTTTTGTTTTCCCGTTGTAGGTCCTGGGCAATAAATATCACCCGAGACACTCAATACCCGCGCCATAAACTGCGCTCAGGTTGGCGCCTCTGGAGCCTTACGGCCGGTGTTCTGACAAGTTGAGCTACCTATCGAGACGTGCTATCGAGCCTTTCTGCGCATGTGCAGTTCCACCGTCTTCGGATTAGGGTTGGGTTTTAGGGGGTTGGGGTTAGGGTTTTAGGGTTTTTTTGGGGGTTAGGGTTTTAGGGGGTTTGGGGGGGTTAGGGTTAGGGTTAGGGCTAAGGTTAAGCTTAGGGCTATCGATTAGCAGTACGGTAGCATTTTTCGACAAGGCAGCATAAATCGACAGAACACCGCGCCTGAGAGGCTGGGGACAAGCTGCGTAACCCAGGTCACTAGGATCGTTAGCAGCACCGATTAAAATAAGTTATAACTGCAACCTACACTTTACATATTTTCTCACATTTTGTTATAACTTTTATCTTCACTTGTATATACGTTTTGTATGTTCCTTTATTTCGTTAATTTATGTTAGTTAATTTGTTTATCCTTATGTCTTGTTCATTGCACAGTCTGGAGCAATTTCATTTCACCGCTGTTGTACCACTACATTCACGCATGTGACAAATAACTTGGAATCTTGAATCTCTTTCAACAGAACGTAATTTTGTAACACGTTCGTGCCTCTAGAGGGCGGTATGGTGGCTTTGTGAGTAGCGCTTTGGCATCACGTCGCCGCTGGGTTCACAATCAGCCCCCTAATCAGCGTGTGTGAAGTTCGCGTGTTGTTTCAGTGTTGTGTGGGTTCCCTCCAGCAGTCCAAAGACATGCAGTGAGGTGATTCAGCATCTCTGAATTGCCCATGTTGTGTGCATACTATACAATGGGCTGGAATCCTATTTGGGGAGCTTGTGGTTTGTGCTTTGTGGAACTGGCTCCAAGCTTATTGTCCTTGTTAAATGATAAGAAGATTAATAGATGTATGTATTACAAGAAAAGGTATGGGGTGCTATTGTAGGTTTATAGTGACTTGAACTCTCATCATGTTTTATTTTGGTTTGGCGTTCGCAACCCGATTTATATTAAGTAATTTTATTCTTAATAGACGACTTTTATACTTTAATTTGTGTATATATTCATATAACCTGTGATCGACAAGAAACCATGGCACTAGCAAAACAGCATCTGTCAAAACATCACTGCCAAACGGCTGTAGTCTTGAGGACATAAAACACTAAACTTGGTTTAAGTTCAACACAAATCCTACATTAACAGGCGAAACTGTAACATGGCTTTATTATGAAGTTAAGGGTGACTGAGGGTTCAGTCACATGATGTAATGCCACCACATAGTCGGTCTGCAGAATAATGGATGCTTACGCACTTTTGGGTATAGTATTTAGGCCAAAAATCTGTGCCCAGTATAATAATAAAAATATGCATCCAACACGGGAAGAACATGCAAAATCCATACAGACAGAGCAGGGGTGGGATTTGACCCCAACTGTAGAGGTGTGAAGCTACAGTCTTAAGACACCACGCCTAAGAATGTTAATTATACTAATGGCAACAACGGAAAAAAACAAGAACTCCAATAATAATATCAATCATTATAATCATATGGCTGTATGACTGCTTAAGAACAAATATTCACAGTCATGATAAGCTGGGTCGCTGCCCCGGAGCATTGACTGTAGGATCCCCATTGAAAAAAGATGCAAAGAGCTGGTATCCTAGCAACTCTAAAAACATTGGATTTGAAGGATTACTGAAGGGTCTGGAGCATATTGAAGCTTCAGGAATAAAGGTAAGATTTCTGAGTCCTAGCATTGGCCTAAATAATTATTTTATCATTCGAACAAGAGTCCAACATCAGGTTTGAGTTCATTTTGTTAAATTACAATAAGAAAAGTTATATCACTGAGAAAATATTTGCCTAATAAAAGTTTTGAGTACTGTGGTTGTATTCATAACATCAAGTAAACTCTGCATTATCACACGTATCCTCTTCAGTATTGCTTTGCCATTTAATTGTAAATTGTAAAATTTTATTGTATAGATATAGGAAGACAAAGCTGTATTTTTTATTCAAAGCTAAAGGCATGTGTAAGATTTTTAGCAATGTGCTTTCATTCTGTTGAGTTAAATTATTAAATATTGTACAGTACTGTGCAGAAGTCTTAGGCAGTCAAAAGAAATGTTTAAAGCTATTTATCTGGGTAGTAAGTGCACTTTT
>JAODKC010000045.1:8702395-8714812 GCA_026777985.1 Mormyrops attenuatus
GTGATTTTAACTGAGGTTTTGAAATGGCTAAGCTACCACACTTTGACAGGCAAACTTTCATGGTTCTACACCAACATAAAGATCATTTGAGCATCATTTTCTTTGGCTGCCTTCTGCACAGTACTGTACATATAACTGTTATTAAAGTGGATTAATGTAAAATGGTTTTCAGAATTATGATTTAATAATTATACTTTACTCTTTTAATCAAATTATTGAAAGCCTTTTCAGTTGACACATGTTGACCAATATCTTAGTGACGTCTTTGAAGTGACCATGGAGGGAGCAGGAGAGCGAGGCACTGATGGTCTCGGTCGGGCTGCTTGCTGTCAGGGTCCTGGAGGGAGTGGGACCGCACCAGGGGACTCGCCCTTCGAAAAAGCCACACGCTTTCTCGCAGAGAGAGTCCGCGAGCCCCACAGAGGCATACATCGCTTCGGCACTCTGAGTCACCATTCATTCTTCTCCAGGCACAACCCCCATCCCCACAGAGTCACGCACATCCAAGGTGGGCACAGGGGGCGGGCTAGTCGAAGTGCAGCCAGTGTTTCAAGTTCCATTGCGGTCTATAAAAAAAAACTTATAGCCTGTCATTTTGAATTGGTCTTACAAAAAATAAAATCCTTTTCTGATCCTGTGGCCTCAGTACAGGCTTATGTGCTTAAAATTTTGCTTCAAAAAAGCCTTTATTTAATCTCAACAATTATAAACCATAAAATTGAATTAAATGTAATATATACATACATATGTGCTATTATACATAGAGAAAACAGAGAAATTTGGATCATATATAGAAACAGATAACAGATAATGTGCAATAACAAACACATCAACAAACTATGTACATATACAGACAAATTACAAAATAAAGATATTGATAAGTTTTAATCTTAAATGAAACCAAAACTACATAGATACCATAAACTTGAATTAGTGCTATTTAAACATTGTTATGTCATCCTGACATGACAACCTGCGGTATTTTAGTATATCGAAGCCACTTTGTTGGGCTATGAATAATTCGCTGGTCTCACGATGTTAATCAAATCTTTACAATTCTTGGTAACTCATTACGGCAGTTTCAAAAGGAAGTAAAAAAAATTATAAGAAATGTTAACTAGTTCATGTTATGTATGCATATTATTATTATTATTATTGTTCTTATTGTTATATGTTATTGGTTTGTTATGGACATCGTTTCAGCCTGTTTTTGAGGTACACAACGGACAGACCCTGGTCAGCCGGCTGCATTCCCAGCATGCTCAGCTTTAACGGAAATGCGTCAAATCACAATGTTACACCCCTGTAATTGTATTTTCTTTAAATATACAATGATACATAATATCTTTTTGCTGTTTGCAAAATTGTCTTCAATATCTGAATGGCGTGACTTTTGCTGGTAGATTTCACTGACTCTGACATGTGGTGACAGTGATCTGGTGATTTAATATCCAGCCAGAAAAGAATTCAGAGGGGAGTTCTGTACAGACAGGAGTTTCCCATGCATCTTCCATTTTAAGGCGAGGCTGAATGGACCGCTCAAGAGATCTTACAGTACTTTCATCTTTTACTCTTAAGCCACTTCAGTGTAGTTTTGGTCTACTGAGCTGAAGCTTGGCCCATTAGTCACCCAAAGGGATAATCAAAAGACTTCAGACAGCTTCAGTATCATGCTGGCTTCCTCCTTGCTAGTCAGTCTTGACAATTTTGTAATTTACTGGGTAACGGACATTTCTGTCACAACAGAAATGACATAAGACCATGTGCTGGTCAACTATTACTGCAAGTGAGATAACAAGAAACCAGGAACATACTTTCAGTGGCCTATTCCGGTGTATTGTGTAGATTGTATCGGTGATCGTTGTAAGTTGCTTTATTATAATGTCTTTTCATTCTTTTTCCAGGTTTGAATGGGACCCCTGTATGCATAGTTAATGATGACTTGTGGACTTCCACACCGTCGCCCGTCCACCCACTGATTAAGAGTCAGATGCCCCTAACAGTGGGAAGAGCGACCTCTGACCCCTTCCTGCATCGCTGCCGAGACAGCTGGACCAATCACACGGCAGGTGAAACGCCCACCCCTGAATGGTTCTACTTTGCTTTTACATTTGTTTTAATAAACACGTCTTTAATGGGTAACGTAAATATTTTGCTTTTCCTGCTGTCATTTCGAGCGTTGACTGAAAATCTCTCCTCGCAGTTCCCCTGTCGGAAGCATGGAGGGAGGAACTCCGAGAGCTTGCAGCTAAAGTCAGCATGTCGACGGCGGTTAAGAAAGAAAAAAAGTCTGTATGTATGAGTTAGCGAGCTCTGAGCACCGTCCCTTTACTGCAGTTTTATGTAGAGGTGGACATTTCAGGTTCAGAAAGTAAAAATCCAAACCAATATTTTGTTTCAACCAACCAGTTGAGTACTCTGTGATTGTGAATCTTGATACTCGACTGGTTGGTTGAAATAAAATCTTGGTCTGGATTTTTACTTTCTGGATCTGAAATGTCCACCTCAGGTTTTATGCATTAAAATGCATGCAAATTACATGTCAGCACTGAAAAAAAAGATATTTTATAATTGTACATAATGTTACTTAAGTTGCATGCATAAACCCTTTTATGTCAAAAACCCTTTTGCTACATACTCATTTCTTTATACAGGAAGGCCCCCTAAATTCAATAACACAATTATCTTGACTAGGCTCAACTGCTAGATCAATCATATAATTCATCACGTAATTACTTTACATGAGGCAGGAAATTTTCCAATTAATATATAAAACAGCTTCATTCATGAACAAGAATTTTACTGATATATGGTTGCACATCTGTGATTAAGTACATTTTGGCTTGTTCCTGTTCTAAATGAGTTATTTTAGCATGCGTGCAGTCTGTAGGTATGGGAATACCCCTGTTGTTCTGCCAGAGAAGGCAGAAAATGGCTCAACCATCGCGTGTGCCTTTGCATCCTACAGCAAGTTACAGAAGGACCGCCAGGCAGGATGACGCAATACTCGGCCAAGACCGGACGCATTATTCCAGCCTCGTCACGGGCCTGCAGCAGACACTCGACCCAGGCTTCATTGAGACACGGCCGGCACCGGGGACACCCTCCCTCAGCCGCCCTGTATGACCAGGAGCTCACGGTAACACCAGCCTTCATTTACAGCTTTAGATGAGGCTTTTATCATAATATTAAGTGGCTCAACTTTTGATACTTGGAAGCCGAATCACTGCAGGCCAAATCGCATAAGTGGCTTTTAAAAATGGACTAGTTTCAAGAATACATATTTGTAATTAAATTCAGTTTATAACAGACCAAAAGGATATTTTGCTTACTTGCGGCCCTCTCAGGCACTCATAAAAAAGATGGCTGTCCGAGCCTCTGTTTTTGATTAATACTCCAAACACTAAACATTCAACCATCACAAAAGCATCAAAATCACATGTCGACTTGCTCTCACGTGATTGGCCATAGTGCCTTTTTCATAACATTGATCTTGCTAAGCCTCGTACAGCAGCGGACATCCAGAGATCGCAATCCCTACGAGATCCTGGGAGGGAGATGCCGCCAGCGCACAAGATGGGACGTTGCACAGCTTGGTTGCTCCGCAAAGTGTCATTCTTTGAAGCTCAACGCTGATCCCATGGCTCATTCATCACAACGGGACAGTGTGTGAATGTATGATCCAGTTATTCTGTGGTTCTTTTCAGGTCCTGGAGCTCCTGTGTCAAGTCCTCCAGACAGATTCCTTATCTCAGGTCCAGCAGTGGCTTCTGTATGCTGATCAGCGAGGTGAGAGGTCAGCTCGTAATGCTTGTAGGGGCAATGCAGCATCGGTATACACACAGCTAACCTTCTCTACAGTTATGTGGAGCTGAAAGATTACCGGTAACCTCCAGTCTTAGCTAGCTGAGTCATTTGGGATCCTGATAAAATAATTACATCCATTTTACATCTATATATAAATGTGTTATGGTGCCGCGTTGGTGCAGGCAGGAAGAGATAACGATCCACGGAGACAAAGGGGTTTATTAAGCAAACTGAATACACTGGGGAAAAGCACAAAATTAAGGGACCACTAGGAGCCAGAACAAAATGGGAGAAATAAAAACTTAACAAAAGAAACCACAAAGCAAGTTAACTGGGGAACTGAGTAATGTCGCCAGGACAGAGCAATGGACACGTAGGAATTAAACATGATGATTGACTAATGAATTGAGTGAGGACACAAAGAAACCAGGGCAAACAAAGGACAGGTGTAAATCATAATCAAATCCATCAATCACTGAAGGAGCAGGACAACAAGCGACACGAGGAACAATTAACAAGCAGAACATTGAAACAAGGAGACACTAACGATGCACTGGAAATTACTACACTAGGATAACTAACATGGAGCCAAAGTACAAACAGGACCAGAAGTGAACAGAACACAAGCAGACCAAATCTATAACCAGGAAACAAAATAGAAAATAAAAAACACTGGGGAAAAAGAAAGCCAATAAATGCAAATAAACATGACCTGAGGGTTAACAGCCTCTGAGCTGCACATTCAACCCACTGAGATATACAGCAGTCCAGGAAGCAGGGAGAACACATGGCGGGTGGGCTATAAGACAGGGAGGGGAGAAGTGGGATGACCAGCGACACCTGCTGGCCAAACGGAAAGCGACCCAAAGGGCAGGGTTGGACGGCACCAACCCTGACATAAACACATATTCACAGTAGCTGATAGCAGCAGATGAAAAACAATACATATTTACTGTACTGTATGTACTATATGCATGAGTGACCCAATGTTATTAAACGATGACAATATTGTGTTTCATCAAAAGAGAAAGACTTTGCAATGGAGCTGATCCAGCAGGCCGTGGATGCCAGCGTGCTCGACAGCCTTGCTCAGGGGGTGGCTGAACCCCCGTCAGCACGGTCCTCCTCCACAAGGCTTCCTGGACGGAACCATGGGTCATGGGGGGGGGGGGGGCTGGTCTGCAAAAAAAGAAAATGTGTATATATGTATATTTATTGTAGTGAAGGTTTAAATTAGGCCTACAGGAAGAGTTGTGTAAGTAGATATACTAATTCTCAGGCAGTCAAAGAAAATGATGTTAAAATAATCTTCATGTTGATGTAAAATATGATATTATGTCTGTAAAAGTGTGTTAGCTTAGCCATTTCAAAACCTCTGCTCAAATTACCCCTGCTGATATTATCCGATACAGCCATGTATTGATTGTAGCACTAGTACACCTCATACAGCCAATCAATACCTCGTTGACTTTTGATGGCTGAGATGCCCCTGAGGAGTGGTCGACATCTAGCCATCCAGCCTTTTTGGAGAACAGAAGAAATTCTTTGTTAATATTTATTGCAATACTCTTTATTGCCATGTCTTCTAATGTTAAATTAGAATTTTTTTCTAAGCATAAATACACTTACTGCCCAGATAAATAGATTTATACATTTCCTTTGACCACCAAAGACTTTTGCGCAGTATTGTAGCTGCATAACCATAACAGCATATAGCACGTTCAGTTTAGACACCGAAATTAATCTGGCATGAAATAATGTGATAACATTATATGCTTTCTTTCTTAGTTTTGACAAAGCTACAGATACCATCAAAGAAGAGGACAGGCCAGGTAATTAAGCAGCTGACTTCAAATCTGAAACCTGTTTCCATTAAGAACACCCTCAGAGCGGGGATAACCCATCTTTCAGAGACTAGTACTGCAATATATATTCTTTAGTCTCAGTAAAACTGCTTTGACAGGTAAAAAGCTTGTTTTGACGTGACTTCAGGTCCAACCCAGCACTTCAGCCCTGTTTCTCATGGTAGTGATGTATTTAAACACAGTTCTCTCAAGCTCTGTCCTTGACACAACAAATGAATAAGACAAATAAGGAAGAAACAGATAAGGGAGCTTTATATATTTAGCAAAAACAATTGTTGTTACTGCAGTAGTGCATAGGGTATAAATGCAGAATAGTGACAGTCAGAAAGTCAGTCTTTACTGACAGAAATTGACTCAAAGAATGTGGCAACAAAAATGTGCTTTATTTTGCGTTATATTGTACCATATATATGTACTGTATGTACTCTATAATATAGCAACATGGATAACAATACATTGGATACAATAAGCATGTATATATGAGTAGAAAATGACTCAGGAGGAAGATGCCATAATGAAACAGTACAATAGTTTTGTCTCTCGAATAAAGAGACATTAAAAAAACATAAAAAGGACATTGGAAATCAATGCTGTGAATTGGCATGAGTGTCTAGCTAAAAAGGGGCCAGGTCTATGTTTAATTTATGCTTTTTACCCTGTCTGAATAGCTACTATCTAAATCTAAAACACAAAAAAAATGTCTGAAATAACGTTTATGTCCCAGCTACCAGACCATACTGTTTGAGAACGTTTTGAGACTTTAAGCAATGATATATAAGCGATGACATGAGGAAGGCCTTATAGGGGTAACCATGACTGTAGAAGAGTGTGTGCTTAGTAATACAAGCACTTACAGCATAAGGCATTAGGTTCAGTTATGTAACCTCAGGTGTAAAACCCTGTGGCACAGCTGGGGTTATTTATTGCTGTGCATGTTTGGACAGAAGGACGAACAGTGGTAGATCTGTGTAGCGTGGTTGATACACAAAGGGCAAACTTTAAAGACTGAGCACAAAGGTTTCATTCCATGCTGTGCCAGGTTTGTAGCCTTCTGTGAGAAGGACGTAAACTAGCGAATGGACAGCAAAGTGTAGCTAGTTTTGTGGCCAAGGGTGTCAGTCGAGAGTTTGATATTGGGGGGGGACAACTTAATAACTTAAGTGCAAAGGTGTCTTTGTTGGGGAGGGTGAATGAAGTCAAATTATATATTGGGGGGCATACATCACCAGATTTTGGGCCCCATAGAGCTATTAATGCAGTGGTTCCCAACTCAGTCCTCAGGGACCCCAGACAGTCCACATTTTTGCTCCCTCCCAACTCCTAACACCTCTACCAGGTATTTGGCGTTCTTGATTGGATGGGAGCTGGGAGCAAAAATGTGGACTGTCCTGAGGACTGGGTTGGGAACCACTGTACTAATGTGTGAGGCTAGCATCCACACAGAGGAATTTACTCTCTCTGTAGAGGCTGTTATCATGATATTCACCCTCGATTCAGTGATTTTAAGTCCCATCCATTTCTAGCCCCCATCTCATCGCCTCACATTTCCACTGGTCACCATGTCTTCAGTGAGGATTCAGGGCCTATCACGTTCCCTCAAGTTTCATGCATAGCTCTGGGTGGAGATGTACTGCAGCTTAGTGTGGTTTGGCATTGCGCTCGTGACCAAATAAGGAAGGCGTTTTGTTTTTTCTAACCTTGTACTCTTATTTTTTTGGTTTAGAATTGATTGGGACAGCGGAGGTGCTCCAGGTGAATTCAGAGGAAACTCTACAGTAACAGTATCATGAATATATTTGCTAACGCGCATGTTTACCAGCCTCATTAGTGTCTGTTTATCATTTTTATCCAGGAATATAAATGAGCTTGAAAAGTGGGTCAGATTAGGATGCAATATTTGAGTGTGTTGTGGTTATTCTTCAAGGAACCATGAAAAGATGTAGGTAATAATTAAACAGTAATATATTATGTACTGATCATCCAACAACTTTCCTTTAATACAATTTTAATTTCCCTGTTAATGGAATATTTAAAATGCATAAATTGTAACCCTTCCCTCTGGACTAAAGCACAAAAGATGAATTAAAATGTAAATGAATAAATATAAAAGACAGATAATTCAACACATGTATTATAGATTTGCTTTAGTTAAGCACATAAATATGCAACACTTGGGGTTTTGTGTGTTTATACGCTGTTTATACTCACGCGGATAGGAATCCAGTTAACTGGATTTCTCCTAGTGTTTTCAAAGCAGATTATACATACGCTGAAAAAATATCTCCTGAAAAGTGTTCAATAAACAGGAAGATACTCATTAGAATCGCTGTCAGAACTCATGATGTACATCTTAAAATTCTGAGATATTTCCTATTTTTATATTATATATCTCCTTAGATTTTCCCGTGTCTATCTGACCCAGCTGGAGCGCTTCTCATTCTCCAGTTGAAAAGAAACATTCTGAGCATTCTGGTTTGGCCGCGATTTAAGGAGAGCAGTGCTGAGTCAACACTCCTTTCACGCTTAGTCACATAAAGGCACTGTAGCCATCGAAGTCACATGGGCCTCTTCCCCAGTCTGAGGTTGGTTGTCCCAAACTACAGTTTGCAGTTTGGATTACCTCATGGGAAAAATTGCTCAGGTTATGGAAGGTTAAACTGTGGCTGGAATAACAATCTCCTTATTTCTTTCGCCTGAGATTTGAGCCATCAGAGACCGTCCCGTGCCATGATTACTGCTCCTTTCTACCTCAGATGATTGATCAAAAGGATTCAGGGGCCGGAAAGCGCTTTAGGCCCTCAGCCTCAAAGAAGATTCTGCTTCAGACATTTCCTCTCTTAGATCCGGAATTCTTTTGTGTGCTGAGAGACCTGTAATTTGTGCTTCCCAGATTGATTTGATTTAATGTTGGCTACCGTGAATATTTTCATACACATAAATAGCTTAATGTCAAGCTAGTGTCACTATTCTTGTAATGATGACATTCTGATTATACACACTATACAACACTTTATACATTGGATTCTGCAGGTACGATTGATCATTTCTGAAATGTTTCTGAACCTTTTTTTGGATGCCACCTATGTTTAATTTAATTGACTGGACAAGATTTGGAAAGGCACACAACAGTCTTTAAAAATGCCCCACAGCTAAAAATGTACATCAGAGCAAAAACCAAGCCGGGGGGTCGAACCAATTGCCTGCAGAGCTTAGATACAAGATTGTGTTGAGATTTGAGGAAGACTGCAAATCTAAAAAATATTTTCCAGCATTAAAATAGTCCAGAGGCACAGTGGGCTCCAAAATTCTTAAATTGAAGAAGTTTGGAGCCCACCAAGACCATTCCTAGATCTGGTTGCCCAGCCAAAATGAGCAATGGGCAAGAAAAGCCTTGATGAGAGAGGTGACCAAGGACCTGGTGGTCACTCTGGCTGAGCTCCAGAGATGATGTGTGGAGGTGAGAGAAACTTCCAGAAGGACAACCAGCACTGCATCATGCCACTGAACTGGGCTCAGCAAAAGCCTCTGCCTTTTACTGAGAAATCTTATTTCTTATGGTCTGAGATCTGCCTGAAGGACTCTCAGAGTAAAAGAAATAAGATTCTCTGGTCTGATGAAACCAAGACTGAACTGTTTGGCCTCTAAACATCTCTGTTTGGTTCTAAGCATCATGTCTGAAGGAAATCAGGCACCGCTCATCAACTGTGTAATAGAATCCCAGTGGTGAAGCGTGGTACTGAGAGTGTCATGCTGTGGGGGTGCTTTTCAGCGGCAGGGACTGGGAGACAAGTCAGGGTCGAGGGATAGTTGAACAGAACAAAGTACAGAGATATCCTTAATGAAAACCTGCTCCAGAATGCTGTGGTCCTCAGACTGGACTGAAGGTTCACCCCTCAATAGGACAATAGGACCATAAGCACAAAGCAAAGACAATGTAGGAGGGGCTTCATGACGGCTCTGTGGATGTCCTAGTGCGACTTGAACCCAACCGAACATCTACGGAGAGACCTGAAACTAGCGGTCCACTGACAGTCCCCATCTAAAATGGCAGAGCTTTGGAGGATCTGCAGAGAATGGCAGAAAATCCCCAAATCCAGGTGTGCAAAGCTTGTCACGTCATACCCCAGAAGACTCAAGGCTGTAATCACTGCAAAAGGTGCTTCAGCTAAGTACTGAGTGAAGGGTCTGAACACTTAATTCACTGTGGCATTTCAGTTTTTTGTTTATAATAAATCTGCAAATATTTCTAATATCCTGTTTTTGCTTTGTCATTACGGGGGACTGAGTGTAAACTGGCGGTGTAAAAAGGACAAATTTAAACAACTTTCGCATAAGGCTGCAACATAAAATTTGAAAAATGTGAAGGGTCTGAATACTTTCTGTATCATCTACATCTATCTTGCGTTTATTTTTCTGTATCAAGCAGAGAAATCAGTAAAACCAAAGTTCTGAATCTGTGACACTGTAGAATATTCACTACATGTTGATCTTAAGTATTGCACATTATCAGCACAAAAAACATAGCATTCACATATCTACAGCATATTTACATTATATAAATAATTATTGCCGTTTTTTCATAGCCGGGATAGTGAGAGTGGCATGCAGGTGCCCTGGACGTGCATGAAAGCAAATGTATCCGTGTCTTCAATGAGAAGTTTGGTCAGCAGGTGAAGTTCAGCATTCACGTCACTGGCCCTCTGACAAGGACACCTGTTAGCTGGTTCTGATATCGGGCACAGTGTCCACTGGCAGCGGTTCAGCTTTGCCCATAGCTCATAGATAGCTGCTGAAAGCAGTGGGCCGGCACTCTGAGGAGGGGGTGTTTTATTAGTTTAGTGTCATCTAACATGCCTGGCAGATCAAGCACATGTAAGCGAGTAAACGATACTGAGATAACTCAGCTTCATCAGAACCACTGTTATTCCCGGCTTTCTGAAATCAGATTCCCTCATCACTTGTCCAATATTCCTTCCTTATACTCCTCTCACTAATTTTTAACAGGTTTTCTCCCTGACTCGTGAATGTCATTAAATGGCTTAGGTCCAGAATACAGTAGAGATGTTAGCTGCATATAAACCCAATAGACCAGCGTTTCCCAATCCGGGCTTTGGGGACCTGCAAACAGTCCTCATTTTTGCTCAGCAGCTGGAAGGGAGCAAAAATGTGGACAGTCTGGGGGTCCCCAAGGACCAGGTTGGGAAACATTGCAATAGACCTCTTAGATCCTTAGGGGCCGGATAGCTACTTGTACCCAGAGTTAGATCTGAGCAGAGTGAAATGGCCTTTAGCCACTATGCTACACAAAGATATACATCCCACAGATGCTCGATCGAATTGAGATCTGGGGAATTTGGAGGCCAAGTCAACACCTTGAACTCTTTTTCACGTTCCTCAAACCATTCCTGAACAATTTTTCCAGTGTGGCAGGGCGCATTATCCTGCTGAAGGAGGCCACTGTCATGGGAGATTACTGTTGCCTTGAAGGGGTGTACTTGGTCTGCAACAATGTTTTAGGTAAGAATTACCTGTCAAAGTACCATCAACATGAATGCTAGGACCCAAGGTTTCCCAGTAGAATATTGCCCAGAGCATCACACTGGCTTGCTTTCTTCCCATAGTGCATCCTGGTCCCATCTCTTCCTCAGGTAAACAAGGTAGACGCACCCGGTTGTCCACATAATGTAACAGAAAATGTGACTCATCAGACCTTCTTCCATCGCTTCATAGTCCAGTTCTGTTGCTCACGTGCCCATTGCAAGGGCTTTCGGTGGTAGACAGGGCTCAGCATGGACACTCTGACCAGTCTGCAGTTACGCAGCAAGCTGTGATGACTGTGTGATCTGACACCTTTCTATCATGACCAGCATGAACTTTTTTAGCAATTTGTCCTACAGTGGCTCTCCTGTGAGATCAGACCAGATGGACTAGCCTTCGCTCCCCACACTCTAATTTTGGGTACTTTTTGGGCACAGAGGATAGACATGCTGTCCAACTGCTATGTCTGTTTCTGTCCAAACTGCACCTCTAATGCCCAGGCTTAAGTCACATGGCAACCGTGAGTAAATGAATGCAGTAATCCTCAAGCAAAACAGCCCCATGACAGTAAGAGTCCCCGGTTGCTATGTCATTAGGTCCTTTTGTTTCTTGTGTAACAGTCAGACATCAGGGACAAAATCATCCAGTTAAGTTTACTTGTTGCTACATGTCATGGTATTCTTGTGGTTTGCTTAACGACAAGTCTTTCTTCATAGTTGACTTGTGTTGGACTGGTATCCTGTCCAGGGTGCATCTTGTCTTATAATCAGATCACCACTCTCTGGTGGTGGAAACTGGAAAATGGTCATGGATAAATTGATCAACTGAACAACATGAACACAACTGAGATTAGCCCCTGAGATAATCAATACGTAGACATTTCACAAAAAACACAGTTTGAGTGAGAGAACAGAGTAATATGGTATTCTAATATGTTATACATATAGTAATGCATTTTTATAAGGCTTTAATCAGTAAATACATCCTTCCATTCATCCACCTGCCATTTACTCTAAATTGAACAGCATCTGTTTTAGAGTACAAATTCTGCAAATACTCCTGGTATTACATAAGAACATAAGAAATTTACAAGTGAGAGGAGGCCATTCGGCCATCACAAGCTCATTTGGGGGGAACTTAACTAATAGCTCAGAGTTGTTAAAATCTTATCTAGCTCTGATTTAAAGGAACCCAGGGTTTTAGCCTG
>JAODKC010000045.1:8728595-8739296 GCA_026777985.1 Mormyrops attenuatus
CCCCCCCCCCCCCCCCCCCCCCCCCCCCCCCCCCCCCCCCCCCCCCCCCCCCCCCCCCCCCCCCCCCCCCCCGCTCTCAGACGTCCTGTCACGAGTAAGTGATGGTTACCTGGACAAGGTGGCATTTTGCAGACCATGACTGCGTCAGGTTTGGTGCCCACACACTGGCCCGCCGTGTTGTCCGTCGCACGACACACCACTTGACGCTGCTGAATCCCCTCCCCACAGCTGACGGAGCACTATGGGTGCATACAGCAGCAAGGTATATAAAGTGCAAATAAACAAACGCATAGTCCAATGAAGAGAAAGTGCAAAAAGAAAACATAATGCAAACAAGTCAGTAAGCGTGAGGATGTAAGCATGATCCCTAATATTTAGGAAGGAACTAATCTCCTATTAATTAAATGAGGAGGAGATAGTAAGGAACCCTCTGCAGAGACCTCACCTGGGACCAGGCGCCTGTCCTCCACTGCGCGGGACAGGCGGTGCGGTTACACGTCCTCCGTGCCTCCGGCCGCGCCTCTGGGCAGTTTTTGGTGTGGACTGCGCGGCTGGTGCCGTTGCTCAGCGTCTGAATGCACTGCACCACCCTTGACTGGTAGCCCGCCTTCCCACACGTCCTGCTACATAGGCTCCAGTCCTCCACCACCCACCTGTGGCCACCAGACAGCCAGGCAGACAATGCAGGAAGGTTACAGGGCACTGTGCAGGATTCAGGGCACTGTGCAGGTTACAGGGCACTGTGCAGGTTACAGGACACTGTGCAGGATTCAGGGCACTGTGCAGGATTCAGGGCACTGTGCAGGTTACAGGACACTATACGGTGTGCATATGTCCTACAGGACACTATACAGTGTGCATATGTCTGCAGGACAGGGAGTATCTGACCTTGCTTCTGAAATATACATGTGTCTGCAGATAAAAGCATCTGCTAAAGAAATAAAATGTATATAAACATCCATCAGTCTATTTCTCGTAACTGCATAACTAACACAGTTTTCGGATGTGTCTGTAATATCCTTGGAAGCACAGATCTCCAGGCAGGAGACACCCAGGATGTCGTGCCAATCCATCTCACGGCACAGGCTCCCTCAAAATCACACACTACGCACTGTTCAGAGAAACCATGTCACGTAATGTGAAGTTTCTGGACATCGCCACACAGAGGGAGCATGCAAACTCCACACGCAGAGCTGGGGGCTGAGCATCAAACCCACTATCCCTGAGGCTGCAACGCTAACCGCTACGCGGCCCAAGAGCCAGCTTGGAGAGCTTAAATAGTGGCTGCCTGGGGATTTGGCTCTTAATCACATGCTAATTACTGCAAAATGTTTTGAACCATTATTTTATTAGAATGTTGATGTATAGCCATAAACAATTACGGAACTGTATATCCATGTGGGGTTAGCTTAGCCTTATGGGCTACAGCTAAGCGTAGACCTGGGTTGCATTCACATCCCACTTACATTAATATTGACAAACGGCAATCTAAAAATTTAAATTAATTAAAAATTAAAATTACAAATTAAAATATGTTCATATTGATAAACATTAAGTCGTTATTCACAGGATCTTCAAGGAAAATCACGTTACAGAGTGACTGCTAGAATGTGTTAGAAGGTAGTCTTTCTCCTATATTTCCCATCATTTGTGGAAGCAGGAAGAGAAAACACAGCAGAGATCATAATGGTCAGGTTCATCAGAGGGAGGGAGACCTCCGGTGCGCATCTAGAAAAAATAGCCCTGATTGCTTCTCTGCTACTGCTCGTTAACCTCCTGACAGAAATGCAACATTTTCAGCCAGCAATGCTATAAAAAAACACAAAAGGAAAAAAGTATAGTTTAAACACAAGTAAACTCATCAAGGCGTCTGATTAAATAAGTCAATATCTTATTAAATGACTTGATGATCTAAACCCGCCCTACCATTGTCCATGGATTTCTGTGAATAGTCAATAGGTCCAGATAGAAATCCTCCATTCAACAGAAACCTCTCTTCAGGATTCCATACAACTTTAGACACAGAATCTCACACATTTGCTACAGTCTGGGTATAGCGCAGTATATGTAGTACATGTGATGTCCAGGCTATAATATAATATCAACACAAAACAAAGTACTGCGATGTGTTAAAATACTTTGGTAACCCTTGCTTCTAGTGCATATACTTAAAATTTGTGTTCCATCAAGAAAGGCACCACTTCATACTGGGTGTTTCTGTGGTTTTGGAAGACACTATACATCCGTCCTGACAGTCCAGTAAACTGAGGGGGCACTGGGCAGCGTATTCACTGTCAAGTTTTCAGGTTAAGCGCAAAGTAAGGACCGACAAACTTTGAAATAAAAACCACGAAGGACCTGCTAGCTAACTCAACGCTCGCTACAAGAGGAAACCGTGCAGGTGTGTTTTATTCAGGGTTGCTTAACATCCCCTTGTTATTTTTACCAAGTAAACAGAATGCAGTGACGGCTGTCTTTTGATATATTCACAGTTAAGTCTTTTGATGAGTGAACATTTCTCTCCTAACAGAATCTATGTTAGGCAAATGTCAGCAGGTTATAGCTAAAGCACCAGATCTACATTGACCTAAACAGTGTTGCAAAGGCTTTCACTTCTCTTCCTGGAATAGCGACTTATGACTGGACTGTCAGTGTAAACTATGTCTGGCATCTCGGTGCTAGTGGGAGTAGAGAGGCGTCTTGCTACAGCCACCCCCTTTATTACATTTCTTTCATATCTCTGTTTAAATCTTAATTAAACAAAAAGGCAATCAGGATGTTTTTGCTGACTCATTAACTCATAAACTCCATCGCTGCAATGAAGGGCTGTTTTTTCACCAGTAGTCATAACAAAGTGGAATTTATTATAAACTTCTCGAATTTGAAAGGGAGTTGATTAATTCTCTATGACCGCACACATAATGCAGGCCAGGCGAATTGCAGTAGTAAATCAATGCGCGATTGTAGTCTTCAAATCTCCAGGTGGTTCTTTGCCTCCGCAGCCATGCATTTAAAAATGTATAAAGCATGACTTTCTTGCATTAACCCTCATTTAATGAATAGGAAACTATAAAATCCATTTTATATATTATACAATCAGTAATGAAAGACCCTAGCGGTTATTAGCTGTAATTATAACCTCACATTTATAAACTCTAATTTAAGGATAGTAGTTTATAGCAGTGGTCACCAATTGGCTGATTCTGCTCCGGACCAAAATACAACTGAACCTGGACTGCAGGATCAATATACGCCCCCCCCCCTCCTACTTTTTCAGACTTTGGGTTTGTAATGCTGATGAAAATAGCTGGCTGTTGCTGATATTCCATGATCCATGATATTCAAATGGCCTTATTTAATATTGTTCCAAGGCCAACCAGCGATTGTGTGTCTGAGAAATAGGTCCACAATCGTCTCTAAGCGACCGGCTCGCAGACTCACATCGGCTGGCTGCATTCATTGACGTTGCACCTCTTTCGGATCGGCTTCGGCTTTTTGCTGGTCTCGCAGAAGTTGCGATGTACCAGGCGGCTGTCGCTCTTCCTCCTACAGCCGTATTTCGTGTACTGTATGCCTGGAAAATTTCACACTGTAAAGCTAAAACACGCCCCAGGGGGGTAGAGTACGCCAAAGCAGCCGCTGCGGCCCGCACTCTCGAAAAGCCTCGCTGAGTAAGTGGCTATCAATCAGACATTCATGAGTATGGTACATAGCCCACCTCCCCCACAGGGCTTGGAGCAGTGCGACCAACTTTTCAAGGCCCACTCATAGGTGTCCAGCTCGGCCAGGAGGACGTTGTTATTGGTGATGACCGGCAGAAGGTCCTCGTGGATAATGTATTTGTACGTAAGGCTGATCTTGGAGTCGTCCTCCTGAGGAACGACCTGGAAAGAGTGACAGAATCTCAGTATTCCAGCTGTTCCGAGGGCCCTCGGGCATGAATGGACTTCATCGCGCGCACATGTGATCAAATAACAAAACAGAAGCGCGGCTCGCTCCCGGCTCTGACAGAAAACACATGTTCCCACCAGCACAACAATCCCTTCGTGGAGAGGCCCAGCGGTCTTCAGGCTTTCCTTGTCGCTGCCGACAGCATACTCCCATTCCAAGCCGTTTTCGATGAAGGTTTTCGACCTGGCCTCGCCGCTTTTCTCATTGAGTATGAAGTGACCGGTGACCTGATTTTTCACAGCTGTCATGTTCAGAAAAAACACACAAACACCTTTTATCTATCTCAGGCAAAACTGCCATATTTAAGCCACAAGAAGCTCCTACACCCAGGTCATGAGACTCATTAACACCACCAATTAAAGTTTGTTATAACTGCAACCTACACTTGAAATATTTAGAAAAGTTTTTTTCCCTTTGCCTATTATATACTTATACATTATATACTGTATATTTCTACATTTTAGTTCTTATTTTGTGAACTTATGTAATTTATAGTTTGTAATCCTTCTACAGGCAAACTTTTAAAATTTTTGCCGTTAATGAAATCAAGTCAAAATTATTTAATTCTTCCTTTTCACGTAAAAGGCCATACATTTCTGAAATAAAAAAGAATAGATTCTATTATATTTTATCATTGTTCTCACAACCACATTTTGAAAAGCCCCATTTTACACTTGAATGAGTAGGTAGCTGCGCAGGGCTGAAAAGTAGTTCGAAAGCCATTTTCATTGTGTAGTAAATACTATCAGTAAAACAGAGACATTTAATATGACTAAAAAACCACTGTCTTGTCCTGTCTTCCTATTCCTGTGTCATGTGCATATTCTATCAGCATTACATTTCTGGAGGCCATCTCGTCTTCCTTTGAATTGGTAGCTTTCATACAGTCATTCTCAGAAGACAGCTTGGCTCAGGGCCCAACGTCCTCTCTATCACAGCTGCACAGAGAGTTATTGTACGGGCAGTGAGAGAGACAGCCTGGGCCCCACACTCCTGGGTCCTCCCTCAAACACATTCTGTTCCTTTTTTGTCACATCTGCTGTAACAAATACTAATCACAGCATAAATTAAATAAACCCTGTGTGTATACAAGAAATACAGAAAATACAGGCTAAATTAAATTTGATACAAATATTGTCTTTACTTGGTAGAAATGTTTATATCTTTTCATTGACATTGTCCACACAATGAAGGCTACATTTAATCATGCAGCATCTGTATAACTAGCCTTTGTGTTTTTGTCTTGCTACACAGTATAATGATATTTTCCGCTGCCAGCAGAACAGCGCTCAGCCCTACCCATTCTAATACAATGGAAGTTTCTAGCACGTTCAAAGGACCACAGAGTATATTCCTGGGTGGAGAGAAATATTGCAGGAAAACAGATCCTGGGATCCTGATAACTAGCACACATGTACGGTGGAAGCGCCTTGGCTTGGATTACTATCAACATGGGCCGTTACCCCTAACTTTACACAGTACCCACCTATAATGTGAGGAGACGTTTCATTTTCCTCTATGACAATGTGTCTGGCTCCGGCCGGAATATCAAACATTTTCAACATCCCTAAGGGTGACAAGACAGCAGGTATCAGCAAGCTGTCCAGGGGCCCCTCTCACAGCGTGACGACACATTTCACAGTGCGGGCTTTACACAGGGACATGGCTCTCGATCCTGAGATCCGCCGGTTATGTGCGCGTCTGAAGGCAGCCTTGGCCTCCTCTTTCTGCTCGGCAGCTCAGACAGCAGCTGTCTGCCTGGGAAACACAAGCCGGCATTCTGAGCATAGAAAGACACAGCAAAGGGGCGGGGCTCCCTACCTGCTTTCTTTGGCGTCTTGGCGAGCGTCAGCTTGACGGTGCGGCAGTGCGAGTTGTCGCCGCCGCACACGCCACACTTGTCCTCCTGCTTGTACGAGGCAAACTCCTTGTCACAGCCCACGTGCTGAGGAGACAGAGAGGAGAAGCAGCCCTCCATTCAAACTCCCCTCAAAGGCCAGTACTAATCAAAGCAAAGGGTGATCTCTGTAATCATAATCACAATGGGTATAAGACCTAAGTGCTCTCTGAGCGCATAGAAATCATCACAATTACTGAGAACATTCCTTTTTGCAAGAGCTCAATTAATCTCTAAATCAAATTACTGAGGAACAGCTTCTTTGCTGTAGTAGCGTTGCCATATAAAGTACTAAAAACCAGCATATTCCTGTAAATGCCTTTATATGCAGGGATGTAATACCTACTATTTTTATGCCATATTTACACTCATCATAAAAAATGTGTATAGAATATTTGCTTATTTTAGCAGATGTTCTTGTCTAAAGTGACATACAAGTAAGGCAAATAGTACATTACAAAGACAGGAGTCAATTAGGCATAAGTGCGACAAGGCTGAGCTTCTAATGAAGTGTGTGTGTGTATATGTTTCCTCATTCTTACATTTCAATAGTAAAACACCCACACACACACATATATATATATGTGTGTGTGTGTGTGTATATATGTATACACACACACACATATATATTTCTGCAGAGTTTCCCAATCCGGTCCTCGGCAACCCACAGATACTACCAGGAGCTGGGAGGGATCAGAAATGTGGACTGTCTGGCAAGGAACGTTGACCGGCTGCGGGTCCCTGAGGGCTGGACTAGGAAACACTGTACTAGTGTTTTACAGTCATATTACTCCCTAAGGCACCTTACAAATGGTAAACACGCATCTGCCATTAATTAATTGAACATCGTGAAAGCGTTTGGTTAACACCGGCTTTTGTCATTTTGGCAATTATTTCTGCCAAACCACTAGTGCCCACTTAAGGCTGGGGAGGGAAGGGAAAGGGAGGGGCTGACAGGCTGCGCCTCACCAGACACTCCCCACGGGCGCAGATGCTGAAGGGGTCTGCGTAGCTGCAGCGCGTGCCATCGTGCATCACCTGGTTCATGAAGACCACCTCTCCTGTCTCCTTGGAGCGGCAGCTGAGCTCACACTTGTGGGCCTCTGAAGGGCGGGGAGATTAAAAGGTCATGGACACAGGGGAGCCCCCCTGGCCCACCCCCCGAGCCCCGTTATCTCACCACAAGGCTGAAAGGCCGCCCCCACACCCCCTTGCGTGATTACCTCACTCTGCGGGAACGCTGTTCTCCACATGCTATATGAAAAAACAAGCTCCCCCCATTTCCTGTTCTGAAGGAAATCAGTGTCCATGTGCGATAAGCGGCACCATCGCTCACCATCAGGGTGCTCGTATGGAAGCCAGGTGTGCTTCATATTCTGGTGGTATTTGTTGCTCCGCTGGATGCACTGCTGAGCGCGGAAATCCTCGTAGGGCCCAGAGCAGTCCTCCGTGCTGCACATCTGATAATCAAATGCAGATCCAGGACAATCTCTTCCGCCATAGGCTGGTCTACAATGCACCGATCCAACATACAAGCCCATTAAAACACTTTGGCCATCAAAAACGAGGCAGAGATGAGAACAGAATACCCCCCTAACTCAACACTCAGCCCTATGGAAACTATTTCCTCATTCTTACATTTCAATAGTAAAATAACCCTTTTAAGATCTCACACAAGCCTTTCTCATTTGAAGCACATTTGAGCCCATCTATGAAAAACAAGATTAATTGTATATCAGTCAAATCAGGTAACATGGTGCTTAAGAATAGAGAGCTATTTGCACCATGTTTACTTGTTTGCACAATGTGTAACAATACCTGTTTGCACCATGTTTACGTGTTTGCACTATGTATAACTTTGCCTGTTTGCATTACATGAATTTTCATCTGCGCACTACATTCCTACTGTTATATGCATCAGAATTCCCCCCTGAAATCAATAAAGTTCATCTTAATCTTGACTTCTAACCAACTGGTTTTAGACCCTGCTGTTTTTAGAACAAGGAATATGAACCTAAATTGCTCTGAGAATATATTCAACTGTACAGATATTGGAAAAAGCAAATATGTGAATAGCTCGAGTCAATAAATGTTTTCTCTCATTCTAAGTACTTTACAAAAGCAGTTCAATTTTATAGGAATAACTGAGGTGAAATCAGTTTTTCATAATGTGAACATTTTTTTCAGAAACTGTTTTTCTTGTATCTATATAACAGCAATGATTTTCTTTGTCTTTGGGAACAAGAGATCTGTTCTTTATATAGCTAGTGGTCAAGAGTCTGAATTTCAATATTCCAGAATAAATCCTCTTTTCAACCAGCTCATTCACATCAACAAACACATTTTTTTTTATGACTGTAAATTTAAAACCAAAGCGTCTCAGCTCTCCTACAAACCTACAGACTTTTTAGATACCAAAGACCTCCTAGATGCCTTCTGGAGGGATGTGGTTCAGACAGAGAAATTATTACAGGAAGCCAGAATAAAGTAGCACAGTGGAGGATAAGAGTTTATATCATGGACCTCCAACTTAGGGATGTTATATCATGGGCCTCCAATTTAGGGATGTTATATCATGGGCCTCCAATTTAGGGATGTTATATCATGGGCCTCCAACTTAGGGATTTTATATCATGGGCCTCCAACTTAGGGATGTTATATCATGGGCCTCCAATTTAGGGATGTTATATCATGGGCCTCCAACTTAGGGATGTTATATCATGGGCCTCCAATCAGAAATGATCACACTTGTATAAACCACGGGTTCTCCAACTCCGGTCCAGGACAGATACTGTCCAGTAGGTTTTACATCCTACCTGGCTTCTGATGAGCCCCACCTTTTCCCAGGTAAATACCAGGAACAGGTGTGGCGCAGCAGAAGCCAGGCAAGATAGAAAGCCTACTGAACAGTAGCTCTCCAGGACCGGAGTTGGAGAACCCGTGGTTTATACAAGTGTGAACATTTCTGATGTAAGTTTCTGGGTACGTGTAGCTTCTGGCATTGTCCTCCAGGGGGCCCCCTCCCCATCCGAGCAGTCGCCGGCGGCTCTTACGGAGGGTTGTCGCACTGCCGGCTCCGGGAGCGCACCCCGCCGCCGCAGGTCCGCGAGCAGGAGCCAAATTTACTCCAGGAACCCCAGTTGCCGTCGTGGCCATAAGGCTGGTGAGCCGATTTCCAGATGCAGTGGCCCTTGAAGCACCACTGCAGGGGCCGGGGGGGGGAGAGATGAGGTTACTGCACAATGTCATCCTTCAGTGTGTAGCAGACAGTGCACTGTGCAGACACTGCAGCATTAATTACTGCATCTGCTGCTCTGTCCTTTTACACATGGGTGCAAGGCAGACCTTAGCATGTTTCGGGATTGTGGGGAGACACATGGATTCGGGACAGGGAATTAAACACAGGTCCAGAGATGTGCACCACTGTGCAGCCCCCTTTACGCATTCAATCCCATAATACATTTTACAGCCTGCTTTTCTGTCAGCCTCATTTAGTAGAATACTAAAGTTAAGCAAAGGCGTAGCTAGGCAGTCTCAGCCCCCTGAAGAAATGTCACTTTGGCCCCCTGCCCAATAAAATTTATAATTTTCTGCATTCAGCATCCATGCCCCTACTGCTCCCCTGAAGTTATGCCCGTATTCAGCTGATGGAGTACACATGTAAAGAGTTCACAGTTCAAATATAAAGATTAAAATTTGTGGATCTCTGTGTTTTCATTAGCAGTATATTTTGGGGCTTATGAGTCTAATTTAGGGGTAAAAGTAACAACCTTGCCAGGCGCACATTCTGTGCCATCCACTGGGGGGCCCTTCTTGGTTTTGCAGAAATACTGGTTGTCGGGATGGCTGCACCACAGCTGCTTGCAGGGGTCGTACGTTCGAAACTGGGGGGAAAGTTACAGGTCACCAGAAAACATGGAGTCCAAGCTCTTCACCATGGGGACCAAGGGATCATCATCAGTCCTTGATTGAACGCTTCCATTGATTTCAATATCATATGGGCTCAAGTGCCAAGATGAATCGGCCTGGAAGATGTTTCCTCTAAATTGCTCGAATAAACATATTCAGCTGTATAAATGGGTAGCACAAGGAAAAAATTATGCAATAAATGTCTAAAATTATCCTGGCACCTCATTCATGAGCTTGAGGAATCTCTTATGACAGCTGCCTTAACACATTTTTCTATATGGGACCCCCGAGGCGGATGGAGAGCCGGCCCTCAGCTAAATCATCGCCACATCGCCACATCGCCAATGGCAACGGCGGAACCTCTGCCTCGATGCCCACGGGAACAAGGGAGAGCATGTGAGACAGGATGAGCCAGGGGAGGGGGTGGCTGCTTCAGCAGGGGCTGAGGAACTGCACCTACAGCTGTGCACATCTTGTAGCCGACGCCGAAGTCGAAGCGGCACTGCTCGTCCATGGAGTAGTTGATCCCAGGCAGTTCTGGGAGTTTGGGCCATCTGTGCTCGAAGGGATCATCTAGCAGGCAGTCATACGAGCTGGGTGCAAAGCAAACACACGTCGGGAGATTCATGTGACTTCTCCCCCAACACCAACACAATGTACAGATCTTCACGGGTGTAATTGACTATACCTTCACTGGTTTTCATCCAGACAACAACAAGCCAACAGCCTCTGCTTGGTATGTCAAGATGGTACTCCACCATTATCAGCTAAGATGGTATTAATCCCATTGAATACTTTCAAAAATAGGTCATCTATGAACTTGAGGAAGCACTTCTTTACACAGCGTGTAGCTGGAGTATGGAATAGTTCCTGCTAGTGTAGCGCAAGCTAAAACCCTGGGTTCCTTTAAATCAGAGCTAGATAAGATTTTAACAACTCTGAGC
>JAODKC010000045.1:8739396-8761781 GCA_026777985.1 Mormyrops attenuatus
TAGTTAGGTTCTCCCCAAACGAGCTTGATGGGCCGAATGGCCTCCTCTCGTTTGTAAATTTCTTATGTTCTTATCTCTTGACAGTAAAACACCTTGTTGTATAGTAAGACAGAAAATAATGAAGATCAGGTTCAGACACACATGGCTTGCAGTATTCTTAGTATCATTCTACCAAGGGGTTCAACACAAGCCAACTGAGCTCAGACCCGATCTTCACTATTCCAGTTGTACTGCATAGCCGACAAATCAATTGTTTCGATCGTCTGAGAAGGCAGAATGTGGTGTCTTTTTCCCCGTAAACAGTAACATAGGAAAACACCTCATTCAATATAAGCTTGCGGTCAAATGCAGATGGTTACACATACTGGATGTATCTGTCGAGCTCTTGCTTGCTGCAGCGGGACCAGTGGTAACGATGGAAAGCCGCCTGCACCAGCGGAGCCATGATACTCCCCATGCCGGTCTCGTCCGCACAGCGGTTACCCTGGCCGTCGTGTTCCATGCCTAACCTGTTAACGTGGCACATCAGTTACTGGGACTGGGAACGTGTATGGGACTATTATTGTAGCAAAATTATTTGCAAATGTGCGCGGACAGTTGTGTGACTCTATCTCAATCTGTGTGCGCGTAATCGGATTCGTAAACCTGTAAAATGTATAATGAGATTTGGAAGTACAGTAGAGTCTCGCTTATCTGACCTTCGCTTATCCGACATCCGTATTATCCGATGTCCCACGACAAAAAAAAAACAAAAAAATGCATCAATCGGCAACAAGAACTGCGAGCTGCGAGCGTGAGTGTCGTCTATTTTTTGTTGCTCCCGACTCTACCGCAGCTAATTATTTACCCCAACTGTACAGTTTCTGTTGTTTTGCTGTTCTGTTGTAAAACATGATTATTAGGTTCGTAATGTGTAAAATTATAACATAGTTTGATGTTTAATAGGCTTAACACCTCCCATTATCCGACATTTTCGCTTATCTGACGTTCTGCCGGCCCGTTTATGTCGGATAACCGAGACTGTACTGTATATTGATGTGTGTACACCCATAGTACTTTGCTCCAAGAGCTTTAAATACAAACAAGTCATCAGTTACAACTCAGACGAACCTTTCAATTGGCTGTCTTTTTACACATGATTTTTGCAAGACTTCTGCCGTGTCAGATCTGCAAATACATTTGGATATTTGTCTGTGTGTGGAGGTTTTGAGGGCTCAGGGCTTAGGGCTTAGGGATGTCCCACTGGCAAGCTTTTGAGGGCTCAGGGCTTAGGGTTGTCCCACTGGCAAGCTTTTGAGGGCTTAAGTGTGGAATGCATCAGGGTTTAAACGCGAGAAAGAATAGCTCTCAACAGAGACGTCTCCACACAGTGTTTTTTTCCCTCTAGACACGATAAAAATACCTGTGTTTTCACAGCACAAAAATACACATTTAAAACAATTCAAACATGACCCCAACTTTTTAAACATTTTTATTCCTCTTCAACACGGTATAAATGTACATGTTAAAAATGTTTCAATACTAAGATATACCTATGCTAATACTTCCTATGCAAGGGCAAACGGTTCAGTCTGTAATGCAGTATATCGGTTGCCATATGATAATATTTCGGCTCTTAATCATAACCATTGAAACTCATAGTGTCAGAAATCCCAGTTAAAAATTCAGTCCGGCTCTGACTACTTTGCTTCTTTTAACTTAATTTGTTCCAAGTCAGACATATAATTCAACATATAATTCATATCATTCAGACATATCATTCAGCATTCCGTGTCGAGAGGTAGTCTGTCTCATGGTTTATACCCGGACAGTGTGAAACACTTAGGCCCTCAAAAGCTTGCAATTGGGACAGCCCTAAGCCCTAAGACCTCAAAACCTCATCGATACAGACAGATCTCCACATGCATTTGCGCATCTGCCATGAAAGAAGTATAGATCACGTGTAAAATGACAGCCAAGTGAGAGGTCCACCTAAGTCGTACCTGATGACTTGTCTGTATTTCCAGATCTTGGTGCAAAATATTTTTTAGCCATTAATACCTATGTATGCATTCACAGATCTATGCACGCATTTACAGATTTGTCTACACACTTGTCTCAGTACACTTGCAGATCTCATTACACATTTAGAGATTCCTTTACAGGTTTACGAATCTGATCACGCACATGGATTCTGAATACGCGTTTACAGATTGCTGTTCACATTTGCAAATCTCAGTACACATTCACAGATTCTGAAGATCTAATTACGCACACGGGAATTGAGATACAGTCACACAACTCTCCATGCACATTTGCAAATAATTTTGCTACAGTAACAGCCCCAAAAACATGTAAAACAGCCTGAAAAACACTCTGTTCGCAGGACACCGAAAGCAATGACAAAGAAACCCTCAGATCATTAAGAACAAGCACCAGAGACTGCGAGAAGCTTGGAAGATTTTTAAGCAGCCTTACTCATGAAGGAACAATTAGGTCTTTCGGATAACTCCGCAAACCGCGGAATGAATATTTGCGACAATGTTCGCGTATTCATGTTTTATTTTTCTAAGAGAAATCTGCAAGTTTGTGAATGAAAACAACCACGGAAAATTGAATACTACAGCTTTGGCCTAAAGGTTAATGTCTATTCCAAACCACGTCTGTACGCATGGAAAACATGCTAAGTATGAGAGAATGGCGGCCAGACCTCTCTAACTCAGTCCTGAGGTATCAAGAGAGGGCATTCCCTGCAGGCAGAGCTATAGAGCCAGCAATGTAAATTAATCTGATGGCAAACCAGTGATAGGTGTGACCATCACCTGGCATCATTGCTATGGTTACAATGATATCCATGGCACCAGACATCAATAATCAATCTCTAATCATTTCTCTTTGTGTGTGTGTTCTGTGCAGCCCTGGTGTGTCTTGTCTGGTGTGAGTTTTTCGGTCCACCCCCTTAATTCCACCCTACAGTCTCTCTGTAACACTTTAGGTTCTTAATATGGTGAATAGATCTATGGGACATGGCGATCAGAGAGTGGAACGGGGTGATTTTATTGGATGCCCTCTGAATGTAGCAGAAAGACATAAAAAAGACATAAAAAAACTCACACCTTATATTGCCCTATATTGTAACACGCAGGATGGACAACACGAGAACTCTCCTGACACAGATACGGTGTGTTTTATACTTAAAGAAGAGGTGCAAGCTAATCCCAACCCCAAAATCTCCACACGCCCCCATACATCGCGTTACCATTATTGGATAAGATTCCAGAAGAAGTTTTAACATGCCACTAATACAGATCTGATGAAACGGCAGCAATATGTAATATCTCAGGGTGAAAGTCATTTGCTCTGGTTGATTCACTCAGTAAATACTGCAGGCATTTATTAAAGATATGACACACAATGTTTATGACACGGTGCCCTGGGTCTCATGTTCTTCTTCAGTCTTCATTTTGTTAATTCCAAAAGGAGCACTGAGCTCAGGAGATTAATGACTTACAATATAGTGAAAAAGGCAGTAATGAAAACGCAATAATAATGTCTAATACAATTAGTGATGATATTGCACCATGACGACTGGTTAGGACTGGTTGACGTAAGAAGAACGTGCGAAAACTTACACGTGGCCGGTCTCGTGAGCAACCACAAACGCAGAGGAAAAGCCATCCTCGTGGTTCAAGGTACAGCTCCGGAGAGGATGGCACATTCCTGTTACTGGTGCGTAACCTGGGCAACAAGCAGAAGATGATACTGGTGAACTGGGAGACCCAGCTCCGGCTGACTCGGGTTGCAGCAAGCTTAACACGGCTTCAAATGCCAACAGAGCTGTTCAAATAGCAGGATTCTGAACAAAAAGCTTTTTAGTAATGCTGAAATTTTCAGGCAGTATTCAAAAGCATGGCTGTATACTAAACCTCAAGGTTGACTAGTCTGAAACAAGTAAAAAACAACTTTGGCAAGACTAAGAAACAAGCTTTTTAAACATGACATTTTTTCCCTAATATTTAATCTATAATACAATTAAACAATGGCATAGGCTTCTTTGATCATGATCATATCTGTCGGCATGTGAACTTTTCTGAGCTTGTCTCTTTCAGGACGAAGGAGATGTGAGGCACAGAAGGAGCGTCTGGTTAGAGGCAGTACAGAACCGGCGAACGTGCCACAGTCGCAGGAAACCCACAAAGCGAAGCAGAACAAAGACAGCATTACCGCGCTCGATCAAGATGTGTGCAGGGACTCTGCGTCGGGCACAAAATGTCCTGGTTGCTCTGAAGACCTTTGGCATGCAGGTGAAAAAGCAGTGAACAGAGACGCGCTGGTGTGTTAATAAATGGGGGGGGGCTGGTGACAGGGACTCAATTAAATTAGCTGCATCCAGGAAAAGATCAATAGCATAACACAAGCCTCAGCCTGCAGTCTTCAGTTTGTGTTTAAAGGACCCAATTAAGGCCATATGACCCAGTGATTAAAAGCATTTGGAAAAATGAAAGTAAAAGGGATGCCCCCCCCGCCCCCGGAACACATAATTGGTGCACAGCATTGAACAGGATGTGAAATAATTGTGCTCCTGACAGGAAGCCAGTGCTGATTTACATGTGGAAAAAGAAATGAACACAGAATGCCCAGTGTGATACACAGTGCCAACCAAGTGCCAAATACAAGCCTGACAGGTAAGCTATTCCCTGAACTAATGATCCATAATAAAAGGCTGACCTCTGTAATGTCCTTAAGGGTGATGTCATGGGCTCAAGATGTATTTACTATAAGACTTTCTCCTTTGAGAGTCACAGGCATGAAGATCCTGCACACGTCTTACTGGCAGTTAATCTTGCTTTATGATCCGCTGCCACGGTGACAATGCTTATGACAGACTAACCGCATTCACCGGATTGTTTTCTCGCTCTAACTTCAGGCTTTGGACCTGCCGCCTTTTCAGGCACAGGAGAGCCTTGAAAGAGAGTGCAATGTTTACCCTCCTGTCTTGAAGATCGCTCTATCAGAGCAGCAGGCTAAAAGGGCCATAGAGACTCGGCTGTTATGACCAAAATATCCCTGAAACCATGGAGACACTCAGGTGTGACAAAAAACAACTTGGCTGTCTCTCGTTTACCTTAAAAATAGGAGAAGGCGGTTCTGAGGAGATCAAAGAGATTTGCGCAACGCATAATGTCTGCAACGGGAATTCTCTACCTTGACGATCGATAGCGTTTCAGTTCTGCTATTCTGCTGTTTCTTTCTGCCAATTCTAGAATTTGAATTAAATGTTGAAATGTGAATCTTTCACAGATTACAGAACCCTTCTCAGTACAAAGTTACACAAGATTAGACTTGGATCAGACATATTGCACACGTGTTAAATGTCATTAAATAATACAAACGTGTCCAATGCCTGGCTGAAAATCTTAATTCAGCAAATACTTCAATGACACAATGTCAAAATCAATTTTGTTTTGCACATATATCTCTGTTATTTGTTACCATGGAATGTTATTTTTGTGTGTGCGTGATGAAATAAGACAATATGTTGGATGTTATTATGGAAAAATTCAGCACAGACAAAACGCAGCCTTTAATCTCAGAAGAATTTCCATAGCAGCACTTGGTACGAAAATTCACTAGCCAGGAACTAACTCAACATCTTGCAAGAATTTCACACCAAATATGATGGCAGGAAACTGTAAATAAATGATGTATGATTTTAATTTGTTAAAAAAAAAAAAAAACATTACACATGGAAGAAAAACAGACTGAATGCTGAAGACACTTTGGTTAAAGGGGCAGTTTCCATGTGACTGGTTGTGAATGCTAGGATCAGTAAAGCTTTTCTATTTTCCGCTACATGCCAAAACCTCTCTTTTAATAAATAGCGCAAACAGAGTTCAGTTTTGAACTGGCTGGCACCAATGTCCCACTGGCAAGGTGCTGGAAAAAACCAACTGGAGGATGAAGTCACAAAGTCAAAGCCTCTCAGAATTTCCTGGGCCCTTACCTGAACGAGGAAGGCAGCCCGTGTGAACAGGGAGCAGATATCGCTCAGCACTCACTCTGCACAGGTCTCGATCGAGGGGAAAGTACAGTACCTTGCATACCTGCGGGACCAAAATCTTGCCTGGTCAGGAAGATGGCGTGGTCGTGGTGCTCGGCGTGATTGGGGTCACGCCGCTGCTGTGTGTTGGCCCAACGACACACTTGCTCCAGGCTGCGCGACGGGTTTCCACGCTCGATCAGGCTGATGGACTGCGGAGAGTGACACGCACACGTAGTGCACTCAGGCTGTGCTCTTTCTTTCTTTCTTGTCTGTCTGTCTGTCTCTCTTTATATATACACACACACACACATACACAGTACTGTGCAAACGTTTTAGACAGTCTAAGAAAATGATGCTGACATTATCTTGATGTTGGTGTTGTTACACATCCCTCTCAATGTGTGTCAATATCAGACATATGAGTTGAATTGTGTCAGAAACAGTTTCCGTACTATTCTGTGCTCTGCTGTTCCTTGGTGAAGCCGTACGATACTGTCGATTCTTTAGCACAGCTTGACAGAAAGCACACAAAACTGCGTCAGCATCCATTCACCCCATCTGCTGTGAAGTTTTCTGAGAAACTCCAAAATAAGTGGCAAACTACCAACTGTAATAAGACTGTAAACAGTGTGAATGTTTCCCCAGAAAAGGCTACATTTATGCGCTATTTGAGTGACTGAAACACGGACACCTAGGGCCCGCTGAACTTCATTTATGCTTCTGTTCAGTGCAATACATCCTATTGACATAGCAGATTATTCCCCGTGTTCTTCCAACACAATCTTAAATATTGGATTTTTCCACAGAGCAGTTTAACAACCACAAAGCTGCTGACTATCCTGGGATTTGGTCTCTCCTAAATCAAAGTGATGTTTTACTTAATCTCCTGACCCCCCAGGCATGCTTTCCAAGGACTCGGCTTTCCGAGACTTTCCTTGGCTGACATCGCTCTCTCGTCCCCCACACTGTGTGGGGTGGCTGCTCCATGATCTGCAGGAGAGTCAGCCGCAGCCCCATAGTGCAGGTTACAAACAGTCTGACAGTCTGATTTACTCGTTTTAAAGCAAATGGCACATCTCAGGGAAGGTCAGTCATCTCCTCAACACACTTAGACTTCGTAGGTAAACCATTATCAGACAACCCACCTGACAATAATAACCACAGGTGGCAGTTACATGACTTCGAAGGCAGTCCGTGGCACAGAGGAGAAATCAATACAGGACTGCGAATCCATCGAGGACAAAGGAAGAGCTGAACAGGCAGCGACCATGAGTCGAATGCGGCAGACGGCAGCCAGGCCTGGGGGGTGAGGGCCAGGACCCGACGGCGGCGTGTTTGCGTTCACACTATCACGGCTGTCAGAATAAATTCTACACAGCAAAGTGCGAGAGGTGAAGAGGTAAAAAAACGATCTCTGAGTTCTAGCATGATACTGGGAAAAATTGAGGGGGGGTCTCTGAGACGTGGGCGGGAAGGGGAGCCGTGGCGGTTGTGGGGGATTGATTAGGAGCGTGTTTCGTGATGACTGAAGATGGCGACTGAAACCAAATGACACCTATCCTGCCCAGCAAAGTCCATTCTCTGTCTGCTTACACTGCCAGTATCTGACTATACACTTATGATACTGATAACATGGTAACATTTTTCTTAAGGCCATGTTTTTAGGACTTTATAAACACATTACTAACAAACACTAATGCAGATAAATATTTATCAAAAGGCATAACACATTATACCCATGCGTATTATACATCATGAATGCTTTATGAAGTTCTCATCTATAATCCACTATAGATACTTTTATGCATCATAATGCATAATAAACAGGGCTAAAATGTGTTATACCTTTTTATAAATATTCATAATTAGAATGCTTTATGAATTCATTATAATGCATTATGAATGTATATAGATTACTAAAAACAAGGCTTTAAATACAGTGTTACTGAAGACAACCCCACAACCTTAAGGGTGGGATTTAAATGTGAAGCACTTTAAACGTCTTCATGGTGGCCAAAGTGGGGATGAAGGGCAGGGCTCAGGTCCATTGGTTAGGACCCTATATCTACGATTGGAAAGTTGTGGGGTCAAATCCCAAGATCGGCACAGTGATGTCACCACTGGAGTCTTCAGCAAAGACCCTCAACCTCAACCTGAAGCCCAGCTCCATAGGCACTGGCTAGTCAGTCCCTGTTTTTGCTTCCTTCCAGCTCCAGCAAAAATGTGGAATGTCTGGCAGGGAGCTCGGAGGGAGCAAAAACATGGACCGACTGTGGGTCCCTGAGAATCAGACTGGGAGACACTGATCTCCACCCGTCAGCTAAACCGCTTGACCTGTACAGGGTCATGGGGAGCCTGAAACTCATCCCAGGAAGCAGAGGGCAAGAGGCAGGGGACAGCCTGGACTGGAGGCCTGGAGGGAAAACACTCACATACTACAGGCGATTTAGAGACACCAATATGCATGACTGAATGGTTATGAACCATGGAAGAAAACCAGAGAACCCAGTGGAAACCTATAAACATGCGGAGATACCATGCAAACTCAACACACAGGCAGATCTGGGAGTGGGAATCGAATCCTCAACCCTGGAGGGGCGGAATGAGGTGCCCCAAGTGTCATAGCTACCTGCACTTTCGTATTATAGTACAACATAAAAATAAAGAACAGGTGAACTTACCTGTCGATAGCCAACCATTATCATGCGCACAAGAACGATGTTGATGTTTGTTCCCAAGGATTCGTCATGGTAAATTTCATCGACCTGCAAAGGCAATATGGAATGTAGTCGGCTGTCTGAATTCAGCATGTCCCTTTGGTACATGAACAGGGCATTTCGGTCTGAGCGCACCTTTGATTCTGTTTATAAAAGTATAAAATTGTAATCACTCCATTACTGAACACTATTGTGTTGCAGTCCAAAGAAAGTGATTTTAACAAGGGTAAAATAATGAGTAATCAAGCAGTACATAAGGTACAGAGCTCTCGACGGACTGAAATACCCATGATTCCGATCATGGTACGACATGTTTCAGGGTCTGTTATTTTTCTGAAGACAAAGTTACGGCATGGAAGGGGACGCTGAGGACGGGAACGACCAGGAGCACCCTCCAAAGCTGTGGGAGGGGTTGCTACAGTGACAGCTGCAGTAGCCAGCATCACATGTACAGCACCAGTGTAATGAACATGCTGGGACTGATGACCAACACCGGCCCTTAGGGGAATATCTGCAGTTACCTACGACAACTCCAGCTGACACACTCTACCCGGGACAGGCATAGCAAATAAACCAGTCACTCCATGGCTGTCCATAGCCCCCACGCTCCATCACATCAGTCAGGTGCCTGCGAGTGGTTGGCAGTGGGCGGTATGTGGCTCAGAGGGTTGGGAAGGTCTGGGGGTCGAGTTGGCAGAGTGGTTTAATCTTTGGGCCGCTGAGCAAGGCCCTTAACCCCCACCTGCTCCAGAGATTGTCTGACAATGCTTTCAATTCTATGTCACTTTGGATATAAGTGTCTGCTAAATAAGACTGTGTGTGATTACTCCTCCCATGCTTGACCCACCCTTAATGAAAATGTGTGTGTGGGGGGGGGGGGGGGGTTTCCACGCAAAGCACGGCTGGTGCCAACATTCTGGATAAAATTTAATAGGATATCTGGATAAAAAAAGTTCAAGCTCAGGGTCAGGCATTGGATGAGAAACAGGAACTGTTAATGATGTCACACACCCTCCGACACTATTGGCTAGATTTCTACAAGGCCTGCCTCCTAACAGGGAAACGGCTCCCCAACACCCGCTGACTCGCTACATAATGCAGGCACTGACTGACACGACAACCACAAAGGGGACATTGTAATAAACAAGTTCTCCGGCTAAAAGAAATACATTTCAGGATTGTTTAAATCTAAAAACACTGGTTAACAAAGGTGCCATTCAGCACGGTGCCCTTATGGGAAGTGAGTGGCTATGCTGCAGAGCAGGGGGGCCTGGGAGGGGTAGGGGGGCAGTGTCAGATACAGCTGATGGGGCCTTAGAGCCGGCACACTCAAAATCAAGCCCGTTTGTGTGTGCGCCAAATATACCTCAAAGTCCACTATCCTAATTTTAGCTTGCTGCACACACCACTGCCAAAAAGCACTACTTTTTTTTTTTAATCTAGTACATTATATGTAATTAGTTTGTGTTACAGACGTTAGATCCATGGGAGGCTTCAGTGTCACTTTCAGGCATGTGTCTGGATAAACCGTGGACAGTGATGAAACCGCGGAGTCATGAATTTCACTGCGAGAAAAAAAAAACTTGCACATTCCAGCGTGGTTCCATGAGACCATGTGGGGATAATGAATGTGCTGGAACTAGCAAGAGGAAAAAAAAAGCTTTTATTTTTGATTTTCATTTCTTTCCAGCGTGCTCATTATCTAACCAAGCTGCCAGACTTACAAAGACAGAACAGAGATGACTGCAAATAGATCAGAAAATACAGCGACACACAAATACATCACAGCTCTTCATCTGTGGCCGTGGTGAAACCACAAGGCATATTGAATAAAATTCCGCAGATGTGACACCTGATACCTTCTAAATGAACTCTTTTAAAACATGACACGCAGAGCAATCCTGCCTTCAATGGCTGAATGAACACATATTTCTAGCATCTCTGACTGACTGACAACTGTGCAGACTTAATAGAAGACAGAGGATGATGTGATATTTCTCTATCCATGTTATATTCATATTAATCACTTAAGTCAACTGTCTGTTTGTTTGATTATATGTTGTACAAGGTGATAATGTGGAAATAGCAGCCTGCAGTGGGTGATGATGTCACTTGAACTGGGTACGCTCAAGTGACATCATCTTGAGCTGGATAAGTTTTACTTATACAAAAATGTTCTGAGGGCAGAATGACAACTGATAGGTTGAGAGGGATAACCTATTAGATTGTAGTGGAGGTGGGTCCAACCAACTAGAGGAGGCAGGACCAAGACATCTGATTGCCCTCACTGATCCTCTGATTGTCCTCATTGATTGGTCCTCCACTTCAATCTGATGAAATCACACAGTGGTGACCTCACTGTGGTTTTCTAACAGGGGTGTGCACTAATAACTGTCAATGACCTGTCTTAATCATGGCATCACTTCAAACGGCATGACATCACAGGCCGGAATGGAATTTGCCTGCCGGGCAACGGCCAAAGGCTCGCCGGCATCCAACCTTTATCCCCACGCAGTAGCTGCGCAGTGCACTTCTCTAAAATCAAGGTAAGACCGTCACATATCAGGGAACTTTTCTATTAAACGTCAAAAAATCTTCTGGCTTCAAGGATACAGGCTGAGACCATTTCCAGGACACAAAAAATGTTTTGACCTAATGCAATGCTATCAGAGTACAATCAAGGCAAGGCAGACTAAATGACACACAGGTCTCATTAATTATCAGACCATGTGTCTGATGTATTTTTTATTTAACAAAGGAATGCTCCATTAGTATTCATTTCATTACTGCAAATCACAGAGGGTGATTCATCTTTGTAGGGAGCAAATGATTAGAAAGTTCATTTCTCAAATCTTTGACAATTTGGCAGAAATAGACACAGAGTTTCTGTTTAGCTCCAGCTTGTCAGTACATCCAGACATTTCTTAAAACTTATGAAGCATATCAAGATCAAGCATATTAAGATTCTTCATTCGTCACATGCATAGTCATACACATATAGTTAAATGCATCTTGAACCAACCTCTATGCAAAGATTTAAAAGTTAAGTAAGTAGGTAAGTTAAGTAAGTTTTTAAAACTTAAAGTAAGTAAAGTAATTTTTTAGCAAGAAAAATTAAATAAGAATTATGGTGTAGTTACAATTTAAAAGGAGTGGAATTCCTAGATTTACAATTTTACAATTTACAACTTAAGTATGTGCAAATGCAATGCAAATGCAAAGAATGAGGAAAAGGCTATGCTTCTTCAAACACTCCTAACCCCAAGCATACCTTCCAAAGGTTTATAATGCTCGGCTAATATTTACTGTTGAACAATAAATTCCAGAAATAAAGACAAATTATCATATTATTATCAAGAAATGAATAGTTATTCAAAGGAACTTTGCAGCATAGCATTCTGCGTGGAATTTCCCGCTATTTTCCTGAGCGGTGCAGTATTCTGAAAGCCTCATATTCAAACACAATCACACGCCAGAGGCCGTGATGGTGAAGGACGTCACGCGGAGCCACATGAACTCTGAAAGGAAAGGAGCTGCTTCATCCTCATCAGGCCACCTCATGCAGCTGCAAGTTCGAGCATCTGAGAAGGTTTTCTCGACACTGATTTTTCTGTTTCTTAAGGCTTGGAAATATCTCAGATATTAAGAGAACATACCTGAAGGTCATTCAATCACTACTCAGCTGTCTGTGTGATGCTAGTTTTCTTTATACGTCTAATAATGGACCTCAAATATAAAGTGGGTTGAAAACAGCTTTAGCCTTTCTAAAGAGTAGCTAAGTCTTTCTTAAGAGCATGCTCATTGCTGACAATCCGATTGGTTAGCTATACACAGTTCATAGTCATCATTCAGGAAGTGGAGAACACCTGAACAGTAGAATTATGAGAAACAACTTAGTCACTCCCGAAGGTATACTTTCCATGTATTTCTTGACATGTTCTAGCTGCCTGTTCGGGAGACGGGACCCAGAAAGCAGCAGTCATATAGCCCCAGTGGCCGGGAGCGGCGTAGAGAGAATGCAACAGCTGTGTGCTGGCATCGCATGGGCGCGGAACAAAAACGTGGCGGCAGCGGAACAACACGGCCATTGTGCCGAGGCGCCCGGCACAGCCCCGGCGGCCTCGTCGTGGCAGGACGCGGGGTAATCAATCCCCCCCCGAGGCTTTCACTAGGTGGTACTGCCTTCCCCAGCCAGGGTGGGGGGGTGATTTTCCTGGGTCAGCATAGCAGGCGAGTTAAAACACTCCATAATATATATATATATTTTTTTTAAACCACGCTTATTGAGGGGAACAAACTCCAACTGTATGATATAGAGGTGTGACATTTTAACACCGTTATGGTTCAAAGAGAGTACGCTGGCAGAAGACGCCAAAGACTCGTGTCCTGTGCATCATCGCTAACGGCTCCCGTTAATGAATCGGGCATACAGATTCAGCGCTGACCCTTGGGACACTGATTTCCTCCGTGTCAGAATGATTAGTCCTCCGTAAGTGGCACGACTTTACAGGACCCTGACGCACATGGTCTAATAACACCCCCCCGATATGTGTCCCCCCAGCTCTACCAAGCAACCTGCCTACTGCTGCTAATCAGCCTATTCTACAGGGGTCAAATCGTACCAGTTACACCAGCATCTTGTGAAAATCTGACTAGAAGGGGTTGTCCACATCTAATCAGATTAATGTGGCAGGAGCTGGTAGGACCCACACGGAATAAACTAAAGCGATTTTTTAATCCATAAACAATTACAGAAACAGAAGCAGAGTGGAGGAAGAACAGCATCCATGCAACGTCTGGAAGACAAGCAGATTTCTGTAGCTTCATCTCTGTTTACCTCCATTGTAATGTAGCACAAGCACTCAACCGAACAAATCAACCTGGGGGCTTCAAAACCAGCTATCTCCACCACAGTGAAGCTGTCAGATAATTAATAGGAGTTTAATGTGAGCACGAGGCTCACAGTCCTAATTAACAGAGTTAAGAGATTTCTTGCCTCAAATATGACTGATTGATGTCAGCACTGCAAGACCCCTGCTGCAGTGGGACAGAAGCCCCACTCACAAGCCAGCATGGATTAGACATTGAGGAAAGGTCAAATAAATGCCTTTTTTTCATGCTGTAAAAAGTCTGAGATGGGTGTTCACAACATGCTACCCGCCAGTGCGTACACATCATTAAACAGATCACAGAGAAGGACGGGCGCTTTACAGACAACCCCCACCGCTGCCATATCTAAAAGCAATCCCTCTAGTAAATCTCAAAGCCTTCATACTGCAGACAGGAAGTGCAAATAGTTCACACCCGCACGGCACACACCCTCACACAGCTGAGCACAGTCCTTTCAGTTACGGCCGTTGGACTGTCTGGACGGGCTGACCGCTATGAGGAGGACATACTTACTATGTTCATGAGTGTCAGGACATAGTTCTGGACGTGCTCCTTCCCGTGGAAGCGCACCACGGAGTCGTCAACGGCCAGCAGCACCTCGATGTTGTAGTTCTCCTTGCCGGTATGTCTGCGCTTACGCTCTGTCTCTGACGGCTTGTCCTGTACCGCATCCAGCGCGTTTGGGAGCTCCAGGGATCGCAGGTCCAGAACTGAAAGACAGCATAGTGCACAGTTAAGTTCAGCACTCGAAATCAACACCTTACTTCGCAAGCGACACACAAGTGATGCAAGGAGCAGATTATAAAGATATGGCTGTCAGAGGGTCGACCAGGCTCAAGTGCAGTTAGGTTGAGGATGCCCAGGTACAGGTGTAAATAGTACTGGAGCAAGGGGTATACAATATCGTTCAAGCAAAGCAAACTAAAAGAACTCTTCATCAGTGAGAGCATGGAGCAGTGTAGGCTAATAGCAAAATTCCTAGAATAGATGAGTGTTAGGCGTTTTTTTAGCAACAATAACACCGCTGATTCAGTTGTCATAATTTTATTCATGCATATGTCCATCCATCTTCTAACCGCTTATCCTAGTCAGGGCTACAGAAAGCCTGGAGCTTGTCCCTGGTGGCACCGGGCACAAGGCTGGGGGGCACGCTGGACGGGACACCAGTCAAAGCTTTATTGGACGTGTTTGGCTATATTCTTTACACTGCCTGGTTATGAGTCGCATGTTCCTTAGAAAATGTCTTTCATCGTACGACACAGGAGAACACAATGAATAGCTTTATCACAATTTGCTTCACAAACTGCAGCGGAAATTATGCTAAACTCAAAGGATTTCACACAAAAAACTGGCCAGATGAAAAATATAACTATCTGGCACAAATTGCAGCTCGTTTACACCATAAATAAAGACTGCATGAATGGATACAGGAATTATAAGAATAGCCATTAGACATACAGAGCTCAAACTGGTATAGTGATATAATCTTGACTTCAAAATGCTTAACAATCCAGAAAAATAACATTTACAAGGCTGAATTACTGACAAACATCTCAGTGAAAAAACAGAAAGAACATTCAGTGTTCAATGTTCACTCAAAAAAAACTGTGGTTTTTAAGTTCCTGGGGAGAATGCCCATTTCACCAGTAAGGTACAAAGAATGATCTTTATGTTTCATCGTTCTTAATAGTGAGCATGAATACTTGGCTGAAGATGCATGAAAATGAAGCGAGTTACATCCTGTGAGAGAGGACGGGGGGATTAGGGCTGGGATGTGTGCAGGGAGAGCTCCTGTTTGGGTGGTCCTCTATGGAGAAAGTCTGACAGGAGACTAAAGTAAGGCGTTCACATGGAAATGTACTGTTAATATGTCAGAAGATGGCAGATTAGACAGAGTAACAGAAAGGCAGGCAAGCAAGCAGAAAGACAGACAGTCAGGTAGATAGACAGGCAGGCAGATAGACAGACAGACAGGCAGATAGACAGGCAGGCAGGTAGACAGGCAGATAGACAGACAGACAGGCAGGCAGATAGACAGGCAAGCAGGCAGATAGACAGACAAGCAGATTGACAGACAGACAGATTGACAGACAGATAGATAGATAGATAGATAGATAGATAGATAGATAGATATTTTGCTGATCCCAAGGGGAAAGGTTGACCACATTAGGTGTTCAATGACAGTTTTTAGCTTCTTTTTTTTATCCTTGCAGAGAAAATAAAGATGCAAACGGCAGGAATGTCAAAAATCCAAAACAGAAAGAAGGAACAAAACTCGGAAAATGTTCACCATGATGCCATGCCTCCACTTTAGTGAAGAATCCAAAGAGCGTTTGGGGAAACTGGCACACTCCACTTTCAGACTCCTAGCGTCACCATGGTTGCCCACTGAGCCAGAAATGAATCCAGCCAAGTCAAAGGCATTCCAGTTTATAAAAAGAACATAGCCTGCCATAAAAAATAAACGATTAAAAATTAATGCGGAAAAAAATTGAAGCCAAATCATATCAAAGAGTACGACTGTGAGGTTCTGAGTTCAATTAGCAAACAGGGAGTCAGAATAGGAGAGAATCTGCAGGAATGTGGGACTGCTCCTCCACAAGAAGGTCCTCAAATTCACCCTGGCCTGATATGAGCTGAGCTCTCATAAGAGTCGTTACAGACACACCAATTCTTTTAAGAATGTAAGTTCCATATAAACGTTCCTTTGGATGCAGTAGTTAGGCTGCCTGAAGGACCTGAACTATTTGCTGTATAGGAAATGCACCATCATTGGGCAGCCCCAAGTCTGCCTTCTGTCCCAGGGGTGCCACACAGCTGCCTCAACCAGGCCTGTCTGTCAACCTAACTTCATAGGGTCCTCCCACTAGACCTTCTGTCCAAATATCTTCATTGGGCTGTCCCAGACAAGCCTTCTAATAGGATGAGCGGAAGGATGTGCCAGATCACTGTGTAAGACTCAGTAACTGCTGGAGAAGCTGATCACTTTCGCTCAGTTGTAGACATAGGAGCACATGGCCACTGCAGAGTGGCTTAGCCCTATCAGCAATGTTCTTGTCCACAGACTAGTGAAGCACACAGAACGCTATTGTCCTTCACTGTATGTTGTTTTTATCTCAGCATTCTGGCTAATCGATGCAGTTGTCACATTTTGAACAGAGATTTTCTCACAATGCTACCTGCCAATTACGGTGATTATTAATTTTTTATACAACAGATGTTGCTCCCCTTGTAGTCATTGTAATATTTTACAATTTGTGCAGTTTTATTGCACAAATGTTCTTTCAGAAAATGTTCTCTCAGTCTACAGTAAAGTGCTCAAAACTTTCAGATATGAGGATCACTATACATAAACAATTTGTATCCTGCTTTGCGTGCCACTGTAGGCGTATTTCTTCAATTAGATTACAAATGAGGCATAAAAATTTGCTAAATTAGAGTAATTACCAGGGACTCCTTACACCGCCTCATCTAAGCCAATAAAATGGATCGACGGGACATGCTAATCCAATCCCTCGCGGCGCTCGACATTAACGTCATGTAGCTTACAGTACTTCACCCTCATCTGCAAACTCCATCATTCACAATCTTCAGTGCCGCTGATATGGGCTCGTTGAAGTTCTGCATCAAGATGATTACGTTATCATACCGTTAGAAGGGAGGCAACCGAAATAAAACGGAGTGTAAATTACTCTAAGGAGATTAAGTTACTATAACAAATAAGACATTCTCAGCGGCGTTCAAAGATTTCCTAAGGTTTAATTCAAAAATATTTATGTCACGTTTTCCATCACTGAATCTCGTTATGAAATTTACAGGGCTTACGGCGATTCAATCATATTTAGGCAAAAAGAAAACAAAAGATAGTTTTAAATAGTTTTAAAGCAGCACTAATTTTTTCCGAAATTGCTTTTCCTTCTAACAGGAAAATGTTGTACAAATAGTAAACAGCCTCAAAGGACAAGTAAAAGGTATATTTAACTGCCCCATAAACCAACAACTAACCGAATCCCGGCCCTGATGTCCAGATGTTCCCAGTATATCCAGGAATCTGTTTAATTCACAGCACAACTGGGGTGCGTTTACTGTTTTTCCTGCACATCCACCGGAACCCTGCATTCCTCGCTCTACCAGCTGGTGCTAGGAATACTGCAGCTGCTGTGTCTCACTGTTATTTTGGTGGGGGGGGGGGGGTCCGTCTGTTGGGGAGGAGTCTGCCCAGAGCACGAATACTGTTTCAGTGATGGAGGGGGGGGTGAAAAAAACCAACTGTGTTCACGAGGAGGCCTACATTTGACAGCCGGGGGCCCCCTACTAGCAGCCACCATACCTAATTAATGAATCCTGGGAGAGTAAGTACATCAAGACGGAGTAACATTAGCTTCTGGTCTGTTGCTGCAGGGTTCAGTCGTTTGCGTGCTAAGAGGACATCTGACTGTAAAGGTGGCTCGGACATTCAGGGGAGACAGGAGATCATATTATCCAGTCCCTATAAACCGTTACTTAGCATAATTAAAGGGAACAGATGCCTGACCTCACATTTTTATTTGTTCCTGCTGTCATCTGTCATTCCTGTTAAAACATTTTTTTCCTGCGTGCCTGTGATGTACAGTGCAGTATGTAAACAAGATGGTGCCGCAGCTCTCCCATGATGCACCAGGCCCATCCTACCGTTATGGAGGTCTTCTTCCCTTTGCGTCGACTCCCCTTTGACGGCGGACCTGCGGTACACCACATGGACGCGGCCCTTTCCTTCTTCCTCTTGCTGTCCCTTTTCTAGGGGCTCGATGAAGAACTCTCCGTTATCAGTGCGGATCAGACCCGCCTGGAAAAAAGACAAGACTTCCTCACAGTACAGCCATCACCTAAGACCTCAGCAAGCAGCACTCAACCTCAAATAATTTATCAATTCCTGAATAACACTCTGTGGACCATTTTAAGAAGCCAATGGTCTTACTATTCATTATATCCAAATATGACAATCTGCTATAAGCTATCTACAAGCTGCCTAAAATGTCTCATCTGCTCTTCCACTCCGATCGCACATAAACTATTACACTTGTGTTAATTTTATTTATTTAGTAAACACTTTAATCCAACATGACGTACATTTTTGAGAAGTCGGGCTCAGGCAGTCCTTGGAACAATTGAACTGGTGTTAATAAATGTAGAATTTTTATGTGTGCTGTCTGAAGAAACTAATACACAGTTGCAGAGTCTTATGAAGATTAAATCAACGTCAGTATGAGAATATATAGTAAAAATTATGCAAGGGATCAAAATAATGCACAGAAAAATAAGTGCACTTGAAAATGCTGACGTGGCTTATAAAGACAGGAGCGAAAAGGTACATTTAATGAGTTTTTCTCCATCTGGCAGAGCCATTGGTGCAGAGCATGTCCACAGGGACTGAGTAAGACGCAGGTTACTCCGCACCCGAGCGTTCTACCAGAATTAACCCTTTCGGGGCTGCAGTGATAAGGAAAACATATGTCTGGTGTAGTCCTTCTTTTATGGAGTCTTTGGGTGTTTATTGAAGCGTATTCTGGGTGAAGGTGCCAAAGGCTAAAATGAATCGGAAATTCTTTTTTTCCCCTCTGTTATCAGTCACCAAGTCTCAAAAACTGTATAATAAAAAAATGATAAACAAAATAAGGAAAACCTGTTATCGTCAGTTTCTGGCATGAGGGCCTGATGGAGGGGATGGGAGGAGGGCCTTGGTGGGGGAGGGTTGGGCGTTTGTTGTTGTACATGATGGAAAATTTTTGCTTGTACTATTTTGTGATTTTTATTAAATAGAAAATTGACCAGAAAAAAAATTCTGGCATGAAATATAAAGCAGGAAAATCTATTAATATTTCCCTGCCAGTTTTACCCAAAGCACTTCATGGTAGAACAAAGGGTCACAATTTAGGTGCACCCCCAGGGATTTTGGACCCTCGACCTTTGCATTGTGAGCACAAAGGTCTACTTGTCAAGCTACCGGCTATGAATAAATGAAAATGTTAGTTCTGTGGTTAAATGTGAATGAGTACCTGCATGATTACACAGGAGCTCGTCGAGGTCACTGAAGGGAGGCGACCCTTCATAAACTGAGGATCAATACAGGTCACATGACTGTGAAACTTTCAGAGAGTGCGGCGCACACCACCACAACATCCTCCACCTCAGCTTTCCTGGTGAAATTCCACCATTATAAATGAGGTGAAGATCATTCAACCCAAAGAATTTGTGAATACATACAAAGCAAGTGCATAGAAAGCTCTCTCAGTGGCTTTTAACCTGATAAGGTGCTAATGTAGAACAATATATAAAGCAAAATGTTTTATATATGCTAATACTCCAGGAACACTTTACAGAGGGGGCAAGTAACTTAGCAACTCAGTTATTACTGAAGTACAAATCATGAACAAATATAGTAACTGCAAGAAATACATGAACTGTAGAATCAATAGGTAACAAACACCTTTTTGGTTATTAATATATTAAGTAAGATTGTAATACTACATTATTTGTGCCCCCTCTAGTAAAGTGTTACCAATACTCTTTATCCTTAATTCTATAAAAGGCCCTTAATCTGCATTCCTCCCATCACCTGGGTGATACAGTTAGATAAACAATGTCATAACAAATTACAACCAGAGAAGAAAACTCCAAGCAAATATTTTACCACAGAAACAGGTCAACAGCTGTGCACCGCATATTACGTCATTCTGTGAGCTGAATGGGCGATTCTGACAGAGCAATGGAAAACGAGTCATTTCGCCCATTTAATCGCATGCCCTTTGATTTCTTAGTGCTCTGTTGTTGTTGCTGTTGTTGTGAAAACATCACTTACGTAACCTATGCAGCCTCTACTTCCACATTTACACTGTCAGCACGCAAGAAACAATGAGCGCAGAATTTTGTTTTTCTGTATTCTTTCCACACGCAGAGATAAAGAACTGCACAAGCCACAACTTACCCCTGAAAAAAGAAATCAAACACTTTGGCAGTCAACAAACGTAATTTTAGGAACCTCCGGCCAAATTATACTTGGTTTACAACTAGCAAAGGAAGCCAAGTGTTTGTGCAGTTAAATATAGTTTTTCTCATGAAAATTATTGTTCAAATGCACAGTGAATTACATTTTTCAGTACCCATTTAAATTCTCATTGAAATATGAACATTTCAATAAAAAACACAAAATACTAAAATTAACATATGAAGGAAGACAAAATTACAGAAACACTAAATGGAAAAGGGTTTTAACTTTGAAATAACTACAAGTAATTACAAGCACATTTACAAAGGTGAGTCATGTGATGTTGAAAGCTGAATAGCACTTAATGCCGTCTGTAAAAGAGGTCTGACATTCACGCCCTGATTCGTAAGTTTTCAAAGCAACATGAGGCGACTAACAGAATTAGAAATAGAAAAGTTGGTGCCCGAATTGAAACTAGAAAATTATTTTAGGTGGAAAAATCATGGAGTCAAAGTCAAACTTGAATGGACAGGTCAAAGTTCACTGACAGAGAAAGATGGATATTTAACAGGGTCAAAAAAATTACTATTTAAAAAGTGTGACCTCAAAGATCACCACAGAATTCAGTCTGCACCTCTGTCATCCAGTCTTAATAAAAAATGCATGTCCTGAATGTCACAAAGCTGAATTTTATGGCGGGGCTGTCTTGAAAACTAAAAAATAGGTCTACGTTTGGAGAAAGCCAAAAGATTCCATATTGTGGAATCCATAAAGGTTGAAGAAGCCATCTCCTGCCATTCATTAGGTCTCATCAATTCATTGCTCTGCATCATCGTACAACAGCCAAGGAATATGGTCAGCTTATATGACCCGGTTGGCAGTATGGTGCAAACAATTAGAATTTCCCCATATTCCAGGCTAATAATACCCCTATACACAGACCTACAAATAAACAAATTAAAAAGTGGCTTCATGAACACCAGCATGAAGTCGATCGCTGTCCTTGGTCTCCCAAATCACTAGATCTAACATCACTGAACCTTTATGGGATGTTCTGGAGCACAGATTGCGAAGGAGAATCCCATCCAATATCGTTCCACACACCACAACACTTTTATGGCAACATTCAAAGAATCAAAGCTGTTCAGATGGCAAACGGTAGCCCTACTCCTAATTAGGTCTTTACGTGTTTCCATTATTTTGTCCACCCCCTATATATGACAGTAATATACATTAAATAATAAATATTGTTCTGACCTCAAGTTATTCTGGATTATTTCAGTATTAGAAAAGTATAAAATTAACTGGACCCAACATACAATCCTTCAAGTGTATCAGTGTAACAACAACAAGGAGGATAGTTGCATATATGGTCAAGCAATACATACACAAACAACCACAACACACACAACATGTAAACAGTACAGACAGCAACATAATAAAGGATAAATCCAAACAACAACCACAGACACCAAAGCATACAGAGCCACACAAACAGTAAGTCCGAGGGCTGAATGGCTGAGGAGATCTATCGGGATCGGTATAACCTGGGAAGTTCTTAGCGGCCAGCTCAGAGCAAAAGAATGGTGATGGGCAGGCCAGCCGGATAACGATGTAAACAATATATCCATCCGTCCCTTTTCAGGGTCGCGGCGGGTCCGGAGCCTATCCCGGAGGCTACAGGCGCAAGGCAGGGAACAACCCAGGATGGGGCGCCAACCCATCACAGGGCACAAGGCAGGGAACAACCCAGGATGGGGCACCAACCCATCACAGGGCACAAGGCAGGGAA
>JAODKC010000045.1:8765922-8786986 GCA_026777985.1 Mormyrops attenuatus
CCCCCCCCCCCCCCCCCCCCCCCCCCCCCCCCCCCCCCCCCCCCCCCCCCCCCCCCCCCCCCCCCTGCAAACCCAACTTTAACAAGAACCCATAAATGCAGTGTCTTTGTAAACACTAAATTCACCCAAACTTTTCAAGATGTCAGCCATCTCTACAGAACTACAGTCACCACACTGGTTGACAAGAAAAGTAAATGAACAGGATGTCCTTTACCTCACTTGTTACCATTATGTTCAGTGACTGGATTTCTCATTTCAAAGCTGTACATGATGCCTGCAAATCATCTAGAGTATAAGCATACTATTTCATAGTACAGTACTCCCCCGTATCCACCGTTTTAGTATCTGCAATTTCGGTTATCTGCGACATATCAGACTTCGATTTTTAAGCCATGGTTTGGTTCATACCTCGTTTTTCTTTTGTTTTTTTTTGGAGGGGGGCAGTGAAAAAGAAAAAAACTGGTGACTTTTTTCTTTTATTAGTCTCCAACAATTTGTACCACTAAACAGAACACTAAAGAACATGTTAAATTACCTTCAGATAAAATAACTACGTAAACTAAAAATAAATTAAACAATAAAATACTATACTCAACTGGATAACTAAAATGTTCCCACACCGCTGATTTGAATGCGCCCAGGGGCTCTGCAGTCTCAGAGTTATTATCCATGTTGAGCTAATGAAACTAACCCAGCTTTTACCGCAGGCGTGATCACTCAATTGTGATTGGACCAAATTAGTCATGTGACACATGCAGTTAGAAGACAGTAAAACATCAGGCATACCGTGTACAATTTACAGAACATATAGCTTGCCCTAACTTTAAAAACAATAATAATTTTCTGATTCACATGTGTTATAGTAGTGTTAATTGGGAAACGAAACATGAGTTTTGTAACATTAGTAACGTAACTGAGATGTTAACAGGCTGCACCAGTAGCAGCAGGTTGGGGTGGTGTTGGGGGTGGATTTTGTGACTCTTTAGGAGGACATGAGGTGAATGTTTGTATTGCGGTTTCGGTCTCCATTTCAGAACTGTTATACCACTACTAATTTCAATACAAACTACAAATTACTGCTAAAATCACTACAATAAAATCATAGATAATACATTAACATTTTCCACCAAATGACTTCTGGAATTAAAATATGGAGTTACCAGGCTAGACTGCACGCCACCCAAGCAAAGAAACAAGCAAAAATACAGAAATGGACAAGGATGAGTGGATCAATGAATTCAGGGACAAGATCAGCTCAGTTACCAAGAAAACAGTTTGAAGTAACACACCGAAACCGGTCTTCAGAACAGGGGACTTCCGTCACCTCAGTAGTGGGGTTCCAGAAATGACACGTATAGTTCTGGATTGGTGCAGTTTACTTAGTAAAAATCTCTCCCCAGCGCCTGCCAGAACCAGTACAACACCTGGCCTGCAGAAGCCACTGGGTTTGCCCGCGAACACGCTTTTCCCATTAACTACTGGGGCAGAATGGCTGCCGTCACATCATCCAGCTGGGGTCTACACAGTGGTGGTGGTTGAAGTTGCTCCCCATTGGTTCCATAAAGTGCTTTGGGGGTCTTGAAAAGCACTATATAAATGTAACATTCATTCTTTTATTCATTCAATATGACCACAGGTGTGTGCTGTGGTCGGAAGATTGAATCCCTCCCCCCCATTTGTGTAGTTTGCATGTACCTCATGTGTATTTCCTCCAAGTACTCCGAATTCCTCACTCAGTCAAAAGACATGCCATTAGGCCAACTGGCATCCCTACACTGCCCATAGAGTATGACAGTGTGTGTGTGCATGCCCTGTAATGGACTGGCATCCCATCCAGGTTCTACCCTGACCCAGTGCTCTGTGCTTCCCGGGACAGTGTCCAGGCCCATAACCCTGACCAGGATAAGCAGTTAGGGATTTTTTAACCAAAATGAAGTTTGGTCTTACAAAAGCTGAGCAAAAATAACTGAAAAACCCAAAGAGAGCAGCTCGAGTTATATAAATGTAAGTCGAATCATATCCATTACATACCCATTGCAAAGAAGTGAGATGAAAAAAAAAAATTTTAAAACGGTAAAAGAAATAAGCATGTGTTTAAATGCAGCGATAATTTCCCGTAACATTGACCAAGCTATCAAATTTAGCAGCTTTTCATTACACTGACATTTATGTCTCCCAGCTGGTGTATTTAGAAGGACATGAATTACTTTGTGGGTGTAATAATCCCTCTCACTACATTCATAAGAGCCTTTTCTCTGCATGCTTTTGGACATCTGTTTGTAAATCAGAGAAAACGGAAACTTGGTTAGGCGAAAGCCCTCCATCAGGGCCACTTCCCACAGTTGGACTGTTTGGGTTACATGGGTTGTTTATATCTCCCCAGTCCCTGCGATTGGGTGAAACAGTCAGAGATGGCGCTAGAGAGTCGCCTTGAAATGCACTCAGCTTGGATGCATAGTGAAAGATCCATCAGGAGGAAAAACGATTGGTTCAGAGAGATAAAAATCAGGACCAAGACATCTGATTGGTTGGTCCTGCCTCCTCTAGTTGCTTGGACCCACCTCCTCTACAATCTGATTGGTTATCTCTCTGAACCAATCATTTTTCCTTCTGCCCTCAGAACATTTTTGTGTAAGACTAAAAGTAACATTTCCATGAGCCAATCAAGATGGTAGGAAAAAATGACCCAGACTGGGTGAGACTGAATGCTCAGATACGGAGGAAAGCTACCCAACTGAAGCATGTGCGTGGGGCTTGGTGCGAAAATGAGGTCCTGTGCTGTCTGTTATCATCAATTACTGGTCATTCTTGCTGGTTTCCGCAGGTCCAACAACATCAAACACTGAGGATGGCATTGTGCCAAAACGTGTCTGTGTGGTGACATTCAATTAAACAATATTAAGCAAAGTGCTTAATAGGAGTGAAACCCATTTTTTTCTGTACTCTACTGAGGATAAAACAGCAATACAGTCATTACGTGATTACGATTTCTACTTCACACGATTAATATTTGGCAATAGTTATGGTTTTATGCTGCTTGTTGCTTCTTATCTCCGATCTGCCATGGATAGCTATTTCAGTAATAATATATGTCGTAATACAAGCATATATCTTACGTAATATATATTTTAATTCATAGGGAATTAGGAGTCATATCCAGGATGGAGCCATCCAAGATAGCCGTGAGTTACGGCCTTGCAGGAACTCGATAACTGAGCCGTTCTGGTGTACACTATGGTGCAAGGTCACGTATGCTATTCCTTAAACTGAATTCATCTCCGATTACATCATGTCTGCCTTTTAGTGCTACGAGCACCTCTGCCAACAATAATCGAGCGACAAAGCCCAACGGGACTAACGGGAACATATGCTTGCACTTTTTATTGCATATATAAACATATCTTAAGTGAACGTTTGGTTTTGATCACATTCTGTGGAGTAGTTTCTTCTTAATTACCTCACCTGAGGGTCCGAAGCATTTAATCTCAACGATGATTCACTCCCACATGGCATTCATGATTATCCTTTCTGTCACCAACAGAAGCTCAGAAGGGGGCGCTAACTGGGGGGTGTCCAGCTCTGGTCCTCCAGCAAGGGGATGGAGATCCAGAACACAGAACCATCCTTTTAGGCCAGACTGCTGTGACCATTTCAGATCCCCATTACATTGCACTTTGAGAGCTCTACCCACATGCGGGGCTGCTGATGTCATGTGGCAGCCCTCCTGCGCAGCCAGCACGCTATAACGAGGCCAAGCCTAAATCGGGGCAGCACTAGTCTCGCAAAAACTGCATTCGCAGAACGAGCTTTTAGTGCACAACCCTGGAGGGGCCTGATCTCATCATCCATCCATTCCCTACACTTGCTTGTTGTACGCAGGGTCACGGGAATCCAGACTGCATCCCGAAACCTGCGGGCGCAAGGCAGGGAACCACCCATGATGGGGGGGTGCCAGCCCATTGCAGAGACTGCATCTCATGCGGAAGAAAGAGGCACAGGATACCAACCGCATCCGTGCCTGCAGGCTCAAACGCTCAGGGCTAAAATGATCGAGCGGCTGCATACCCAGACTCCTACATGAGTGGTCATGACTCGTTATAACTAGAAGACGGGAACGGAGCTGAGAGGGGGGTTATAAATGTTGATAGGGGTGATGTAGAGGCACAGTCTCACACTGGCAGTGCATTTTACCACAGCGAGACGGCTTGCTCCCATACGCGTTTGTGAGATATATGGACAATACTGAACCGAACTCCCAAATGCTAAAAAAGGTCTGCTAACAGAATTTAACACTTGTCCAACTGCACGCCTTACTCTTACTCATTCCTCTTTTATGGAGTTGTATATCCTCTAATCTTGCAATCAGCCCTTTTTTGGGGGAGCGGTAATCCTATGACTAAAGACTATAATTCATAATTTTTTAATCATTCTGGTCTCCATTCAACACCGTTGTTGTTTGGTATCCGTTTTCCCGTGATTAAATGGTATATATATATTTTTTAAATCAACAGAACCAAATCTTGTCAGTGTTTGTTCAACCTAAACCCCGACCAAACTGATGGATGGTGTATTTGGAAAGGCAGAAGGCTTTGCTGCATCTCGTTATGCTCCCACCTGGCTTCCTGTCTCATTAGGCAAACAGTGGAAAGTAGGAGAAAACCCTCATAATTTAAAGACATGCAGGATTGCCGATGCTGATTGTCAGACACGCTGACTGTGATTTGGGTTTAACTCTGCAATTTTGCATAAGCCATCTCACCCTCATGCCCGGCGATACTGCTCACCTGCAAAAAAAGCAGATGTGCGACTAGAACAGTACTTTAGAGCAAACCCACTGATTTCCACTTCCCTACCTGGATGCCCTCATAAACGGTGCTCACGGAAGGTCGTGGGATGCTTGCTTAATTCAGGAAAAATTAAAAAGTGCAGTATATGCTGATTGGGTAACACATTACATGAACTGCACCATCATAGTGTCTTTATAATGCATTCACAGAACTTTCAGTGCACCTTCATAATGCATTCATAGAACATTCATAAGCATTCATAAGCAGCATTCTAACATACCTTGCCAGCTTTAATATACATTAATAACAAACATTATATGATTACACAATCATGTTTGCTATTTTCATATAATGTTTCTTAATATATAATAAACGTACTAAGGATGTTTTAAGTAAAACACTCATTACAAGTAGTAATGAACCCAAATTATAGTTCTAAAAAGTTAATTGAGAAGCAGTCTCATTGGGAGGCTCTTAATGAGTATCACCTTTGTAGTAACATAATACACCAAACATCTGTGTTGTGTATTCCACTGGGAAAAAATAACCACAGTTGTAATTAATAACAAAATGGCAAGGACAGAACTGAAAGACGCAATCAAAAAAAAAATGACAATAAAAAGGAAACGTCTGTGGAGGTAAAACGTGCAGATATGTTAGACATTGACTGTCAATGGACTTTTGTCATGAAACCAATAAATTAGCGACATTTTTACAGAATTGAGTAAGCGTCCAAAGACTTTCTGTCAGCACTGTAGAGCTTGGTGCTTATCAACAGGTTGCTACCCACACTCAGGTGCAAACATCACCCAAATGCCAATGTGTGTTCCGCAGGTGACTAAACGTAGGTAAGATAAAGCAGAAATGCACCATGGCAAGATCGACAGCCGCTTTAATCACGCCTGTGCATTCATCACTGTAATCTGTAGACCGAAGGACAGCGTACGCGTCAGACGGACTCTGAATCAGGACACTTTAGAAAGCCAGTAAATATGCAGAGAACCCGAGGGAGATTCATAACCCCGTAAATCTGAATTAATGACAATAATGTTTTTCCACTCGTACGGTGCCAGACACACTCCGTGTCTGTTTTATAATGAGTGGAGTGCGCGGATTTATGGAGCGCAGAAAACGGTGGGGGTGGCGGGGAGGTGGGAGATTTTCAGTCATTCATCATTCACGCACCGAAGAGAAGCCAAACGGGACTCTGGATCTCTCTCGCTCTCAAATATACAGAATAATCACAGACATCGACCGGTCCTTTCATATTTACAACAGCTGGCTATCATCCACCCCCCGCCCTCTCTGTCAGATTTCCAGATGATGTGCAAAGCCGGCATGAAATGGATTCGCTGATTTCTCTGACTATAATATAACACAGGGTCAATCTTACCCGCCTCCCGTGAGTCCGGCAGTGTAACGCAACACGAGTTGCCTTTTATTTGCTTCTATGAGAAGCAGTTGCATAATAATTTCCAACAAAGTGGGAAAAAAAAACAAGCGTGTAATGTTAAGTTTCATACAAAAACCTTAGAGCCAGTTATTCTAATTAAATAATGCATTCAAGAAAATATCTCATTTTATGAGCAGCGACATATTAAGATGTCTCTTTTTCTTGGTGTCATTTGTCTTTGCGAGAAACTTCAAAGCGAAAACCCGGTTAATCACCTAAAGAGAATATTGAGACTCAATCGAGTTCATCACGCAGGTGTATTTTAGAACCTGAACAGAGGTAAACAGCGGCATAACAGCCCCCAGCTGCTTAAAAATAATAATCCCTCCAGCTCATAAAAGCTACAACACGAAGCTTGTCCCCAAAAATGAAAAGAACGTTTCATAACCTTCAAACATTAAACATCCAGGCACGGTACAGAGAATATTATAGTCTTGTCGCTGCTGACTGTAATTACCTGGGAAGCTAATCAATGTCCGTCCGGTGAATGATTTCATTGTGTGCCTAGGTGTCCACCTAAAACACTCCGAGCTTGTCTGCGGGAGAGGGGGCGGAGAATGGGGGTCTGAAGCAGCCTTGAAAAAGCGCAGCTACGTCAGCGAGCCAGACGAGGGCCTCCGCTAAATGCCTCTACTCTGGCTTTACTTCAGAAACAGATCTTTCTTTCTTAAGAATAATTCCGAGTCGTCTTTTACGCTGGAGACGGCAAATGTTATTTTTACTGTTAACTACGCACTCACATATTTACCTCGATGCGCAGTGATTCTAATTTACTAAATAGGAAGTTATTCCTACATTCCTTTGAAGTTGACACATAGTCATTTCATAGAATAATATCATAAAGAAAAGAAATGCTAGCAGCTGACATTTAAAAGTCATTTCACTGAAGTCCTCCAAGACATATTTAGTGAGTTTTTTTCTGCTTTTTGGCAAGGAGCTGAGAGGCACCTTAATTATATTTCCATACATGCAAGTTTGGGAACAAGCGGTGAGTTTGTTCATTTGGCAAAGACGTGGAAGCACGTGGCGATTGAACTACACAAAACCAAAGGGTTCATATTCACAATCAGGCTTCGTTTTGTGGCGTCCGGTAAGTCCACCCGAATAGGTATCCAATTCCAAACAATTTGCAGGCAGAATAATGGAAGAAGGAAATTCATCATATGTTAAAATAAAAACATTTTAATACTACCCGTGGTCTATTATAACAGAATCTGACTAATAAACTCTGATAACACCAATACATAATCAATGAAACAAAAAAAAAGTCATCGTAATAATATGCAGTGGTAAATATTGCAAATAGGCCTATCAGTGTTTCAGGGGCCAGCTATATGGCCTCCGTAACAGGATTGCATGCAAATGACTCAAAATTCAAAAGCAGGTGATACACAACAGATGGGCAACTATAGTCAACCTCCATCTATCATTTGCATATAACAAGCACAAAAACTTTCTATAACGTATGTCAGCAGTCACACTGGGAGTTTAGTACCCGAGCGCACCTCAGTGGGCGGTCAGCAATAACAGTTTATTATTATTACTATTATTATTACTCACTCTCATAAATAATTTGGCAAACGTGTACCGATAAGTATCTCTGTGTGTACGGTGAAGGAGGCCGACCTACCAGTCCATCGCAGTTGCTTAGAGCCACCGAGGCCTCCGGCATGTCGCTTACATCCCCGGTGAAGACGCAGTCCCCGTGAATGCGTTCCTTGGCCGTCTCCTCGAAGTCTTCATGCCACTCCACAAAAGCACCGGGAGCCACGAGCCTTCTGTTGGCTTTCAGCCGTAAGTGCAGCTCCTTGCCGAAAACCGTGACATTGAAAAACAAGTGCTCTCCGCCTGAGGTGAAAGAAAGGGTCCCGGGGGCGCTGCGGGATACCCGTCTAGTTCCATGAGGCGAACCGCCGCCTTTGCTTCCAGCAGCTGCCGAGACCACGTGTGAAATATAGCGGCCCCGGGAGTCTGTACTGAATGGCACGGTAAGACCATATTCACTTAACTTTCCAGAGATATTGTCTGATGGGACAAACATTGAAGTAAGAAACACGGTCACTCAGAAAGTTAATCCATTGTAAACTAGAAGGAAACAAACATTTCATGCAAAGTAAATATTTTTATAGCAATCGAGATCTCTATTAAAACGTACGCCTTCTATTTTTATGTTGCACGAATCACGTTGCATATACGGTATAAGAAAACGAAAGAATCAGTGGTGTTGAATCTATGCACATATATGTGGTGTAATGCAGAAGGCACGATACATGATTATTTCTGTCGATTATTTAATAAATGGGACATTCTAGCTTACTTTTTAAAAGCCCACACCATCATTTGGACAACTGCCAAAGTAGAGCTCCAATGAAGGTGTATTCAAGACGTATAACAGTAGCGCGTAACTCCCCAGTCTGCACCGCCGCTGTCTAAATCTACGCAAAAACTTATGAAACAACGTAAAAGTGCCTCTTGTTTGGCATTACACCCACCCGAAATTCCTCCGTGTAAAAATGAATGTATGCAAGAATAAACTACAAAAAAAACAGAGAAATAAAACTTACCATGGGATTTTGCAGTGTGCCTGTAATCCAGAAAAATGAAGCTGATTAAACAGTACATAATAAAATAAATACAATCCATAACGAAGCCTTATTTATACTGCAAGCTGCCACTGTAAAGCAACGGGAGCGGATGATTTTCTTTTACTGGTGTAAAAACGGGGTTGAATTACTCGTCTCCCCGGACCAGCAGTTTATGGGACAACGAGTCGATGCGTCGCCGCAGCCGGAGCGCCGACACGCCAAACGCCACCCGGACGCTAAACTGACCGATACTCATAAGCCGTTCAGATCTTTTGGCCTCTGTTGAACTGTGCGTAAGCCGGGACGGCCCCGTCCATTTAGGACAGGGGAAAAAGTCGGCGGTGAAAAAAAGGGCTCGTGACGACACCCCCCTGACTAATCACAGAGTCTGGGGAAGTGAAGGCTCACAGTCGGACGGGCTGCAGGCTTGAGAGCGTATATTTTTGTGCTAGAAAACGTATGCCAATGCATATTATAGTTATTACATAGTGTAAGATAAATAATATAAAAAACGGTTTGGCATTGATATTTCGGACAAACTTTAAACCTGTAAAACTTGAGTTATTCCATCACCAGAATCTCCAGTCACCAGTACCATAAAAAATTTAATCCTAAAAGAGTTGCACTGAAAACTTTGAACTGTGAATTACTGTAAAGCGAACAACTTCAGGAATGTACAGAAGGAAATTTAACTCGTTTCCTTTCTAAATCCTGAAGTTGTGCTGTCCTGCGAAGGAATTAAGTAGGCCTACAACGTGTACTTTGGTGAAAACCTTTTTCACGTTAAAGAACTTCACCTACCGCCACGTAACGTTCGTTTGTGCTAATTAGACTGAAAAAAACGACTAGTTTTTGCAACAAAAACTGCTACTACCTTTGTGTTTACTGCAAAGCTTCAAGAACAGCGCCGCCTGCTGGGGGATCCTTCACAATGCACTTTTGTAGTAGACGGGGGTACAAAACAACCCCTGTGCGCCGTCAAGTTCAAGTTTTGTCATCAAACAGACGCAGGCACGCACGGCACACCGATTCTATGTTAAAGACAGCACGACCCAAAGTCGTTTCCACCTCTCGGATATTTTTAGGCTTCCCATACGTTTCAGGCCCTCTGGGCGTCGGCATCTTTCCACGAGGTTTTATTGCCGCATTAATGTCAGACAACTCATGCATAAAGTCAAAGAAACGTAAGAGAAGCTTTGCATGGTTTTAACGGCATGAATATAATTATGCTTTATAGCAACCTAGCTTTGAAAAAGAAATATGAACAAAAAAGTTTTACAGACTTGGTGGAAGGTTTTGTAAAAATCCAAAGTTGACCGTATAAGATTTGTATCACCGCAGAAGCAGTATCTGAATTTGGTTGTAGCTAGCGAAGTTATAGCAACAAAGCGTGAGATATAATGATAATTTAGCAAAAACATTTGCATTTGGTGACTGTGCTACAATAACTGCAGTTGTTCTATCCATCCACTCATCAATTTTCTGAAACCGGCTGTCCTATTCAGGGTTGTGAGGGGTCCAGAGCCTATCCCAGAGACTACGGGCGCAAGGTGGGGAACACACCAGGACAAGGTGCTAACCCATGACCGGGCACTGCCGTTACTCAAACTTGTTATTTATTGAAGTGTATTTATACATCTGTCTGTCCATCTTTCATGGCCACTTTATCCTGCACAGGGTCATGTTGAGCCTGGGATCCTTCTCCGGAAACACAGGGCACACACACAATCACATACCGAGCAATGTATTTACTCATCATGCTTTAAAATGACAGAACTATTAGGTTAAGTACAACATTAATTCCTTTCATAATAAATAAAACGCTTGGCCGTCTGGTCACACCATCATGCATTAACTTCCATCGTGCTCTCACTGTGAGAAACACTTCGCATTCCTGCTAATGTTTATGTCTCTGACGATTCAGACGTATTCCCACTTGAGACCATTAAAAGCTGTTAGAAAATTGACGCACCACCCTCTCACTGCCAGAGTAAGCAAAAGGGGCTGAAAAGGGGGCATCATGGATTAAAACAGGTGAAAATATTCATGGTTGACCTTGACATCGTTTTCTCGTGTATGAAATGACTTAGGCGTCGATCCTGAAGGCAGCAGCTGAGAGGACTCGCAGATGACTAAAAGTGTTCCTTTTGTATGAAGATGGCCTTTTTTTCATTTCAAGATGTCTGCCGACCACCGCGAATAGCAGTGAGACCGGTAATTAAGTGCAGTGATCTCAGGAGACTGTCTGCATATCAGGACAGCTGACGCATGCAGCTGGTTCACTGTGATCCTCATGCCCTGCAGTCGTGGCAAGCAAGTGTAGCGCGTGTTACCACTTCAAGGACTGGCCTGTTTCATTTTTAGAGAGCTGTCAGTCAATACAAACCCACCAAAGCGGGAATATGGTTTATGATTACAGTTAAGGTTATATGCAATGCAGGTCGTAGCTTTCACCGTTACTGACCACTGTTCCGGTACCTATTTCGTATCACAGAGGTTTAATTTATACCCAGTATTTCAATCACATCACAAAAGCAGTACTTTCCAAAACAAAGCTGTCTAGACAGAATTAAAAAAAAAAAAATCCACCCCCTGTCAAACACTGTAATGTGTCTGCAGTCGGTGACATTTCTCACCCCATATGTTTACCCGGTCTGTCTGTAATTGCCTCCATGTTCATTCGATGGTCAATGTGCAACAGGTGTGCTTTGATATGCATTTATTCCCAGGGGCCGTAAAGGGAGTTGACTCCAGTCCAAAGTATGAAATTAACAAGAGATGGAAAGTGACCACGTCGTTAAAAGAAGGAAAGTGTAGCCTAGATTAGATCCTGTAAGTGGGCAGTTGTCTTCACAGAGGAGAACAATGATTATAGAGTATAAAACACATCACGGGTATAAATCACAGATTTTATTTTATTGTCGAGCCATGGAGGATTCTAGACGTGTCCATTTTAAAGGTCTCTAAGGCAGGCACCCAACACAATGATCCTGCCCAACTTCGAATTGTCCTTTTGGTGATTCATGCCCCCGTGTCAGTGCTATGATTTTCCACGCTTAGACCATAACCATCATAAATGATCCACCACCTCCGGACCGGTTTTCTCTCACAAAACCTAGAAGTGACCTGACGTCTCTGATTAGCTGGATAGCGGAACCCGCTTAGAGATCAACTGCTGATGTGAAGCAGCCACGGGCCTGCGGCGTTGCCAGGGTGATGATTGCCACTGTTTTCCTCTGTCTCGCAATATTGGTGGGGAAACGGAAACCCAGAAATAAGGACCTACATGGAGGACACTACGGTTCTAGCATTGATCAAAAGGATTGGGATGTAATTAAAGTCAATATTTGAAGGTACTTAAGGGAGCTTGAACCTGCAGCACCAATAAAGATTTACTAAGATGTCTGAATCACCCCTGAAACTGAGAAAAGAAATAGTACATTTTTTTACCAGACTGTCCACACTAGAAGGTTCCTGCTGTGAAATGTTAAGACGTTTTTCAGCTGCCTCTGACACTGAGTGTGTTGTGGGATGGCAATATTAGTATGAAGGATTAAATGTTTATGATCCTGCGATTGTTTTAGTACTCCTTTTCGAATGAGCCTTTCGAATGCATGATTTAACTTTATCACATACTTCTATCCACTGGTAATAGAGCCCCTTTTCCAGAAGGCATAAAAATTAAATAAGATTGTGTTAGAGATTAAAGTAAAGGGGTAATTTTATTATTTGGCACAATAACTAATTCTCTGACGATCTCATTCATGCTTTTAAAGCCAGGCTGGAAAATAATTAAAAAGATTACACAAGTGAAATGAGAGTCGAATACACTGCTGGGCAGCTCAGACGCAAGCCAATGTAGCCTCTCTGTGCTACTCTCATCTGTGAAGGACGCTTTCAATTGAAGTTCATTACATCCCCTTTGGCCAGATATTCCTCAATACGCTCCTTTGTTTTGGAAATCCTTGGATACTTGAGGACAGCAGGCTTGAGTTACATGTTGGAATATCACGACGAGTTTGGGAAGCATATCAAAGCCAGACGCCGCCATATCGTCCAGGCACAGTCACCACGTCTTTGCCTTATGACCTACAGACAAGGCAAAGCCATCCCTCTCAACGCCGTGCACCCATGTTACTTTTGTGATGGCTTGGAAGGATTCGAGTGGGTCTGTTCTGCTATAAGAGCGACCGAAAATAAGATGATGAAATGAAGCTTGATTTTGTCTAACATTAGAGGACTCGAAACAGAAGAGGTCATTACAAACAAACCGGATACAATTGCACAATGCATCACTTCCTTTTGTGCCGAGATGTCAATTTTGGTGTGGCTATCGATCTTTTGGTCTATTTCAGACACTGCGCCAATGCCTGTGTAAAGGGGGGGACTGCAATATATTAAAAATGAAATTAAATATCTGGGAAAGGCGTGGACTTTAGGCCATGGGGCTGCTTATCTAAGCTCACAATATTACAAACGCAGCTGGTCATGACTAACCCCTTTAGCTTTCGTAAACTACAAAGGTCCTTTAATCTAAACCACTTGGTTTCCGTTTTCATTAATCCGGGATAGCTAGCGATGTGATAAAATCCCAACAACTTCCTTACTTACAGATAACCCCTTTGTCTACTTAAAAGGGGGGACGTGATCTAGGATATCAGTCTTTCAAAGGTGGACAACACAAGAAAATTAGCTTAGCTTTGCCCTGACAGACAGCTACCTTTCTGGTCACTCCAGACCAGAGTGCTTACTCCAGTCTATGACTCATTGGGACAGACTTCAAGCTCAATGCTTCAACAATGTCTCAGGATGTTGTATTTAATTATATAAATTTTTTTGTCTTGTCTCTGTGTCCCTTTTTCTGTACTTCATGTTTGTACAATATGTGGTATGTGAAATATATTGTCTAGTCAATATGTGCATGTTAGTATGTAAAATATTGTTGAGTAAATGTGTAAATGTAGCACCTTGGGACTAGGTTGACCACGTAATCCATATCAGGAGGGACACTATGAGGTACTTCAGGTTTTGCAAACTATTTTAAAACTGAATGGCTGAAGTGCTTAGCTAAATTGTTCAGTTCGTCTTGCACTTTAATTGGTTTGTTTCCTTGATTGAAAGACTCATCCAGCTGTTTCACGTTAGTGACACGTGCATGATTATAGGAGACTGACCAGTCAGCACACAGCAACAACTCAGTGCTCAACTGAAATCCAGGACCTTTTAATTGAAAAGGTTGAAATGGTAGTTTACAAACCCTGCCGGAGCTCATATTGTCTATAATGCTGGTCACCCTATTTGGGACTCAGGGAGGTATTTCATCCTGACTGTGTGTGTATTGAGGAGCTGACAAAGATCTCTTGATCTTGAATCCACAGGACTCTTGTCTCCATTTCCAGCATTACCAACTGGAAAGACAGATAATAGTATTCTGGGCTATACATGATTTAAGCTTCCTTTGTTTCCTTGGTGTCCCTTCACCACAATGGTGTGCTTAAGGACTAAAGAATGTTTAAATAATGAGTGCAGAAAATGTTATCTGACGTCACACTTAACAGTTTATGAGATTCAGCTAAGGTGTAAGGTGTTTTTTTTTCCCTCTTATTTGGATTAATAAACCAGCCCATAAATACATAACCATTTACCAAGCCATAGCGACATACTAAGTGCATTTAACGGCAATTAGCATTATGCATCAGCTAGGGTAGCGGAGACATTGGTCTGAGGTCACGAGGTAACATGGATGCACAGGTGATGAAGCATTCCTATGGCTCAGGGAACGATGCCAGCATAAAATGGGAGAAAAATAAGAAAGAAATAGGCCAAAAAGCTGGAAAATGCCAATTATCCAAATGTCTCTTATCTAAATATAGCAGCACAATGACGCTGGACAACGCACACTGGTCACGTTCTGTGTGTGTGGCAGGGAAAATAGCCTCCTGGGAAAGTCCTGTTTATAAGCCATCCGCAGCGGAAATAGTGACGATGGGCCGAATTTCCACGCTGCCCGAGCAAACGGTGTCCGGCCAAACTTTATATTGGCCCGACATCTAACCTGGAAACATGCAACACGTCAGATGTAGCCGAAGAAGAAAATCTGCCAGTCGGAGGAAGAACCCTGAAGAGAAAGCCACTCTGAAGATATGACGTGGGAAAAGTCAACAGTGCAGAGATCACCAAGATCTGCTGAAATGCAAAATGAAGGGACTAGATTAAATTTACGTGAAAGAACAGCACACGGCTTCATGAGGCATACAGCTGTGACGTTTTCCATCTTTTATTTTGCGTTAAAAAATGTAGCAATGTAAAATGAAATACAATGATGTCCAATATTTAATACAACCTTGCATCTCTCAACAAAGTGTGGACTTTCCTGCCACAGTAGTAACAACGCTAGCTTTTCAGAAGGCACTGAATTTTATTTGCTTTTAGTATAAATATAGAATTCACTTGAGGATGAATGGCGATTTTGAATCCATTCCCTCTTACTGGGAGATCACAGAAGCCATTAAACGTCCATGTAAAACATTGCGGCGACCGCACAGAGCTGTATGTCTGACATTATTGCCATTTTAAAGCCTCTCTTAGCAGAAATTTTAAAATGTCCAAATTTAAAGGAAATATCTGGCATTTGAATCCAGTCGTTTTTCATGAGTAAAGAGCTTGGAACACGGACGACGGAGATGAATGAAAACATCCATTATTCAAGGCCAAAAGAAATTTACATCCAATTAAATATCTTCCCAGTTTCTTCATAGACACTGTAATGATATGACCGTTTCACACAAGTCACCACTGTAGGAATGCACTGCAAGAACAGCAGACCCATAGACAGACAATGTGAACTTAAATTGGTTGTATTACATTTCTGTAAAAATAAGACATTCTTGTCTTAAACTTGCAGGGAAATTAAATGGCAAGACCATGCATATGATCTGTCCTGCCATAGAAAGCAGTGTCTGTGAATGAATGCTTCTGAAAAGTTGGGCCTATTTGCCCTGGACTGTGGACTTCATAGGATTATAATTATAAAAGGCAAATGAGACCCCAGATGTTACATACCCCAGCTCTCATGACAATCCCCCTCCTGCTTTTTGCTGCATCAGCAGTTTCCAGCTACAAGTTAATGGCACATGCTTTGTAATTAAATTACTTCAGTAAGTCCGATGACGTCACAAAACAAAACGGCTCTTTATGGGAGCAAGTCATGGAGATCCCCCCCCGCCCTGTCCTGCCGTTTCACCGTCGACTGAAGTGGAGCCAGATTCTCATGGATGTTCAATAAAACCTCAATCCCCGGCCTAATTCAAAGCAGATTTGGGAAGAAATAAAACACTTAAATGGTCAAGGGAAAAGTTGGAAAACTCGGATGGCGCTTCACTTGCGCTGCAACTCCAAACTAAAGTAACTTCTATTTGAATTACCAAGATTTTTTTCCCCTTACAATTAGTAAATTTTTTTTGGTTATCACATTACACACATTGCAGTGTTTTAGTACTCCCATTTTTACAAGGCAGGACGCTTTTCTGATAAACATCACGTAATTCATCCCAAGGTTCCTCAGCACTTTTTAAGTTTGTTAAATGGCGACTTTATGGTCCTCATTGCCTGCAGTGGTGACACTTGCATGTGATCTTCTGGGATGTCCTCTTCTGAGGAACCGGAGTAATTACGTATCACGTAATTATGTCGTAAATCTGGACAGTCTTATTTAAATTCATAAATTTGCTCAACAAACGTGACACGTTGTATGGAATGACACCATCTCCATCCTTCATGTTATCGTCTCACGTTTTGGCAAAATGGGTTTGTGATGTTATAAAATACCTCTGCTACAGATATTTAGTTCAGGTACCTTAATGCTTGAAACCAAAATGAACATATAAATGTGAAAAAATGTTTTTGCAGACTTTGTTACTGACCTATTTACAAATTGTGTAAATGACTGATGTGCATATCGATCGAAGGCCTTTTTGTACAAAATATGTCCATTTAATCTTAAAAAAAAAAACAAAACTGATGTAATTTTTCATGCAAATACAGAATAAAATTAAAAGCAGACGTTTTAAGTTCTGATCTTACAACTAGGGTCTCAGAAGTTAAATGAGAACTATTGTGACTGTATTCATTGGGGAAAAAAAAAACAGTGTTTGTCACAAGCCTGATGTATCGTGACTTTTCTTACATAACACTGAAAAGTTTGTTTAAATGTGTGAATAACTTGATCTAATACTAGCAATTCCTTAAGCAATATTTCTGCGAAAGACTGGAATCAGCACATAAATGTAACATTTAAAGTAAAGCACATTTTTAAATGTAGCCTCATAGTGTATCCGTAATTCCATCTCTTTCAAATAAACGAAAAAAGGATTGACTGATGACACTGGGAGACATGTCCACGTACAGTAACATTAGATTAAGTAGTAAATTAAAACTCTAAATTGTTAATTCTAAGTATTTCTCCTCTGCCTGCGGCCAGCATATGGAATGAGGTAAACATCTGCTAGGAGTGATGATGCTGCAGAATCGCTTTGACAGGAAATTATAAAGGAAAACCAATATTTCTAAGCTTCTGTGTGTCCACTGGATACTCAACGATACTCATCCCCCGCTATTCCTTCACACTTCCTCTCTCGTTAATCAGTTGCTTCAACTTAAAAAGAACGTTAAAAATCCTTTAAAAATGACAAGATATCAGAACTGGCAGCTTTCCTACAGAGGAGTTGTTTTCCACGACACAAGGAGCCTGCGGATGGGATCTGGCCAATCAAAGGCATCTCAGTATGCGACTGGAAGGCGGCCCTACAGACGCTCAGCCAGACCTCAGAGGAACTCGCCCCTGAAAGATAGTGGCTGGTTACTCTGCTGCTGCCAGCGGCTGCGCAGCCGCGACAGCGGCGTGTCTTTGGGGTTCTCAAATTCCATGAAGCCCAGCTGGTCCAGGATGGAGTACACCCCAGCACTGGTGGCCACCTAAGAGAGAAAAGATAGCGGAGATGTCAATCAGAGGGCTTCCAGAATTCACCACCTCAAAGTAAACAATGAATTGGGCTAGCCACCTGTCATTTTTGAAATACACCTTTAAAACGGTTGCCTTTATTAGAGAACACGATAAACGTGCCCAGTCACGTGCACCACTGGAATGCTATGCTATGTCCACAGCATGATTGCTGTTCAGTGCTTTTAGGCACGTTTCTCACTGCGATTATTTGCAGAAGGATGGTTAACGGAATAAAATTTTAAGATTAACATAAATCCACAACAAGACATTAAACAGAAACAATAACAAGGCCAGTCTGATGATGTTTACATTCTCATCTAGTTATTAAACACCTCTACAGGCTCACAGCTTACATTTATTTGCCAATTTGTAATATAATACATTTCTCTAAAGGAGTTCTGAACATGTGAAACAAAGACGTTTTGAGCGACAGTAAAATCAAGTTTACGTTTGAATCTTGACGTCAGCCTGAAAAAGAAACACAACAAAGACCATGTGATTTTTAATGGCAGAAGAGGACCTACTGATAACCAATTAACAGATGTTTGAGCAAGATTAAGAGCTTAACATGAATCAGCCCCCTTCTAGGATACTGAAGCAAACACATGCGAAGTTTATGCTAACGGCGAAAACATCATGCTTCGTCACCATGAAAACGAGCCCCAGGAACAGGACTGAGAACCACGTGCCATCAAGTGGAAGGTCACCACTGGGACCATGTAAACGACGCCTCCCACCGGCAACACCTGGCAACAGCCTGATAAGTTGTCACCCCTCCCCCAGGCTGAGCCAGCGGCGACCGACTTGGACAGCAAATTAAACACACCGTTAAAGAGGGTCACAGCTTGCCTAGTTTACACGGCATACTGTTGTCAAGCCACAGGGGGCACTAACCCTGACCCCCCACCCCCCCATCTAGGACTCGAGTTCGAGGCAGCCACTATTACACAAGCATCAAGTAAATATTTATTTCCGTGCAGCTCAGCTTCACCCGCCAGGTCCAAGTCAAGGAGTTATAAAGATCACGCCATTTCTCTCCAGAGTCGTTAACAGCTACGTATTCACGCAGACCTGTCATTGCTGCCTGGCTGCATCTATTCAGGCGCTCGTTCATAGTTTCCTGGGGGGGTTTGTTGGCACATATTTGACTTTGAAAGACCACCTCCAATTGTACGAGAGAGCTACCAAGTTCACAAGGCCTCCGGATCCATTTCCTGCAGCGGACACATCTTTACCGCAATATCGACATGGTTCTGCGGTAATTTGGAAGGATCATATTGCTGTGGGGCGGTCCACTGGAATATATGAGATCAGAGGCACTGGGAATTCTCAGAAAAATCGGCTCTGCTCCACTAGAAGAGGTCGCCCATATCCAGAACATCAATATGCCCACTATCTGTATTTGAATACTCATTTGCTGCCCCAATGGAGCCGATTACAAAGAGCATGTCCTGCAGTGACAGTGAGATTCAGAAGGATTCACATACAACTGACCTTGAAGCCACTTTTGGTATGGTACTTTCCCCATTGACTTCCAGTCGAGTACCAATAACAAAATTTCCAGTACCCAAAGTACCAAACCAGCTGGGAGTACTTATTTGGTACTTCAGGGTGGCACTTGCAAACATGTTCTTTGTCGATTGGTTATGCAAATAGCCGGCTTCTGACACACAATACAACCCCTGTCTTGAAAAAAACTCAGGAAATGATAAATGAAGTGGAAAGCAATATCACCTTTCAATTCATGGTCCATGTTTCCTTCCATAAACGATTGTTTACCACACTGAATTTTAGTATTTAATACTGACTGTCATTTGTACTTCATTAAATATACCTGGCATTCTTAAGAGCGTCACTTAGTGTACCGCATTCAGATATCGTCTGACATTCATCACTGGTGAAATACTTCAAAGCAGTTTCTTGACGAGGCGGATTTTGTGAAAGTAATTTTCCAGTCTATATCTATACAAGTATTATACTAAATAATCACCAATGATGCCCAAAACCTCTCAATTAACCCCAAGGGAAATGTAATCAATGGGTCTGAAGTTATACAGTTGGGTCTCAGTGGGGAAAAACACACATTGAAGGTTTTTCATAACAAATCTCAAAGGGATCAGACACCTTATTTAATTAAGGCAGTGTCACCAAACCCAAGGCTATGAATAAAGATACCAGTGAGTGTAGAAATGAGCCTGTGAAAGTCAGGGTAGATGGAATTATGATCTGTCAGCCATTGTAGCTCAGCAATGAGAAGTGAGTTTTCTCCTTTTCCAGTGACATACATGAACTCACTGGTGGTCTTATGCATCAATGCAGATGCGTGGCTACCACATATGGATCCATAGCTGCCGCTTGCTAATAAAGAACAGCCAAGATACTCCAAATAAACACAGCCGTGAAAAGGGAGCTTCCCATTAGTTAGCTGGAAAACATGACACTTAGCAGTAATACTTGAGTCCTACCAAAATGTTCCTTAAGGAAAAAAAAAAAGTTTATAATGAAATATTATCAGAGTGCCGTAATTACGACGATCTAGGGCACTCGAGCTTTGACAGATTGCAAACTGAATACAACGCACCAGTGTCGAACTGAAGCTATTCTAGTATCCCCTGTGTATCTGGTGTCCACTGTGCATGATATGTCACTTCCTAGCACTCCAGGTCCAGCACAGTTAAGGAGGACTATAAAATGTACTGACCCTTTCAGAAGGCGCTTCTGACTTCTATTCATAGTAAAAAACAAGAATTCTGTGACTTTTTCATAAACATTACTGGAGCTTTAACTTTGGAATTCAACAATGTTAATCTCCTGTTAACAAACATTTTGATTAATCCCAACAGGAAGCAGAAACAGTCAAGGAATCATACTGAAGTGGGAGGGGAGGGGTTGGGTGGGGGTTCTTGTAGATAAAAATGTGCTTCGTGGAACTGTGCCCCAGTTCGTGAAAGCTGAAAATGTTTTGTGAATATCTTAATTTGCAGGGCACTTCACAGAGTAAAAGCTGGGCCTTACTGAATGAACTTAAAAACAAAAAGGGACTGTTAAGTGTTGAATAATATTCCAGACGGGACAGAGCCAAGTGGATGGGGTCACTTGTTAGGAATGCCCGTAAAGGCTGAGCCTCTCTGTGTGAGAACAGCCGGCCAGACCAAGCCAAGTGATGGACACGGCAACAAAGAGCGGGCTGCCATGCTTTATGGAGTTCAGGACGTGGGGGAATGGCATACGGTGGCAC
>JAODKC010000045.1:8787086-8812823 GCA_026777985.1 Mormyrops attenuatus
CCCCCCCCCCCCCCCCCCCCCCCCCCCCCCCCCCCCCCCCCCCCCCCCCCCCCCCCCCCCCCCCCCCCAGGGGGATGAACGTGCGACTTACACCCGCCTCAGTTTCGGTGCTGCACTCTGTGGAAATACAGGCTACATCATTCGCAAAACGCTGAAATGCAGAAATGTCAAGCGGTGCTGTGTGCAGACAGCTCCTGATCAAGCTTTTTGGAGGGAAAAGAATTACAAACAAAACAAAATACAGACACTCCTCTACGTGCGAACGAGATACGTTCCGAACCGCCGTTCGTAACTTGAAATGTTCGTAAGTAGTTATTCAACATCATTTTAAGGGCATACGCAAGTACAAAGAACTAGGATGCTGAGAGTACGCACGCTACGCTGCTGCGCCTCGGGAGTAGCGGCCAGAAGTCGTACGAGGCAGAATTGGCGCGCAGAAAAAAAAAATTGATGTCGCGGACAGGAAACGGGAGCCCGATGAACACTTCATTCGTATGTCTGAAAATTCGTAAGTAGAGGAGCGCCTGTACTAAACATCATATTTTAAACTGACATTTGCACACAAACCAAAAGGAACAGTTTCAATATTTTTGGAAGCATTTAGTACAGTGACATCTCTGCTTCAGTTCAAATATTTACACACCCAAAACTATTAATGTGCTAGAAAAATCTGGCAAATATTCCACATAAAGATAGGGAGACTGGGAGAGAGATGGGGAAAGAGAGAGGGAAACAGGAAAACCCAAAACCCACTTCCTCTCAACTTCGAGGAGAGGTTCCTGAGAGGTTTCGAGAGAGAGAGAGAGCAGGCCCAACATGTCCACCGGAGGGCGCTCACCTGGTACATCCACTGGCTGAAAGACCGCTGCCAGGAGTCCTTTTTTTCCAGGTGCAGGTAGGTGTTGAACAAGATGAGGTAAATGTATCGCTCGAGGAACTGCAAGCTCTTTAGCAGCAAGGATTGCATCTCCTTTTCCGTTTTGCCAGTCTTAATCTGCAGGACAGGGAGGGGGGGCACACACAACAATGGGATCAGTATAAAAATCAATAATTCGTAAGGATAAGTATCACTACTCTATTCAAAATGTACACCACTAACTAAATAACCATGAAAGAAAAGCATCGCACAATACATGTCAGTCAGCCCCTGTGCAAGCCTGTGGAGCAGCGCCCATTACCAGTGTTTCAGCCTTTTTCCACAGCTATTTACCTCGCGACCTCTCATCGCATCAAATATCCAGCTTCATCTAACATCTTCCCATTGTTTACTCATTATTAGTGTGCGTATAAAACTATTAAAGTAAGTATACGAAATGTGTTACAGTTAAGCATTCTGAAGCTATACATTTAACTATCTGGAAACTATCTGACAGTGCTTAGATCCTGACACTGCTATATACAAGAATTTTTTCTGTATTTCGTTTTTTTTCCTGACACCTTTGGGTTACAGTGAGCTATTTACTGACATTACTACTACAGTGAGCTATTTACTGACATTTTATATTGTAAATATGTGCTTTTTTTTAGCTGTGCCAATCCCCCACACATGCTTCATTTAACAGTTATGTGAATATGTGACACTGAAATACAAGGGGTGTTTCTCAATACCAAGAACGCAAAGATCATACTTGTGGTTTTGGCAAAACCAGTCTTTGTAACTTGCCTCCCAAGAATGAACCTGGGCCGCAATGAATCATGGGACTGGTCTCGTTCGGAGAGGATGCAACAAACGTATCCTTGATATTTTGATTTGATGAAATTTCAATATCACAAAATTAAAGGAAAAATATAAATCAAATGCTAAGCAGTGCCTGTTTGTACAGCAAGGCTGCCATTATGGGCAGAAGACAATTCAGCATGAAGAGAATTCATTTGGTCAAGAAATCAGGCTCCTGGCCCAAACCTGGGGGACCCACAGACTGTCCACATTTTTGCTCCCTCCCAGTTCCCTACCATACAGTTCATATTTACCAGGAGCTGGGAGGGAACAAAAACGTGGACCGTCTGTAGATCCCCCAGGACTGCATCGGGAAACACTGAACTAGGAAATTCCTGCTTCTCTCTCACCTCCTTCTCCGCGCTGACATCCATCTGGTAACTGTACATTACAGCTCATCAGCTCCCCAAATGCAGGCCAGCCGGACACCCTTAGTACCAAGAAGGTTCACGGAACCCTAATTAAGACGCCCCACGATTCTGGATTCTCACAATGCAGATGTTTAATCTTGAGAATATTTTCCAAACTTCCATTATTCCATTTCAAAATAATATTCCTACATATATATATATATATATATCTCCTACAGACCTGGCCAGAAGCCAATAAGTTGAGCTACATTTACTGACCTGCGCCTACAGGTAAACTTTTATATTCAAGTCCCACGAATAATCACAAACATAACTGCTACTTCCACACCAGCACACAACAATGACGAGGCTCTCAAAAAAAGAACAACTTTATTTTTGTAGCCTTCGTGGGGTATAAAAATAATCAGTAAAAATGCTCCCCGCTGACATGAAGCTTGGAATTCGCCCGCCACAGAAAATTATTCCCCAGGCCTAATCATGAAGTAGTAAAGTTGTTGATGACAAAAGAATGAAGCATTACAGTACAATTACATCCTATACTCTTTAAAAGTAATTATCTTTATTTAAAATTGTCCTTAGACACTTTTGACTTACATATACTCAAAGGATCAGTCTATAAGTGTTTTAACTCATTTTTTGCTCATTTCCTGCTTAACAGTGTATTCCAGTGAGTCCAGTATTCACTGCAAAGCCTTCTTCACAATTATTACTGTAGAGCAGTTTTTGTTTATAGGAATGGGTGGGGGGCAAAGCTGCTTTTTCCTAAAGGTCGATGCCTGTGAAAATTAAACACCGCCACACTAACGCATGAGGAAAGCTTGGACCGGCCCACACCGTAAATCACGGCACCAGGGACCGGTGCAGAACGCATACGTGGGGGCACGGCTCAGAGAAGCCCAGCTATTTCCACGAGCACGGCGGTAACGGTGGGCGGTGGGGCGTAGGGAAACACTGTGGGCTGCCATCATCTTAAGGCTTTTCATCTGGGAGCCCTAAGCGAAAAACCGGGAGACGCTGGGGGCGGGTATGTAAGCGATAAAACACGGCAGCTTTTGTAAACAGCAAGGGGTGAGCGAGGTAAATCATCGCGGGCTGAGACAGCGGCTCGCGGCCACAAAGAGGCCGGATTCACGACCGGGTACCCCTCGTTAATGAAGCACACAGATACGCCACATCCCCTCCCTGCTGGAAACTGAGGGACTACATCAGTAGGAAATTAAGAAAAAATTATATTCTTACAGTCAAGGGTGCTGGATAGAGTTTGATACTTTGGGGGGGGGTCCTACACCCCTACTTTGCTTTTGGTACCCAGGTTTTATATCATGAAAGCTTAATAAATGCCAAAGGAAATGGGTATAGTACCCATTGTTAGTACTCATACAACTGAGCTGCTGAAGGCGAGGACAGACCTGGGTGGGGAGGGTCAGGCGACCAGCCCGTTGACCAGGGTCTGGCGACCAGCCCGTTGACCAGGGTCAGGCAACCAGCCCGTTGACCAGGGTCAGGTGACCAGCCCATTCATTCGCTTCATTGGGGCCTTATTACACATATTACAACAAAGACTTCTGTTTTTTTTTAATCCTTAACTGGTTACTGGAAGGTTGCTGTAAATGTGTGCACCACACAGCCTTATTAAAACACACTCACAGGCACATTAATAAAATTCATCCTGACTGACGACGACCTGCATAAAGCTATTTAATTACACCACGCCCCCCTAACCTTAGTGCCATTATAATATATTTTTTTCATGAATTTGCATCCACATCCTCGAGAAAAATGAACTGGTACACGAACAAAATTGCAACCACGTGTGGGACGGACGGTGAAGAAAATGCACAGCGACAAGACAAAATGGTGGTCAGAATCACCGCCTCTGCACTGACTGTGGATCTGACCGTGAGGCTGTTCACACGGCGGCCGTGTTTAAGCGGATGGGAGGACATGTTGATGGATCTGGATGGTTTGCTGTAGTCAGGGCAGTAGCACATTAAATGGAGTGAACACTCAAAGAAAGCGCCAGGCTTTCGGATCTGTCAGGCGATTACCTCATCGCTTTGCCGAATGAGTACACGCTCGGAGAATAAAGCCTGGGAGCTCCTGGGAATCTCAGTCACTTCTCAGAGATAGATAGATATGAATACCCATCTTTAATGGCCCATCCTGGCCAGGGCTACAGGTGGACACCAGCAGCCAGTTCGAAAAGAGGATGCATGAAGGATGAGTGAAGGATCAGTGAACAATGTGTGAAGGATGCGTGAAGGATGAGTGAAGGATGTGTTTTGGCATTTCTTTATTTATGGATGCTATAAAAATGAAGTCTGATGCTTGGCCAGTGGGATTAGGAGGGGTGAATTTGTATTTTCCCCTCCCTTTTTAAAAAAAGCCCTGGCTCTCACAAAAATATATTATCATCTTTTGCTGGTGCCAGGTGGACTATACTCACAGATGCTTAGATTGCTTGTTTACTCCAAGTTTACTCCTGCTTAGATTGCTTGTTTACTCCAAGTTTACTCCTGCTTAGATTGCTCGTTTACTCCAGTTATCTTCACTGCACATTTTACTATACAATGATGCCACGTTAGCATGTTTATCCCCTTCACTCTGTTTGCAGGGCAACGTCACTGGCAGCCGTTTCTGACATTACATCCTCCTACCAGCTGCAATAACTGGGTACTGAAGACTTCGGCTACTTCAAAACACCCTGCAGCGTCCTGGGAGGGAATTTAAAAAGCAGGGCATCACGCTGACTCTCCGGAGAGCAGGGCATGGAGGGGCTTGGGCCAGTGGTATGGAGTCACATCAGTCATATTAGCGGGATGCTGCCCATGCTACCGGCCGTGGGGTGCGATCGGCCCCCGTTTGGTACAGGTCCGTGTTCTCTCTACAGTACACTTTGGACACGTTGTCCTGCCACAGTGACTGAACTGCACCCCTTTCCAGATGGAAATTACAGGACGCTGGTAGAGAGCTGACTCACGCTGAAGCCCACACATATCTGAAAGTGAATCATAATCATTAGAAGGTTCTGGTTCTCTCACACTGGTCCTGGCTGGGGTGGCAAACCCGCCCCCTCACACGGTGCGCGTAGGCAGCCCGGTCTCCAGAGACCAGCTGGAGACAGGATGTTCCCAGAGGCCCCTCCGGTGCTCAAAATCCCTATTCTGATACCAGCGACCCCTGGAGGCAAGGGATCACAAAGGCTGTACACTGCATGGAGGAGTGACCAGCTCTCCCTACCAGCTGAATCGAAGCAGCTAAAGGCTAACTGAAGCTGTACCAAGTCATTATAATGGAGAACTTCAGACAGGCCAAATTATTTTTAACACATTCAGCTTGCCTACTGCAAACATTATGTAACATTCCGGCATATAGCTAAGCCCAAAAGGGAAAAAAACAACATGCATTCAAAGTTTTATACTTTAAACAGAAACGAAAATGGTAAAAGTTGAAAAAATACCGCTATACTGCTAGTAGACTGTGAAGAACAAGTTTCTTTAACAACGGCTGAAGGACAGAGATGACACGTAAGAACTTGTTGTAGAGGAGTTGACTGAAATTTAAATTTTGCTAGCAGTCTAACATCTGACAGAAATAGGAGTAATTGCCTTTAGGGCGAGAGGCGAGATGCATGGAGCAGAACCAAGCCACTAAACTTTGGTCGTTTTGGTGATGATGCAACTGCAAAACCAGTACTGGAATTCATGATGACATCACTGGGGGAAAGCTTTGAGTAACCCCCTCCAACGGTGCCATTTTTTTCTGCGACCAGCCACCGGGAATCTACTGACTAGGCTCCCGCAGGATCGCGAGTCGATGTCAGGAATGGGCTCCTTTGTGCGGAATTGATTGCTCAGGCCTTGGGGGTCACCTCAGGCATGGAGACAGCCATGTTTGCTTTGCAAAGTTTTCCCTGACCAAGCCTGTGTTACAGCTGCAGGGAGTGGGGGGCAGGGCAGGGGAGGAGTTAACGTGGCATTAGCAGGCAATCAGACAATCTGCCACAAGAGACTTGCGTGTGAAGCTGAATTAGCCTCCATTTAAATCTGTGGGTACAGGGTCCTTAAAAGGTGGCTTTGTGCTGGCTTTCCTCATTTGTTTGGGTTATGTTAAAAGCCCGTATTGGGATGGTCTGGTTGAACACACACACAGTGCAGTTCCGAGTGACTTTGCAACTAATAAAACTCTTTGGTGACCAGTTCACATTCACTTTTCTCCTCCTCCCTCATTTTTGTTAAACTTCTCACAAACGTGCAACACTGTCCATCAGTCCAACAGCAAGGACAAAAATTAATATGAATGGCGCAGACAGCGTATGAGGAGCTCATACAAAAGGAGCAGTAGTAAACACACTGATTTTGTAACCTATCCTAGATAATCTTGAATAGGAACAATCAATAAAATTAGAAAGCATTCCAAATGTCTTTTCTTGCAACAGAGTAAAAATGTTTTAGCGTAACTTACTGACCATCGTAATGTTGCAATTGCATGTGCATAACATGCAACATCAATATTAATACGGATTGTATAGTTCTACTGTAAACCAGGTAAATGTCACCCTGTACCCCTGAGCAAACTGGGATGCTTCGTTCAGTTGAGCTCTAAGAATCCACAGTGGAACCCGTGTCCCACCCGGGATAAGCCCCGCCCCACGCCGATCAACATCACATTTCCCCTGGCATGTCCCCGCCCACCACGCGGCCATACATCCGCCACAGGAACCAGTCGCCTTCTTTCTTTAGCAGCCCTCGCTCCGTCAACAGGGGCCTATTTTTCTGGGGCCCGGCCCCCATTCACTCTCCCAGATGTCTGGAAAAGGCATCGAGCTCCCACGCGGTATTTTACGGCAGGTCTGGGGGGAGCCGGTGTCTCCCCCCTCCGCGTATGCGGGCTACGCGTGAACGCCGGGAGAGCCTCCGTGTCACAACCTTATCAGCGCTGGCCTCCACTGCGCAAACGGCCCCATGGCCAGAGCTCGTTCGCTGCCAAAGGTGAGAGCCATAACTCTGCCGGCCTTTGAGCCGCGATGATTGATGGCCTCAGAACAGCTGGACACTGTGTGAGAGGGAGCTGGGCCAAAACGAGGCTGGATTCCAGTGCCGGCGTCACTGGAGAGGGCCGAACTGTGACGCTGTGCAGGCCCTCGCTGTGGAGGGGGCATCTATCACCCCGGAGGAGCTCTTCCTATGACAATAACCCTCCACAAAGAGACATATGGTCTCCAGAGCCTAAGATTTGGTGGATGATCATAGAACGTGTGTGCGCACGTGTCTGCATAGATGCATGCACGTGTATTTAAGTATGTGTGTGTACGTGTTAATCCCACTCCAGAATTTCCAGCAGAGCGCCACCTTGAAAAAGACGCCAATAAAGACACACAGGCTGAACAAACAGTGTCCCTATTGTCCAGTTAATTTGTCAAATCCTGAAAAGTACCCAGCTGTAATTTAATTTAATTTCTATATATTTCCTTAGCAGACAGGAGTGGAATACTGGGGAAAAAAAAGAGGTTTGGTATGCCTGTCCGTACTTAGCTAACGACCCAAGGAGTCAAAACAATGCTCGTTGTAAAAAACCGGAGACGGGACGACCCACATGGAATGTCTTAGTGACCTCCCCGCCCCACTCCCCATGCCCCCTGTGCTCCGTGTAGACTGACCCCAGGGTATGGACACAGGTATGCTTCAAAAGGCCACGTAGCGGTTAGCCATGCGCTAGCACAGTGCAGGTTTACATACGGAACACATCTAGACACATGATATAAGCAAACAGATGCTTATGCTTGAAGGTTGTTTACAGTTACAGTTTGGTACAATTACAATTAAGTAGGAGATCCCAACCTTTTGAAGTTTGTGGATCACAAAATTTCACAAACTGGGAAAACGGGTGGGAGGTGGGCGAACAGATCATTCCGTGATTTCTTAAGTTTAACCATTTATATTTTTTTCCAGACGCGAACATAACGTGTGAACATGAAGGGTGGTAAAAAGAAAAAAATAATAGAAAATACATGCAATCAACTGTCGACTTAACTACGATTGGGCGTTACTCAATAGGACTTAAGTCCCATGAGAGCCTCAATAAAATTTACTGAGAGACGTCTGAAGCAGATGTAATGGATGTCAGCCGGCGCATTCCACCATGGCATGCGGCAAAAACCGAAACAAACCAATTGTGCTGCCACTATAGAGGTTTAGTTAAATGTGCGTGATATTGTATCTTATGTTATACAGTATATTTGACCTCTCTCCTATAATGATCGAGACCACTCCCAACTTTACCATCTAAGATAATACACCAGAGAGCAGAAACTGCCACTATTATTACAAACATAATAACTGGATGACATCATATAGAGCATTATTCTCCATCTTTACAGTAGATGCATTACTAGGTTTGAGTACGATTGCTTCCCCTTTAGATATAATAGCAGATGTAAGTTCCATCTCGGCCAGCTTCATCGACTGGCCGAACCACAAAGCCCGGTGATAATGTATAACGAGGGAAAAAGCAAAAACAGGAATATCAGACAGCGGTCAGAATGCAAAGGTTAGAGGGTTAGAGTCTGAGGCCGGCGATTCAGCCACAGGGCCGTTTTACACACCCAATGATTTACAGCGTAAGCTTGTTTTCCCAGCATGCTTTTCCTACGCCCCACATCCTCACTTCATCCAGAAAGAGGCACGAGATGTCATGACCTCTTACCCCCAACCCCCCCACCGTTTTCTGAGCAAACTACCCCTTGCGGGGTGCTGTGAGCGGAAGAGACTGGACGGCTCAGGCCTGAGAACATGCATTAAGTGAGCCGTGAGTCTCGATCCTGCCTGACATAACCGTACGCCTGAGGGGGAGGCGTGATTTAATGAAAATCCAATTATTAACTATACAATGCGTCAACTGACACTTACAACGAAAAAATGTGCATAAATATGCATAAAAATCAAGGGCCATCTGCATTTTAAAGGCATGACAGAGGGCATGTAAATTTTCATGTATAGGTATATATTGTACTTTTAATAAACCAATTCATATCATTGCAATACACAGTATATCAGAGATCTACTGAGAAGGATTCAAGATCAACATCTCGGAATTTCTCACTGAGAAACTAGATGAAAAGCATACTTTTAAAAACTTTTACTTGTGTAAAAAAAAAAAAAAAAAGCACTTACACATTTCTGTGTTGTTATCCAATGAACCGGTTTCAGATAGTGGAGCGTCATATAAGCCAAGTGGACCTGTTAATCGAAGGTCTTTGGCTGTTGTATCCCTGAATATGTTATGTAAGTGCAAATAAGTTCTACATGGATCAAGGTTTAAAATAAGTTTTAAATCCTGCCATATGTAAAAGATGGTTTGCAGTGATTACGGGCACCTAAGCCATGCGTGATGAAATTGTGAAATTGGATCAAACTAATACGAGGGGGGTTGACAACAGTAGTGGGTGACCCGGGGGGGGGGGGTTGGAGGGTGGGTGGAAAGGTGAGTGGGCGCCTGTCAGGCAGGACTCAAAAAACAACTGCTTAAGACAATGAACAATCAGAGGTTACTGAAACAGAAATCATGACCCCCCCCCCCCCCCACCTACTGATGGGCATTAATTTTATACATATATACAGCGCAGAATGACTCAAAATCCCTGAAATGTCCCTGTCAACGCATTTCGGGCAGTTTTGGTGCGTTCCATTTGCCCTCGGGACTCGTATTCCGAGTCGGATTCCGAGTTTTGAAGCCGGAAGTGATTACATGCACGCTCCCGTTATTCAGAGCATCTTGGAGCAGCACAGAGGATCCCGAGTTCAGAATCCAAGATGGCTGTGCCCTTTATCAACAGAAGGGAAAGTTGTAGTTTTATACTGTTTAAGAACTATTTCTCATTATGGAGTTTTATACGTAAAGCACCGCGCGTAATGTGTTACAAACTGATATTGCTAACAATGGCAATTAACCGGGCTAGAATTGGATTTCACGATTAGTCGGAGTATTTGTTGGATTCATGGATTTACATGAATGTTCAAGATGTTCAATAAACATGTTAAGTGCATATATATTCCCTTTTTTCTTGAGTTTGTTTGCTCATGCAAAATGAAATGCGATTAATATAGATTAAAAATGAATGATATTTAATCATGATTAATCTAAATTAATCCACAGCAACCCTGTGATTAATCTGATTAAAAAATTTTATCGTTTGACAGCACTACCTGCGGATAATAAAAGGTTCAGTGAAAATAACAGCAGGCTGATCAAGTGTCGACTAACCAAACAGCTGCTCTTCTGCTTCTCCACGTGAAACTCCGCAGTGTGCAGATATCCAATTAGAGTGAGAATACCGGACTAGCTGCATCGCTTCAGCACGGCACTGGGTCAAATTTAAGTCCGCTGCCCCTTTTATTTCCTGTTCCTGGGCAACTCGCCGTATCCAGTACCACTCAGATTACCGCTGCCTCCAGTTTCCGATAAAGCCAAATGTAAAATGGCTGCCCCCGTGACGTAGGAAGTGAGATCGTGTCACTGAAAGTCTTACACAGTACTTGCGCCCAATGCGTTATGAGTTATGTCTCAGAAAGAGGCTGCTATACAGAGAGTCCCCGGGCTACAAATGAGATCTGTTACTTGAGTGGTTTTATGTTGATTTTGTAGGTAATTCGGGAAAATAATAATACAGAACATAATAAGAATAATAATTATACAGTAATAATAATTATCGTAACTACATACAGTGCCGTACTGTACCTCCAGCTGACGAACCACTGAAGTCACACAATGTTTTCATGAGTGCCACAAAGTAGTGTGTGCGTTCATTATTACGAACCATTTTATTTAACGCAAATTTTTCATAGGCATTATGGTAGTCCATTCATAAGTACAAGATCTCCGTAAGTTGGGAGTTCATAACCCGGGGACTACTTATACAAAGATTCACCAATCAGAATTAAGACAGACATCAAATTCTCCTCAAAACATCTGCACCACCTATTACCAACATTATCCGTACCCAGAATTCTGTCAGAGTTCTAAAGATAATATGGCAGGCCTTCCCAAACCATGTCGATCACCGCTCTGAGACAGCCGGACCTGCCAACAAATAACCGGCAACACCGAGGTACAACTTTCAGCTTTTCAAAAAAAAATAAAATAATAAATCAATACCGGCAATGTTTCACCAGCTGCTCGAGGGCACAGGCCTCATTTTGCAGTCAGGACTGTGGCGTATGTGTGCGTCAGATCCAGCAGTCGGGGCCCACAAGACCCCTGATTGTTTCCCCTCAGAAATAATGAAATCCCATACCCCTACTGTGCCACTTTATTATTGCATTGGGTTGGGATAATGTTTCCCTTTTGGCAAGGTCATTCACACCCCCCAATCCCTCCCTGGCCCCAAGAAAAAAAAATATATCCCATTTCCTGGTTTTCCACAATGTGTTCACAGATAGGGGTAGAAGGATCCATTCAGTCTTTAAGGGTACACAGACTGCAAATCCACCGTCCCAAGCAGAGTAAACACCTGTCTGCACAAACTAAATGACAGGCTGATATTGCTGTCCCCTCCCCCCACACCGTTTATTGGGTCCCCCAAACCCCAGCGGGAACTAAATCCCACCAGGAACTAAATCCCACCAAAATACCCTGCCCCAAAGTTGTACCGGGGTAGAAGTAGTTCACAGATGTGAGATGTCACTCAGAAGAGAATGGACCCCATGAATTTACAAAAATATGACTTAAACCTACTATCATGGTGCAGTTAACGTGACAGTTAGTGATTTAATCAAGGCGGAGGGTCTTATGAAAGAATTCAGGAGTGTCGGGACCCGGCTACTGAGGAAAAAGCAGCCTGGTGTCAAAGTCAGGGGGTCAGGGAAGGCAGCTTAATGGATTCAGCAGACAGGAGGCCACCCCCCGGGTGTGGGCGACACGTAGACGATGGAGGGAGGGGTGAAAAGCCGGACTTAGGAAACGACAGGAAGGAGCTGCCTTTCCAGTTTACCCAAGTTCATCCCCAAAGGTGAGGCTCTCTGTGCGAGAGCGAGTGTTGCAAATGATGTCAAGAGCGGTCAGAGTGAAAATTATCCAAATTAATAATGATGGTAATAATAAATAACAGATTACAGTCGGAGCACTGGCTCTGCAAGCCACGGGGTTATTTTATACAAGGCTGATGATTCACGGCGTAGGATGGTTATCCCAGCATGCTCCTCACACCGCTTACAACCTCTGCCCATCCAAACAGAGGTGAAAGAGGTCATGACCCCTCTCAATGCCCCGCCCTTTTTCTCAGCAAACATGAGTCAGAAGAATCTGCAAAACTCAGGCCTAAAAATACCCTTTAAGTGAGCGGTGAGCCTAGCTGGTGTTTAACAACATCAAAACAAACTATTGGAATGTATTCATGTGTTATATGGTTTAATTCATTAGAATGTTTCACATTTTATTTATCTGATGCTTTATCCAAAGCAACTAACAGTAAAGGGTTACAATTTATGCACACCCCTGCTGGGATTCGAACCCACAACCCTTGTGTTGTTAGCAAAGTTGTACTTGCTGAGCTACAGGACCCTTTTACTTTCCATGACAGTTACTTATAATCCATATCATCTTAAAAAGATCAATGATTTAAGCTCAGCATGACATGTTGAATTTTACTGTCTGAAAATTTAGAATCGACCCCATGCCACAGTCCATTTAACTTGGGGTCTTAGCTGCCCAGATGCAGCCTGCCAGCGACAAGGTGCCTTTAGCTCGCTGGCGTCTAGGACACACCCCCAGCATGGGGATGACGTTCTTACCGCAAGCAGGAGCGGCTCATCTTTAGAGCGGTCAAGCTGTTTATACTGACTGGGAGGAAACATGACCTTTTTTATGGATTCTCCCCTGGAAGTGACCTTTCGGGACACAAAGTGCAGCTCCTGACTCGGCCCTGGATCCACACGGGAAACCAGTATAATGCAGCACATCGTGCCATTTCGCCACGAAAAGCAGTGCACACCTACACTCCTGAGCAGCTCCGGCATCCAAGTGCTAAGCCTCAACCCAAACACACGGCGAACAATGGCTTCTGTGCCACATTGTACGCCCTGGCGGTTTGCAAAGTAAACACTCCGCGCTGCCTGTTTACCGAGGCTCTCTGCAAGGCCCTCCCATTCGGACACACTGGGGGAGCTCAAGAATTCAGTTTAGCATCAGTCACACTTCAGTCCAGAATCTTCCGACTGATTCTGCACCTGGATGTTATCTGCCAATCATCAGCTGCTAATACCACTGACAAGTCCGCGTGGGCCTTACTGATACTGTGACGATTTTTTACTTCTACAATATTTCTAACCATGTATCCTGGTCAGGCTCAGAGTGGGGACATGGAGCCAATCCCAGGAGGCAAAGGGCACAAGGCTGGGGCACACCATGTATAGGATCGCAGTCCACCGTAAAGCGCACGCACATGCACACACACACACACACACACACACACACACACACACACACACAGTGCGCGTGGGGTCCAAACCTCCAATACTAGGCAACAGTGCTACTAACAAGGCCAATCTACCACCTTCTTTAGAGACCTTTTCTGGAAAATCAGATAAGAAAATGCACACTACTGAAAATATCTCTCAGTAACAATTATTATTAGGAGTCATACATAATGATTTATGATGACATTAGAGCAAACTAGTGCCGATATTCAATGTCTGAAGTCCTTATTAAATGGGGAAGATAAGCATTCGGTCACAGCAGCCTGTTAAAGTGCAATAAAGATAAACTAAATATTTCACGGGGTGGTCCTGATCTTTAGAATCTGTAAAATCATTTTACTTTGTTAATATAAGAAACATATCTTCATTTAAGTGTAGGCAGCTGAAATGTCATTCCCACACGAGAAACTGCCCAATTTCCACATGCCCCCAGGCCAGACTGACACACGTGTTCCGGGTGCCATTCCCACAGCCACATTTTTAATAAGGGAGAAGAGCGGCGGTCCATAACTGAGCCACTGTCTCCTAAAATAAAGTTCTGCTCTGCTGGATCCCTGCGACACTATAACCACAGAAACCAGAACACGCTTCAGGCATCCAGGTTGGGTTTTTGAGGGCAGTTATTTCGGGTCCCCGGACCAAGGCAATGATGGGTTTAGCGAGAGAGGATAATGATAGCCATCTGACACGGCACCCTCAGCAACGGTAGACACGCAGCAAAAAATGTAAGGGGTCGCGGGGCATCACAATGCTGAGATGATAGATTAGCGCTGATACGAAAGGACGTCTAACAGATCGACACCAACAATACAGATAATCAGTGTAACCCTGAGAACAAGAACAGTCCACCTTCAGGGTGTAGAGAGACTTTTGTTTGTGTTCGGTCTTATTTGAAGCTTGTAATTATTCAGTGCATAGTTTGTTCACACTTTAATTCGGCTCTCAAAACACCAACAAGCAATTTATCAAAAAAACGTACATACCCAAATATGATCATGTAGTGTGTCTTCTGACATGCACCACTACTGTCACTGACACATGCCTACCTTCTGCACCTGGCGGGTCCTGCGGACGCAGCAGGAAGATGGAGATGGCCTGCAATTATCACTTTAAAGACAGGCATTTGTCAGGGCAGCCCTTGTGCTCCAGCAGAGGCCAATTCAAAGCCCCAGCACAAACATCCCCCCAAGAAGACGACAGCACATGGCCCCCTCAGAAGCCCCGTGTCCTCATCCTGCCTACTGTCCTGCGGGATTCCCGGGCTCTATCGCCATCTCTGTACTGCACGTACATAAAAATAAAACGCACAAGGGTGTGCGGCCATAATGATGGGGGCATACATTAAAAAAAAATAAAATAAATAAAAATCACTATCACCAAACAACATCCTCCATAACCAAAGCATCAAAGGTGCCCAGTTAAATGATGAGACGGTTATGTTTCGAGATGAAAACGACGGACGTGAACTTGGGCGAATCAAAGTCATCTGAAACGCAGCCTGCAAAGTCGTACGGTGCAGCTAATCACAGACATTGTGGGAGCGGATTACAGAAAATCCTGTAGCTTTAGCATTCTATACATGTGGAAATTGCTGGCTTGATGGTTAGGGAAGCGCACTTGTAATTGAAAGATTGCAGGTTCGAATCCCCAACCAGCAAGGCACCACTGAGGTACCCTGAGCAAGGTACTGCCCCCAAGCACTGCTCCCCGGGTGCTGAATTAGCTACCCCCTGCCCCATGTCACATTGTCACATATGGGGTAAATGCAGAGGACACATTTCGTTGTTGTGCATTGCGTGCTGTGGTGTGCCAACACTGATCACTAAATTCTAATAAAATCCACATTGTGGAGACCACAGTTAATGCAGGGTGGCTAAATATTTCTTCTTTATGCAACTGGTGCATCCCCAAAAGAGGGCCAAAGTAAATCTACTAACAAGTATAGACTTCCTATTCAAATTAAAAAGTATTATTACTACTACTACCACCAACTTCCAACCACTCATACTGATCAAGATCACAGTAGGAACTTAAAGGTTGTATAGGATGTCAGACCATTGCAGGGCACATATACAGACAAATACTCTATGGGTAATTCAGACATAGACGAACCACTAACTGCATGTCTGCACAGTGGGAGGAAACTGGAGTACCTGAAGGAAATCGGCATTAATCATCATAATTATTTAGCTACAACTTGCACATAGCAATAACAAACTCCATGGCTTATCGAGTCTTTGACTAAGCGGTATCAGTTCTCGCAGCCCGGCTTCGTGATTAATGTCCACGCCACATGAGTCCCGCTGGAGCAGGTCGGCAGCCTCCAGGGCGTGTTAAACCCACCGCTCAACCATTTCCATGTGGCGAAGGCCGAGGCCGGATCGGCCAGCACGCAACATGCACCGCTCCTTCATCTTTGGCCTCCCCGTAAGATTTACATTGACAATGATGCCGAGTCTCTTTTGGAGGGTCTCAGAAGGCTGGCCGTACCTCAGCGGATACGGGGCCCCACTGGGCGGGGAGTCAGACAGTGAGATCAAGCCGTCGCTTTTCTGCTCAGCTCATTTGACCGGGGAGCACAGGATATTACAAAAAGAGGAAAATACGTGTGCGTTACAGAAGGCGTCTTATATTGCCCAAAGAAACTGAGAACCAGTGCTGCCTTCAACCAGCATGAAAGCATTCTTCAGCTTGGGTCTCCAATGGGACGGTGCATTTAACAACTGCTTATACTCATATACCCTCCCGAATCATATCAGCTGAGCGTTCTTTGCTGGATAGGAAGACGAAGGCCTGTACCTGAAGTACAAGCGTAAACGCTGGCTAACCTCCCTCCATCAGTCTCCCTGAGGTCACACGCTCACTTGGTCCTGGCATCTGAGTACAAGGGCTCTCAACTCCCTCTTTGGCAAAACCCTTGACTCCCTAATGAAGCCCATTACTCTGCAACATCAACACAATCAAACAGGATCCAACAAAAATGCACAATGCATACTCACAGAATACAACTAGCATTGTGCAGAATCAACTATAAGAAGTTATATATACTTCTAATAATATGCAATAATAAAAGTCAACAAAAGGGACTGGTGGATTTGGCATAGATGTATGAAAGCATTATGCTTTGGGCCTGTGAACAGCATGCAAGGAAAGTGCACAACTGAGCAAAAGCAGGGTTAGGGTTGCGAGTTCATGCTACTAATTTAACTAAACTACCACATCCTGTGAGTAATACGGATGCAAAAGCCATTGGTGCACACTCCAGGCTTAAAATTCAACTTACACCTTTAGTACAACAAAAAAAATCAAGCAGCCTGAGACAGAGCATCACCGAGAGACCACAGACATGCAGGCAGAGGCCTGCAGCCTGGCGGTGGACAGGGTTATAAACACACTGTGGAGACCAAAAGCAGAGAGAGGCTACCCCTCCAAAAGAAAGAAAGCACCCCATTAAAAGGCACTGAAACACGACAGGACAGATTATGCAAAAAGGGTTACAGCATGATACTGTTATTTCCTCTTAACCCCTTCCTGACCTGCCAGGGTCCGGTTAATATAGCAAGAGCGTGCAATAATTACGTCTAGCTTGCCTATGGAAGAGAACTGGGCTGCTTTTGTTCAGGCTAAATACCTTTCACACGTCCTCTGTTCAACGTTTTTGTTTTTTTGTTTTTTGTCTTGTTTCAGACTAGATACACAGAGCTAACCACAAATAGTCTTGGCGTACGGGAATTCTGAAAAACCCCAAAACTGCAGACGATATCTGATATTGCTCCTCAGCCTGTTTACCCCAAGAAAGCACCATGAAGCAATTAGAAAAGAAAAAAAATTACGGGGAGGAGATGCAGCGCATCTGTACCGAATTTCACTCCCGGCACGTGACGTGCGACACCAAAGCTATCAGGCCAGGTCGAGGCGTAGCCGCTGGTAGCTAAGAGACAATCCTGGCCGCGCTTCCCCGGCAGGACGGGAGCAAAGGGTTTACCGGACTGTCTCCAGGAAGCCTCACCCCCCACTCCCTCCATCCGCCTTTCTGCATTTTGAACCCGAGCATTTCCTCTATCAAACACACATCTTCCAACACAATGCGGTCTGGAAGCCCGGCTGCCGTGGAAACAATCCGTGCCTCTCCGGGGCCCGCGCGGTGGGCGCACATCTGGCACTGCTTATCTGTGTGCCCCGCCACCGCAGAGAGGCCAAAGGCCAGGGGAGGCAGAACAGGGTGCCAACCCAAAGCCTGCCCCCTGGGGGCCAAGGGCGGGGTTACAGTTAAACACCTCGATACAGGAGATAATCAGGTGTGACAGTCACTGCATACAAGAGTGGGGATCTCTCACGCTCTCATGAAGAACAGCCTTTCAGAAAAAGAGATTTGGGGTGGCAGGATAATGGACTGGCTCCCTCAAGAGTACTGGATGCGCAACAACACATTTAAAAAGGCCAAGCTCTTTACGCAGAAGAGGCAAAAACAGAGAGGCACTATGAAGCCCGTTGATGAGATGTGAAAGATGCTGCCCATCTCCTGCCTGTGTGCACTGTGGAGATGTGAGCCTGTGTCTGTTATGATCCGCATGGACAGCACGGGGAGAAAAGGCACGTATCACAGAGTCACTAAGAACACAGCAGAGTGTGTCAAAGTATTATATCCGGTAGTGCAAGACATGTCCAGACTGTATACCTTCTTAAAACAATTCATATTATGATATGTACACATTATGATATAATCCAAATGTGAACTCAATTATAACAGTTTCCAAACTAAAAGATCTTTCTTTTTAAAGGTCTAGCTACGTTACCTATTTGTAAAAACATGGCTTTCATTAAAAGTTAATTTTAGATATTAAAATGAAGGCTTCCTGACAGTATCTTAAAAATTAAGGCCCCTCTGGGGAGGGTTTTTGAATTAAAATTTTCCCCACATGCACAGCCTACAACCTCACTGAAAACAAAGCTGCAGTCATACAAGTAACAATGAAAAAAGTAAATCCTGACCTTCGTTCAGCCTGAATGCAGTTTTATGTGTGAGCTGTGTTTGACTGCAAACGTCAGTTATCACCAGATTAAATATACAAGACTTGAAAGTGTGTTAATGCCACCTACAGGCTACAGATGGAATAAACACCCTTAAAGTCCACCTAAGCTGATTATAAAAAGTGCCATGTTCATATAAAAGTCATAACTATTACTTTATCAGCAGATAATTGCCAGCACATACATAAGACACACGCAATTACAAAACTGCCCTCCAGTTACCTCCTTATGTCAGAAATTCATTTCATGTCCTGAGATGCCCCACAGTGATCATGAGCACTCAGCTGGCGGTCAGCGTGAGAGGAGGCGGTTCAACACGGTCATTTGAGGACTACCCTAGTAACCAGGTGTTGAGGGGTTGGCCATCATTACCGCAAGCGTGTGTAATTTTAGCCTATAATTTGTAAGCTGAACGCCTTCCGTTAGCTTTCCGCCGTAAAGACAGACTTCCTTATTTGAACAAGTGTCGGAAAAACAAACTATTAACTTCGGTGGGTTATCCGTAAGCTCCGGTATTGTTTTTCAAGGTTAGTGCCAAGGTCCATTTTGTACTGACGGCAATGTGCCAATCTGTGACGTTAAAATGAGGCTTGAGGACTAAGACGTTAAGGTTTACTGTGTATCGACAGTCACTTCCTGGGTTAAACCAATGTGGACTGATGAAGCAGCCAATGGGAAGTGGCTGGGGACTGCCAATACACGAAAATCCTGCCCACTGCAGACCGTGCAGTCCTATCCCTTGAGATAACATAAATCACTACGTTGGACCAAAAGAGCATCCTACCTGTCTGTAGGTGGAGATGATGATCTCTCTCAGGTGATAATGCATGGGGGTCATGGTCTCGCTGACCGCGTCTAGAGCCATGTCCACCTCCCTCTTCATGCGGTGACCATCTGGCAGCAACCTGACCAGCTGCATCACCACCTGCACGTTCCAGGAGGACACATCCTGAAGTTTCTAAGAGAGTGCTATGGACAAAGCCTACAGAGCACACACACAGCATTGGAAGACAGAAACATGCATCTGCATGAAATTTCCCTCTTGCAGAAAAAAAAGACAGGTAATCCACAGGTCCCTGAGTGGACTATCCCCAGTTCAGAAATGGTTTCTGAGAAGCTGGGATGATCCTTGAACGGACTACAGGACCTCAGAGGGGGGTTGTAGAAGGACTTCTGGGGTGTGGCATCTGATTGCTGAGATCAACTGCCAAGCGGTTACAGGAATTGGAACCAGTTGAGAAAAGCAGAAAAATTTCAGTGGCCCAAAAACAATATGGCTTCAGTTAAGCATGCAGGGTTTTGGTTGGCGGCCCCCCCACTACAGAAGCTATGGTTTGGGGTAATATTACGTTACCAAAAAAGGAATCAAAACACAGTTGGACTGCCGTGCGCTTCTGAATCCATGGGAGACAGAGGTGGCCTCTATTCATGGAGGGGCTGCGGGAAGCAAGTCCACGGAAAAAAATAGCCACATGGCGCGTTGTCTGAAGAGCCGGTTGATTTGGACTGAAACCTTCCCTGGCAACAGAGCCTGCGCTGCTAATGACTAAGGTCTAATGCTGAGGTCTCAATGAGTCACTCTCGATGACAGTTTCAATTGCGGTGCGTCCAGGGAATCGATTTGCTTCCAGCACGGCCGGACAAAAATCCACCAGATATGAAAACGCCTCTCAACTGAATGTTTAGTTATTCTGCTAGTTAGCGTGCTTCCCCTAAGGATTCAGCCTCCAACCACAGCTGACATGAGGCGGTAACGAAAATAACCTTCATGGTGACCCACGCCATTTTCAAAAGTAACAGGCATGTGAATCAACAGCAAACTGAGACAGAAAAGCTTCATCTGGGTACTCTGAGAAATAGTCAGAGTGTATAGCTCAGACTGAACAGGCTTGTCAAAGCTAAACAGATTTTCAGAAGAAAGAAAGGCGGGGCCACCCTATTCCATTTTGGGGCACTAAGCAAAATTTGAGTTGTTACGTGTTGTCATCATACTGCCAGACTGATCAAATGAGGGGGCCCCCTGGTGGCTGCTGGGTCCTAAACAGCTGCTTAGTTTGCTTATGCCGGCCCTGGAAGAAAGCCACATTCAATGCTGCTGTATGTATCTATCTGATGGCCACGCAGGTCCGTTTTACCTCAAATTCCCCCTTGGTGTACTTGGCATCCGGAACGCTGACGATCTCATCGTCACCAAAGTCAGGGAAGCCCTGCAGAATATAAAGGAGGGAGACATGACAGGACCTCGATTATGTAACGAGCATCCAGGTGGGGAACTAGACAAGAGGGATGAAGGCAAGAGGAGGCCTACGTTAAAGTGCCAGAGGGTCAAGGTGGCGATGACCATGGCCGTGGTGGTCCGGCCCTTGCCGTCGTGACAGTTGAACACGAAGGCGGAGCGCGAGTCTTCAGCTAAGCTGCCCTTCAGGGCCTCCAACAGCCTGTCAAAATCCTGAGAACCACAAGCTCTCGTTGTTCACACTGCAGATAAACTGGATTTTTACAAAACACATTAGTATTTGCCAGCACTGCAGAACAAAGACTGTGAGAGACACTGATATGTAGCTGTCACAGTACGTAATGCAAAAAATGCATGTATTACTGTGAACCTTTGACTTTTACCCACTAAATAATATATGCAACACTCGTTGTATCCAAAAGTCAAAAGAATTAATTCAATAAAGTCGAGCCCTACATAATGACATTTCAGTCAACGACGGACCACATATACGAAGGTGGTCCCTTAACATGATATATTAATGGAGCTGATGATTTTCTATCATCTAGTGATGTTTTAGTCGCAACAAAATATTCACGTGTTTGTGGTGATGCTGGTGTAAACAAACTGATTGCACTGCCAGTTGTATAAAAATATAGCACATATAATTATGTACAGTACTTAACACTTTATAATAACTGTTATTGGTTTGTGTATTTACTTCACTGTACTATTTATCGTTATTTTAGTTTCCATTTATCGAAAAATTGTTTACTGTAGCCTCGGTGTGTAATAGGCTATACCATCTAGGTTTGTGTAAGTACACACTGTTGTGCACAATGACAAAATCTCATAACACATTTCTCAGAATTTTAGGTGATGCATGACTGTATATAGGTATAAATGAGACGAGGCATCAGCTATAAAGTTTTGACACCTGTCATTAAAATGTGTCACCACTAGAGGGTGCTTCCATTCACTTCAAACTCCCTACATGGTTTAATTTCAGTCTGCGGTATACATTTAATTCAGCAGCTTGCAGCATAGCCTGCTGACTGTTCGGCACAGCAGATCACCTCCTCCCTCGGTGCGCAGCAGTCGGGCAGCGGAATGCGCTGGTACACTAGGCCCTCATAAACACTCTTGTGCTGGTTGAAGATCTCTTGCACCGTCAGACAGGTCTTGAACATCTTCATCTGCTTCTCCTGCTCCAGGGTCACCTCAAGCCACTTCTGGGATTTCAGAATATCTTCTTTCACAGCAGTCTCTAGTTTCTAAGGACAAGAAATCACTCCTGGTATAAAACCTGTGCAGGCGGGGGTCTGCCCAATTTTACCGTGTGGGCTGTTCAGGCAGAGCGGGACCGAGGACCCGGACAGGCAGCCCTGCTCTCGTATGTTAGGTGCGATTTCATTTTTTAATTTAAGAAACACTTGGCAATATTGTGAACTCCCACCAGTGAAACACTGTCTGTTCAAATAGTCATACATAGGCGGGCGGCACATCTTGAGGCTCCTGCATTCAGAAACACTCTACAGCAGGGGTAGCCAATCTTATCTGCAAAGGGCCGGTGTGTATGCAGGGTTTTGGGGTAACCTTTAGGTCAGCTGTTCAAAATCAGGTGTGAGGACTTTTCAGCCAATCAGTCCTCTAATTAGTGACCTAATTAGGGAGTTGCAGTGACAACTTGCGTACACACTGGCCCTTTGCGGATAAGATTGGCTACCCCTGCTCTACAGAAAGAAACCTCCATGCATTAATCAACATAAAACTGGCAGTATCCTACTGCTGGGAATGGAAATACTAATTAACGGCCCAGAGACCCCAAGTAATATCCTGGGAAAAAACAGGGCACAAGGCAGGACAAAGCAACAGGCCTGTGCAGAGCAGGGAACAATACATTTCACATTTTTACTGTTTCCTTTTACATAGTTAGCAGACACTTTTTCCCAAAGCAACACACAAGTGAGGCAAATAGCATACTGCAAACCTATGTGCAGTCAAGGAGTTAAACAGGCAGAAGTGCAGTTAGACTAAACTTCCAATGAATGCCCAGGTACCAGTGTAAGCAGTATTGGAGCAGGAGCTACACAGTATCGCCTAACAAAGCCAGAACCTAATAAGACTATTCAAGGACCAGATATGCAACTTATGAACATTCAGGGCACATAAAGAGGCATCAAGCTAGTACAGTTATTCACGGAACAGGTGGGTCTTGAGGGGTGGCGGTTACCTCAATGACTTGAGGGTCACTGGTCTGTACGGGGATGTTCTGGTCCAGGCAGCATGGCTCTCGGGGGGTGAACACCTGGCCGTTCCCCTCTAGCACCAGCTCCTCCTGCACATTTACCCACAGCATGTGCGTGTGCTTCCGCTTCTCATCCGCCAGGTAGGTCAGCACGGCTCCCGTGGCCTGAGAGATCACCAAATGGTTAGCCTCCTCGTTTCTGAGTGGCAGGCAACTCAAGAAGCCAATCCATCTGTCCATCCATCCATTTTCTGTAATCGCTTGTCCTACTCAGGGTCATGGGGGGTCCGGAGCCTGTCCCAGAGGCTATGGACGCAAGGCAGGATGGAGAGCCAACCCATCGTAGGGTACACCCACAAACCAGTCACTCACACCTATGGGCAATTTGGTAACTCCAATTAACCTCAGCATGTTTATGGACTGTGGGAGGAAACCGGGAGTATCCAGAGGAAACCCCACGACGACACGGGGAGAACATGATGGAGACTCAAACTCTGCTTCCAGATGTGTGAGGCAACGGTGCTAACCAGTGCACCACCATGCTGCCCCCAAGAACCAAGTCACGGTACACAAACAAGCATAGCATAAGCTATTAATATTGTCAATGGATATTAACACTACACCACAGCAGTGTAGTTGTTTACTTACCACTGACTGACTTTTAATTTTTACCGTTATACCCTTAAGGTAGTGATTCAAAACCCAGTCCTCATGGACCCCGAGACAGTCCACGTTTTTGTTTCCGCCCAGCTCCCAACACACCTATACCAGGTAATCAACGTTTTCGATTCCCTGATTGTTAGGTTCAGGGGTGCTGGGAGGGAGCAAAAATGTGGACTGCCTAGGAATTCCCAAGGACTGGATTGGGAAACACTGCTTTAAGATATTTAATCAGAATTTTACCATTAAACCACACAACTGCACTCATAACAAACAGCTGAAGGCCACCTCTGACGTGGGTTGGGCCATCCCATAGACCGGCATCTTCGGGACCCGTCTGAAGTTGGCCACCTTCATCTCCTTCACTGTGCTGAGGACGTCCGGAGCCAAGTACTCATCGGCCACCTGGCAACACATGATTGGCTTGGGAACTGGAATGTGTCAAAATCATTCTACCCTCAACAGATCAGACTCTCTGCATCTTGTGTTGCTATATACAATAGTGATTAAACAAGCTGAATAAAACCTAAAGTCTATATTTATAATACAGAATTTGTCTATCAACTACAAAATAAAAAAGTGTTACCAGAATGAGGATCAAGCGTGATGCACCATGCAAGTCCAAATGCAGTTACTCTTTTGCTAATGAAACCAGGTCTTACCAACACCCTGGCCCCTTTAGTGACAAGATCTGCCGGCGCAGAGAGCTCAGAGAGGTTCATGCAAGCCAGCAGTCTGTAGATCCATGGGTGAGCACACATCCACTGGCTGAAGCTGGACGCAAAGCCCATGGGGTACTGCAAAGGGAGCAGGTAGGTCACATGACCAGGAGAAGAAACTACCTCGACAGTCCACTGACAAAACAGACATCTTCGGTGACCGGGAGCGACTCAAGGGCTGTGGTGTAAGCTGATACAAACAGGACAGTAGCCTACCTGCTGGTGAAGGTACACGTTAAACGCTATCAGGTAGAAGTACCGCTCAAGGCTCTGCAAGGTCCTATTAAGGAAATACTCTTTGGTGCCACTTCCCTGTGAAAGAAGAGAATCGTTTCAGTAACAAGAAAACAAACAACTGTTGTGTTTCAGGACTAAGCAGTTTAGTAGAGAAGCATTAACAGTTCAAGATAGCTTTTTAATTTGTATAGTCAACGTGGCCTCTTCAGGGATCACACGACATGTTACAATCTCAGATAAAGTCTTCATTGAAAGGATTTATGTGGGACTTGATTCTCAGAGGAGGACCCGATTGAGCAAGCATTTCTGAAAGATGTCTTTTTCTGTCCAGCCCATCAGTAGGCTCATTAGCACTTCAAACTGCCGCCTCCTCGGTACTCAAACAGAGCAAAGCTCTTCAACACACACTTCTTAGGGTGGTGAGTTCAGAAGCCTAGCCCGGATGCGTGTCTGCGAGATCAAAGAAGCTAGGTTTACACTTTGCTTGTTAATCATTTTGATTCATCACTAAGACATAACATCTGCAAAGTCACGGCTCATGACATGGGGGTTGGGGGCCTTGCCTGGATCTGATAATCCTCTCCGACGGCTTCCAGTCTCTTCTTGTTTTCATAGATCGCTTCCTTGATGTTGTGCATTTCTGAGCACAGGGAGATCGCTCTGTCCACCTGCCGCAAGACATGTGGGTGCACGTGTGATTCACAAAGCTGGGATGTACTTTAACGCATCGATTTCACAGTCACTCTTGGCACACTTAAACGCACGCCCCTCTCCTATGGCAACACAAACCCAGACATCAAGTATACAAGTGAGTATACAAGCCCATCTAGAGCCACGACTCCCATGAGGCTTCTATCCCAAAACAAGCGAGTATACAAGTGAGTAAAAAAGTGAGTATACAAGCCCAGCTAGAGCCACGACTCCCATGAGGCTTCAATCCCTATACAAGTGAGTATACAAGCCCAGCTAGAGCCACGACTCCCATGAGGCTTCAATACCAATACAAGTGATTCTACAAGTGAGTATACAGGCCCAGCTAGAGCCACAACTCCCATGAGGCTTCAATCC
>JAODKC010000045.1:8825976-8845510 GCA_026777985.1 Mormyrops attenuatus
ATTCTTATGACTCGGCTTCCCCCTCCCGTCCCCCGGGCCGCTTGTTTTCCGGCTTGTTCCAACTTCACGTGAACCGGGCATCACTTAATGCCCCCCCCCCCCCCCAAGAAAAAAAGAGGCTCTTCCGACACTCCATGTCCAGCGGCCATTGAGTGCAACATTGTACAGGTCTCACGCTTAGACCAGAAAGCACTCCAGAAGAAACACAGTGCATCTGAAGGGCAGATGGCCGGGTGCAAACACAGTTTTCAGGGCTTTGTGAAGATACGTTTCTCAGAATAAACCTCCCACCGTCGGCGGATATGAGAAAAAAGCTCCTACCAGCGCTACGATGAGGTCACATTACTGTCATATTTACAAATATTTTTGATTGTTCCAAAAATGATACATGTAATTCTCATGAGTGATAAGATTTTGAACTAACTGCTGCTTAGTGATACCAGGTTTATTCCTCCGTTCGAATAGCATGACGTATTTAAGGCCAGGTGATGTAGCGTGGCTGGGATAAGTGGTGTGTAGGCGGGGTGGTGGGTCCATTGTCAGCGAGGCTAAATGCCAGCATTTGACTGGTTTGTGTCTCTTTAGTACTCATGTGGGTGTATAGAAATAAACCTGAAAAAGATATGATGCATATGAATGAAGTGACCAGAAAGCTGTGATGGATGTGTCCTTCAATTTGAACATTACCAATAAGAGAAATATAAAGAAAACTGAATGATTTTTCACCCTTTATTTTCTGCTATGAAAGTTAAGCAAACCATATTTGTGTGATTTATTTTGCGTCACAAATTGCTGCGGTCTCATCAGCAAGGGGCATTTTGCAGGTGAAGAGGCTTCACTATCAGGAAGCAGATTAAGCGGGATGTGTCTGTGGCTCCTGTATAGGAACCCGTGTCTTGCCTCAGAAACAGCTCTCACCCCAGCTGAGATCTCAGGTTCCTCCCCTTGCCATTCGACCGTCGGCCAGAATAGTCTCAACCCAATCAGCCATAGATTGTGCTTCGTTAGGAAGGAACAAAGGATTTCTTCTGCCTCACTCCAGTGGGCTGTGGACACAGCTGTCTGATGTAACATTTCAGCTCTTATGGTTAGCTCAGCATGGCTGAGAAGTCTTGCAGTCAGTTCATTGACAAACCAATTTCACTGTTGTCCTTATATTTCATTCTCATGTATTATTGCCATTTATATGAGTACAGTACAGTTTACAATCTTACAAGTACTACAAAGCAAATGACATTTTTACACATTCTATGTATACGCATGTACAAAGGGTGTAAACTGTTGGTCCCAAGGCAATTTGATGATGACTAAAATTGTCAAAAGGCAAACTCCTGAGTAACTGAAGAGAAACAATTAAAGGAAGCACTACCTGACTGGGGAGGGGTTTGCCAGTGCTGACACTTGCAGATTAGCAGAATGACGTTACATTGTTTATTTCTTCTGTGAAAAACGTGGGATCGATGTGTTGGCTATATTTAATGAAGAACCTAGGAAATACCTTGCCATCCACTATGGAAAATAGCTGATTGCTCAGTGCAGTCATCTCCATTATTTTAGTAGTTGTCTTTAGCCCTGGTGCTGCTAACCTTGAATATTTATAAGTTTTATATGGTGGGCAACAATACAGGTCAAGACTGACATATTGGACAGATGCAAATATCTTGATTTTTAAAGGGTATTAGCCAATACCAATAAGTTAACCAACCTGTCGTGCATCTCTAAGGCTAGGATTATTTTTTTAATTAGCTAGCTAGTTAGCTACCTCAGGGTCGTGACCATTGTTAAGGTAGCTTGCAAAGCCTGTACTACAAAAACAGGCAATTCCCAAAAGCATCGCAGGATTATGAGAGAGCGCGTTCTGTGCTATAAAACAGGGCTCAATTTCCCAAAAGTGTCATAATGCAAAGATAACCAAGTATGCTTCCTTTTTTAATATCAATTCATTTTCCCGTACCATTCTATGTTTCAGAAGTTTGCATGTCAGCACTGCTAATTTGTGCGTATACCTGCAGCACATAAATGCGAGAGCGCCCCATCTGGAAGTAGAAATATCCTTTATTTTACCCTGAAAAATCCATTCTGACGTTACAGATCAAAGCACTGGATCACCACCGTAGTAATAGATTCATCACAATGCGTCAAAACATCTTTACACCCCTAACGAACATTATTTCTCAATCTAGGGTTAAACAGAATCTCTTTCTGTTGAGGCCATGTTGTGCCTTCAAGAAAACCAAAAAAATTTAGCAAACTGGAGGAACACATCTTAAGAGATGACCTGTTATGATGATGATGATGATGACGACAACGATAATGGATAATATGAACAATAATAATATAACTTAAATTACAATAATATAGGCATTACCAAATGACAAGAAAAAAGAATTCACTGGTTGTGTTGGTTACATGCAGTGCTTGAAATGGGCTGGTACTTACTGGAACGCAGTACTAGCACATTGTACTGAATAACACAGGAAGCACCAGCACCTGTTTCTCCCCTCTTGAAGCACTGGTTACACTGCATGTAAACAAATAACTGAATAAACAGTTGTCTTGAATGGATTAGGACATCCACTGGGAAATATAACCAAGAACATTTTGCAATGAAGTTCCCAACACAGACATAGACACGGAAAACACTAGTGTTACCCATCCTAAAAGAATGTTGGTTTTCCATTCACCTTTTCATGTCATCATGACACCCACACCCAAAAGCACCCTAAACCATGACACCGCCTTGCAAAGCTAATCCATGAAGCTGCTTTTCCTAAAGATGAATAGGTCAGGATCTCTATAAGAGTGTATAAGAAAACCAATAAAGACATTGGAACCCATGGCAACGGCAAGAAGAACATGGCATGGGGAATGTGAATGTAGGGTTTCCTGTGTCAAAAGTGGGCATGCCATCATCCAAAATAGTGCCTCTTCGTTAATCCTCCTGGCTACTTTAGAAAGACAGAATAACATCTGGAGTCATCGGGCAGGCATTCCCGGAATTACTCATACAGCACGACATTTCAGAGACGGGGAAAAGTATAGAGGAGTTGATATTTCTGCCTGAGAGATGGGGCGTCATGAGAATGGCCTGTTTTGTTTAGGTTTTGTTTTTTAAAGCTCAACATGCTTAACTGTAGGATATTTCCACAAATAAACTGGCAGGAAACCTTGGTACACTTTGCCACAGTATATACAGAATGTCCATGTTGCCAAAGGGAAGTGCTGATTTTACTGTACAGCATACAACACACGGAAGGAGACATCTGATAGATTCACATGAAATGGCTCCAAATCAGACATACGCCCACCCTCATTCCAGCAGCAGGGTCTGGACGTCCGCCTCTGTAAAAATTGCCCACTCTCATAAACATCCTCAATCAAGCGGGACCATCAGAGGGGCTGTTTATTCCGCTTTCCATGCCAGAAGAAAAAGAAAAAAAACTACAAGAAGTTTAAATTTTGCATGGGTGACATAAACAACCGTAAGCTTACAATCAGTTGGCTGAATAACAAAAAGGACCAATTAATATTTAAAATATGTTTGCTTTTCAGGTCTATTTGGGCCTCTAACATACCTTCCATAGCTTGGTAGATTATTTTGTATTTGCCTTCTGTCCTGACAGGGCCCGACACTGCCTAGACCAAGGGTGGGCCATCTTATCCAGAAAGGCCCATTGTGTATGCAGGTTTTCACTCAAATCCCTAATTAGATTACTAATTAGAGGACTGATTGGCTGAAGAGTCCTCACACCTGGATTTGAACAGCTGACCTAAAGGTTATCCCAAAAACCTGCATACACACCAGTCCTTTGTGAATAAGATTGCCCACCCTTGGTCTAGAGTCAGGTAAATAAATTCCAGTACCTTAATCGTTTTGCCACCCTTTGCACCAAACAGGAGACACATGTGCCCAAACAATATGTATGAAAAAATATATTGGGAACACGAACATGTATAGCTGTTTGAAATCCCAAATCGTAAACAACAAAGCTTCAGAGATGTCAAAAACAGTGGTAACTTTTACTCTCTGTATAATCCTTTGGGAGCAAATCTGCCCTCACAAATTCAGAAACTACAGACAAGAGGCCAGTGTTAATCTTCAAGACACTGCTAATGAGTTTATTTCAACCGTTTTGCCATGTTGCGGGTGAATAGGCTTTGAACTGTGACTCTATCGATTGGAAGGGCCGTGTAGTAAAAACCCACAAAAACAGCCTGTTAGGGAGACCAGCTCTCCTGTGGCATGGTTAAAAAGGCCTATGGAGGACGGCATGTCAGCCAGCATTGGCTCTTTCAGGCAGGCCTATTGAAATTCCAACAGTGTCCCAGCTCTGCTGTGGAAAGCCTTCATACAAAAGGATCTAAACGCAGACAGGAAGAACTGTGCAGCTGCAGGAAGCGTCTGTCCGTGGATAGACTAATAAGAGGAAGGATGGAAATGCTCCTCATTCTTAGGAGATGCTGAGGGCTGGGGTTGATGGTTTCATAAACCCTTCGGAACCACAAGTTCTCTGCATGGGGCACACCGCCATGTGCAAGCCAGCAAATGGATTTCGGGCAGTTAACCATGGCCTCTACAGTAACATGGGACTGAAATATACAAAAATAAAATCACCAAAATGGCCGGTTTTTATTAAGCAGTTATAGAACAGCTGAATTTAACTGAATGAAGTGGACTGTTCGGAGAAGCACTACGTTTGAGAACCAGTCCATCAAAGCAACATGATCACCACTTACAATGGACATCTCCCCTTCAGTGTAATAGACCCAGCTGCCACTAGCAGAGCAAGTGCCACGTACTTTGAGATTTTAACCAAACTTCCTGCTGCAACTCCGGATGTCTTGGAGGTTTCGTTAGCAGTTACACCACGGCTTTCTATATACGCTTCTAAAGGTGGTGCCAATGTTCACTTCGGACTGCTGCCATGCCTCCCAGACTATTGAAAAAAGGTCCTAAGAGGACATAACAGGATGGTGTCTGAAAACCTGTCCTGAAGCACCTTTCAAGATAATGACACATAAAATTAAACATATTACTAAGAGCACTCTTCTAACAGCAGTAACCTTTCCTGTAATAGTTCACTTGATCCTGATCCATGAAAAGCCCAAACCTCTGCAAAATCTATTAGTTTAATTCTTTCATTGTGTCATAAGAAACACACATTGGGTTAAGAACCAGGCAGAATTAAGAGTGCAGTTCCAGTTTAAAAGGTAATATTGATCCTCCATGACTCCAACCTGTGGTTACCCTCTAAAGTTCAAAGCCATTCTGAAAGGACCACCCTCTTATCAGAGGATACAATCTCTATAGGCCATAAAGCAACTGGTCGTGCCTCATCATCTTAGGAAAAGCGCAAACACCTTGCAGGATGTGGACGTTCGGCCCCAAGTACAGCCCTGCAAGACCAGAAGGAAGAGACATTGTAGGGTTTGAGCCCAAATTAGGGGGAGCCTTGCAGGAAGTGATGTCACCACCCTGAGGACTGCATGGTAGTTCCTTGTTGTCACACATTACTAAATACTGGTTCTAATTCAAGTAACAAGGACCCACAATCCTCAATGTCAACAGAGATTCCCACAAAATTTCTTCCAGGCAAGGTGTGAAGTGCGTGCAAGACTACTAAGCTCTGCACTATATACACACACATCCGTAGATGATATATTTATTTTCACACCATTTTGTATCAATGAACTTATTGGGATTTTCGATAGTTGAAGGTAAACCAATGAGAAAGTGAGGTTATACAGTGGCATCTGGCGGAAAACGAGCCGGTCCCCAGACTTGCTGCTGACCCACTTCCTAGTCACATGCAATTGGGCTGACACTACCAGCTGGCTTCGTCAGGCAGTGCCACAGGAAGTCCCTGCTTCCTTGTCCCCATTCCTGCCCCAGAGGGGGGGAGGCCAAACGACTTGCTTCTTGTTGAATAACACCTTTCAAGGACAAATGCATCATTTTAGGTAAAGACAACTCACTCAAGGCCCTTATGCGTTCAGTGCTAGTCAGCTTCAGGCTACAAAAGGTATCTGTCTATTGCATGAATCAACCCCTCTCTTCAACTTTCTAAATAAATAAACAGAAACTAGACATCAACTCAGCGCTTGAATCTTCCACTGATCACTATGAAACAAGTAATGGCATACCGGCATGTTGGTCGTTAATAGACATTATCACTAATGAAGGAACACCAATAAGAAAGCACAAAAGAAACAATGGGGCATGCATGCGTGCAGCTCCCATCCAGCAGCAGCCGCACACATGCCCTGATTCTTCCTCAACCGCTGTGGTCAAATGTTTTTTTTTTTTTTAAAAAAAAGTCTGCCATTGTTGAGAAAAATTTAAGTTGCAAATGTGCATGCATGCTTGTCTTTTTCTAATATGTAATCAAATGAAAGCATGCCTATGTAACTGTAGACATGGGTATATTTAAGCTAGAGGGGAAATATTTATCTACGCTGAGGTATACTTGTCAAATCTAGCTCAGGTCGAACGAAATGGGTGGGTCTCCCCGCAGAGATTCTACTTCAGATTTTACAAACTGTTTCCTTTGTTGAATGCAACAAATGAAAACACTGCACCAATTCAGAAATAGCATCAAATACAGTTAAAGTATTGCTTTCTTTTATGACCACTTTAACCTTTGTCTTACAAGAACCTTCCATACAATATGGTTCAGCTCGTATTTTTCAGTTACAATGCTACAAGAGGTGACAGACCTTCCCATGAAACACAGGTATGTCTACATGTTTTAATACTTGATACAGGAAATGTTACTAAATTCATTTCCTCTGACTGACTGCACAAGGCTATGGCTGTTTCTCTTATTTGTTCCCCCATAATATTTCCCAGGAGTGCACTTATTTTAAAAATGAAAATACTAATAGTGCTTATCTAATAAAAACAATCATTCAGCCAACTTTGCCTTTTATTTAGGAGCAAAGAAACTGTAATACGTGTAAATCATATTTTGTCTACCTACCTATCAAAGAGTGACAGGGAACATAGAGAAAGGAAATAAAAAACCCGCCCTTAGTCTTGAAACACTCCTTTCCTCACGTCTTATTCCAAGCACCGTTAAATCTAGGCTCAAAGTCTATTTTTAAAACTGTGCCTATAATTTCTTGTTTTTTTTTTGTTTTTTTTAAGGCAGTAATTTTAGCCCCTATGATTTTCAGGCTTGTATGATGTGGTTTTCATTTTTAACAGTGCAGTGTCTGGCCACAGCACCCATGCAAACTGCCGTGGTGAGCACCAGAAGCCAAACTGACGATATTTTACAATGGAATTTTATATCTGGAGGGAAACCCACAAGTCATACAGAGAGACATGTTGGGACTGCTGGAAGGGGATGTAAAATATGACACATCAGTCCCATATTTTCTGCTATAAAGATAGCATGTGATCCAAGCCAAACAATACAAGTCTTGAGTGCCTGCTAAATGATAATTCATCTTTTAATGACATAGTTTTAGATGCCAAGATGGCATTCTTGGATTAAAAAAAAATAAACATGATGGCAGAGATATAGAGGCTAGAGGCTGGTGACTGTCCGGATTACAGGGAAGGTGCAGAGTGCAATGGACCTCTGTCACTGATGGGAATGGCTCAGACCTTTTATAGATCCAAACCAGAATACAGCTTCCACCCAGCATTTACACTTATCAAAACTGGCAATCTGTATATGTCCCAAAAAAAAAAGAAATCTCATAGACTATGGGAGATGGATATTAAAACATGGAAAAATTGCACTAAAAGTTCTTTCGGGGGTGTCAACCCCAGTTAATCCCAGCTAAGTGGTTTCATCTATTGCCCCCAATGATGAAATAGCTATTTAATAGCGATTCACATTCAATGGGACAAAAACGTCAAACTCATCCAATTATGCATCTAAAGAGCATGACACATTTTCAGCACCGGCATACTCGATGAGCCCAGCCATCTCTTATGGAGCTGACGGCCAGTATTTTCCCCAGACAGAGGCCAAAATCATCCCATCCACAAACTAGTATTTTTTCCATTTCAGCCATGCCAAATAATGTGTCTAATGAAAACAGTCATTTCAAAATAAGACACCTTTCAGTTTCAGCAGCAGACACCCAAAACAATAACAAGCAGGCCGGCAGCAATTTTACATGCGCTGACAGCACGCCCATGCATCAAAAACAGCATATCAGCACATTTGCTCAGGATCGGTTTGTCAAGCAAACGTGACACTGATACATTCCCAAGCCCCATATTAAATACCCCACAGACAAATCAGTGGGATGCCTTCAAATGTTCTACTCTCAGAGCACCAGGAACATAGAAGAAAATATGGAATACCTGGATCTCTAGTTCCCTGAACACCCTCCAGCGGTCTGCGAACCATTCACGAAAAGAGCCAGCAGAGGAGAAGCGGTTCTCAATTGGACATCCTCCCTCTCCTCCTTGAGAAGCTCCCCTGCTCTCTCCTAGGCGGTTCTGGAGCAGCGTTGAAGGCTAGCGACACTCCAGGGACTCACACTGATTCAGCAAGAGCCAGACCTTCACATTGCCACCGCGGACCAGCGTGTGTGTGTGCGCGCGTGCGAGAGAGGATGTGGGGGCGGGCTCAGGGAGCCGCACTCACTGCCAGGCAGCCACCCAATCAACAGCACCCCCCCCCCCCCGCCACAACGGCTGGCCTCACGCACCGGAAGTTACACAGAGAACCTGTGCAAGTCTCAGACGAGAACCTGTGACAGACGTCGTGTGCAGTGAGAGTTACAATTCGTGACCTTGTAAAAATAAGTACAGTACCCAAAGGAGATCATTAGACAGCTCCCCAGGCTTCTAGCTGGCTAAATCTAATGTTAATTGCATATAATTATCCAACTACTTAAGTAATCCTTACCCATGCAATTTCATTTTTTTAATTACTATTTTTTCTTTATTTCTAAAGCAAAAAATACCAGTTTTAATTGTGCAAAAGGCATGTCTATATATCCTGCACTGATTGGATCAACTGTCGTCATATCCAACATGTACAGAACCCTGTCCCAGACACAGCAAAAAATAGTCATCAGAAATGTCCACTACCACAGGTTCCCTCAATACTTTCAACATTAGTCTATTGCATTTTTTGATAGGATACAAATAGGACTCACAAGCTCAGCTAATCAGGGACATCTTTACATACTGGTCAGACTTCATAGTCATAAATGTGAGTGTGAACACTGGACACATAATAAGTCACCGTAATGTGAAACTGAGGACAGATCTACATCAGCATGTCCCATGGGGCTCAGACAAACAGGAACACTTGGGTAGAGAGCTAACCATCCAGGGTGGTTTGAGAAGCATGGTGTCACGGGGGTCTGCCTATACAGTAGCTACTCCTATAAAGGGGATGAGGCCTGTACACATTTCATAGTCAGCCTCATTTTGGCTAGTTCCTAATCACAGCTGTCTAAGTTGCTGTACCAAGCAGACCCATTCCAGCATCACTAGGTACCTGGAAGGATTTACAGCCAGTCAGTAAGTGTAAAGGAGTACCAGCTTCTGAATCATTCCCTCAGAGTTAATTTGGTTTCAAGTTAATGTCTTCCAGGAAAAGTCATTGATCATTCGTGAACTGAAACTCTGTCTAGATGCTTGTTAAAGGAGCATGACTTCATTGAGTTTTACCATTTGTGGCTCTGGCATCTCTACAGTGTTGTTTACGTGACGTTCACCACTACCACACCTGTTCCTTCCCTGCTTCAAGAAGGAAAGCATCTTAATCTTCTTGCTCCATAAATCTGAAACCTTTCTTGTCAGCTGCATTTGCACCTTCTGCAAACCATGACTCCAGCATGTCCAGCAAAGCAGTGGACTTCCTAATGGCCTGTTCAGGAACCTTGGGATTTCAATTAAAGAGTCTGGTAGACTATCTAATGCCTGCCTTATGCAGTATGTGTCCATGCTCAACCCTGATATACAAATGACTCAGTCTGTCTCACTTTATTAAGCTTTTCATCAAGGCTTCGTGGATATGCCTCTCACTTTCAGAGGGGACGAGTCACTAGAATGTCAACAAGGGTTCAAACACAACCACAATTTAACAGGAGGGAGGATTATCCAGCCAAGCTAATAAGCCCAGCTGATTCTTACCTCATCTGTACATTCAAGAACCTACATTAATCGTAATAGAAACCACTGAACACCAAACTTGATCGATAAGTCTTCCTAGGGACCTGTACAAACACTCTAGCCTCAAACCAATTTTGTTGCAGGACAGTAAAGTTTCACCTGTCCTTTTAGGCTGAGGAGTAATTGTCGGGTCATTGCCCTCCTGAGCCAACCATTCATGTCTGTCCTCTACCACTGCAGATTGGTACCAGTGTTTATTCTACGATGTCTTTCCCTCAAATCATGTAACAGACCGATATCTCAAAAGGCCAGGCTGGAATGTAAATTCAGCCCAGGAAACATCTATGAATGGCATGTTTTCAGCTAGAAGCTACTTTGTAGGTAGGGGTTCCAGTTAATTCTTGCTGGCATGATGGGGGAAAAAAAAATCATGATGGGGTCCTTAGCTACTGACCATCAGTTTCTTTGTTATTTAAAAACACAGACCAGTTGTCTGCAGAGCCTTTATGAAATATTCCTGGTATCTTCTGTACATAAGGAGTGCTGCTGACAGATGAGACCCTTTCCAACCCTACAATAAATTTTATGTACTCCTACAGTATAGGTTGACTGCCTCCCTCAAACTTGTTACAAATTTGTGTTCAAAAGCACTCTTGAATTTTGGCATTCATTTTTTGAAGAAATATCCACCTGCAATCCATACATTTTTTTATAGCAATAGAGTGGCACTATCAATGATGCATCAATTTTCTGTACCTTTTTATCCAGTGTAGGATCAGTGTGAGCCTGGAGCCTATCCTTGTACAGAATACCAGTCCATCATAGGATCCATGCTCACTCGGGCCAGTTTAAAGACATCGAGTCACCTAAACCATATTTCTTTGGACTGTTGGAGGAATCTGTACTACCAAAAGGAAACCCACAGTGAATGCTGGGAGTCAGGGCAAGAATCCTCCCAACAATCTTGGAGGTGTGAGGATGCAGTGCTACCAACCGAGAAGAATGCCATCCTGTGGCATCCATCAAATTTCCAACAACATACCCCGATTAGGGTCATGGTGAGCCCTGGCAAATTTCCCAGGCAACACGGGGCACACAACTGGGGTATACTGTAGATGGGATGCCAATCCATTGGAGGGCATATACATGCACACATAATCACACACAATCACGCGTCAATTAGCCCAACTGCATATCTTTGGACTGCAGGAGGAAAACAGGGTACCTGAAGAAAACATCCAGACATGCTAACGTGAGGTAGAGTCATATCCTCAAAAGTGAAGGTAGAAAAAGACAGTGCTACCCACTGAACTACTACACCACTTTGTCTACGAATAATATAAAAGTATACATAAAAGCATCTAAACCTTATCACAGTTATCACACCCAATAACTTAGTAGCTTAAGGGTAAGAGTGTTCATTGTCTATTATGTCCACCACGTCAAAAGCTGAAGCACGTACCTGATTAACAAAAAACATTAAGTAGGAAATACATCTGGGTAACCAAACAAGTCCTCAAAACAAATTAGTGACTATGTTCCAGCAAAAGTACATGCTTTCTCGCATGTTTATTCATCGGGGGAAATGCCAGCATTAACTAAACGAGTTGCACATTAAAGTGCAGGATATACACTCGAAAAAGACAGACACCGCACCTCAAAACTAGGGCACGTTCTTATAAAAGGGACTCTGAATATATGTCTTGACAAAGGCTCTGCATTAGATTTCATGAGCTTCAATTCAGCATGACTGAATACACAGAATTATAGCCTCTGCCAAAATGTCAGCTTCCACAATAACAGAACAGCAAGGTGCCACTTTGCATAAATCTGTTAACTGTATTCATTTTACAGCACACTGTCAATCAATTACACAACAGAAAATATCCCATTCTTTGATCAGTTCCAAGCTATTAGTGCACAGGTCAAACTTTCAAGGGGTGGCACCTGCAGCTGATGGAGCAGCTTCCTGCGAAGCTTAAAGCCCTGTGTTCCCATCAGCAGAGCATGCAGAGACCATAGTTACTATTTGCCTGAAAACAAATAGCAGGCAGTGAGTGAATCATCAACTAATTAGAAAACAATTCTTTACGAATCATGGCGGCAACAGGGTAAAGAAGTTCAAACCATGCTGTTAAGAACTTTGCAGCACTACCTTCACATACAAGGATAAAAAAATCAGAGTGAAAACAGATGTCTTCCTTAAAACGATTGACTGATGCCTTCTGTTGTCCACGGATTGATATTTCAGATCTGACAGAAAAGAGGCCCCTAGTGGTACAATAATAGAATGCCATAGTAAGTTTGAAAGGGCATGGATTTGAATTAAGACATAAAAACAGGATACAGAAAGAGAAAAAAACACACCTCAGACTGTTAAAAAGGGGGAATCTTCACCAAAAAAGATGCAATCTAATGTAACATAACACATCCTTTGCAAGGCTTCATTGTTACATCCCTCAGTTTCGGGGGGGGAGGGGGTGTGTTTGAGTCATTCAGTCGTACCTGATAAGGACATGTTGAGCAAAGCACCAAAGCAATTAATCTATACGGAGGTGTGAAAAAGGTAGGTACGCAAGTGACGTGTTAAAAATAAACCTTTAGGCGAGAGTGTTCCTTACCTTTCACTACCCACTTCACAGACAGCCGTAGAAAAAAAAAATCACTAAGAAGCAAAAATATAATGCTAAACATTAAGCATCACCCAGATAGATTGACCCCAGTTGGGGAGGAAATGCAGCAAAAGGGAAGCAGTGGCTGGACTTTACTCATGCGCTCTACACCCTCATACAAGGAGACCTTGGCTGCTGTTAGATGTCACAATACCACAGATCAAGAGCAAATAATGATGCAGTGCGGAGTAACAGCGACGGCCTTATCGTCATCCACACAACACTCCAGTTACTAGGCTCAAAGTGTCAGATGAACACAAGCAGAGTGTGAGGTAGATGGATCACAGCACCCGGGGGGGGGGGGGTTGGCAGCAAACACACACACCATTCGGTTACAGATTATGGGGTGGATCTTAAAGCTGAATCATCATTTATTTTACTAAAAGAGTATTAAATACAACTCACTTAAATTCCCTCATTTCTTATTCTTGACTAGGGCTACAAAAGGAATACAAAGTATTTAAAATAAATTCTGGATTTCACACTAATGTGAGGATTAATAAGGAAAGTGCTAGAAAGTACCAAAGCACCTTAAATTGTGGTTTAAACCAGGACTGTCCAAGTAGGTTTCAGTACATTGTAAGTGAACTCATCAGTGTAGTAAAGCCAATCATTAAATTAACTGACTGGGAAAATGATCCTTCATCTCAAAGGAAAATGGGGATTAGATTTTTCATATAATAACAGTTATATTTTTGGAGCCTTTACATGCAAACAGAAATTAACAAGGTAACAATACACCCTGTTAAATGGTTTCGATGTGTTGGTCTTTACCATGATTAATCTTCATACTCATTTGATGTTATAGAAAAATTAGCATTGAGTCTTTAATAACTCACAGGAGCCCTCATTCATAGTTGATAAGATTTTGAAACACCAAATTAAGAAGGCAAGTTAAGTGCCCTTACACAAACAAGTGTAGCCCTAATGCAAATTAATTCCACCTTAATTTGTACTGCCTAATAGCTAGTGTCCATTGTTGCATTAAGATAAATAAAAGTGTTGCAGTTGTATAGAAAGATTTGTTTTAATTATCCTTTAAATGGTCTACTGTTTGAAGAGGTTCCCAATCCTCCCATAAGTCATTGACCTCAAACGGTTGCTATTGTCACCTGTTAATCAAAGGGAAGTCCTATTGCTTTTCATTTGCATAAATTTACGACACTAGTACAGGGCTGGTGATGGTTACTGCGCCCACAAGTCCTCATTAAAGCTACAGAAGTGAGCCTACACTATTCATTCAAAAGTTTCAGTAGTTAAAGGCTGAACTACCGACAGAACGGTAACGTGGCCATAAATCCTCATAAATTTGCCCCATTCAACATGTAAATGCAATGGATTTTTTTCAGAAATGAAAATGTGGCAAGAAAACGACACAAAGAGAAGTGTTACATGGCCGGCTAACTAGTGTCACTATTTAGTAAATTCCTACATTTGATTTATAAACGAGTGACCTCATTCACGCCATTGAGTTCATTTAACGTCGCATGCGGTCATTTCGCGCTGCGATGCGCTCCGCAAAGTTATTCGGTTTGTTTTACTCTTACTGCAATAAAAAGACCTCGTGGGGTCGACAGTACAAGAAAGTATTGTGTATCTGGATGGGGGAGGACATTAAAGCACCGTTCAAACATATGGCACAATGAAATATACCGCCATCGAGATCGTCTCCGAGCAAAACACACCAAACTTATCAAACGCAGCATGGTAGCGTTTACATCAGACCGAGAAACCCAGCGATCCCCATTTCAAAGACAGAGACGGAAACTTCACTCACCATTTCAGTGCTATGCCGAGCAAAACAGTGAGAAAACCACAACACTACTCCTCTCTGGTACAATACATAGGCAAAATCCGGCCACTTCTTGAATATTTACTGCAGATCTGTTATCAAATCTTTTGCTACAGTCATCAGGTTACGTTTAGGCGTCAGATTCTCCCCACCAGCTTTGTAGGAAAAATTACCACTACATGCAAAAAAGAAGCAGGATATGTGAGCATGCGCACAGTAAAAGAAAAAAAAACTTAGGACATCACATTTCGTATCACTTTAGCCTAAATGAATTCGTTATTAGTTATTATTCAGAATGAGCCTGTTTTGTATGATACAACAGAGCCTTAGAATTTAATATTAACAAAATAAATACAATTATATGTGCATATATAACACGTTTAGTAGAAATAAACATTACACACAGATATATACGTCTTTTATTTTTGCAACACATTTCTGTCATTTAGATAAAGCTTGGTGATTTTCTAAATAAGAAACTCCAATTCATTACTAAAATATGTGCAGTTCAATAGTCCTATTATATATTGCTATATATATAGCACAATGGATTTTTGCATTACATATTCAAAATTAAGAACATTGAACATCGGGAATTCCCATGCTAGATGTGCTTAAAGTTGAAATTGAACGTTTAATTAAAATAAATAAATGCATCGACTAAATATATGATAGATCAGCTACAAAAATTTAAATTGAGACACCATGAAAGAACGTATTATGTCTTTTTTTAAAGGAATGGTTCACACAGTTATAAAAGGGACATTGACATGTCCTGTTAGAACTCTTGAAAGGGCTGTCAGCTTCCTTTAATGTTCTCTGCTACTTGTTAAGTATGCAGCGTTGGGAGGGCCGGGTATAAAAGGCCACCTGACCTCCCATAGTGTTAAACTGTCATCCCTAGTTGCAGTATGCACTCCCTCCGAGCATTAACTGCACTGCTGGCGTCTTTCTCTCTAACGATGCTTATCGCTGAAGGAGCTTACAAAAGTGGAGATGGGACTTTCAATGTGTTGTCGCATCGGTCTTTTGCCGGACGCTCACCTGGACATGCCTTTCCAACGTATATGATGCATCTCTACAGAAACTTCAAGTCAAATCGGTCTCATCCAGATGATTTCTTGGAAAGAAGAGCGGTGAAAAAGGCTGATACAGTCAGAAGTGTAATTGCTAAAAGTAAGTGAATTCATATACGTATACCTTGCGTTCGCTATTTCTTGTTTATTCAGTATTAAGACAAATAGCAGAATAAATAGGTTGCGCTCGGATAATAAGTAGCTTTATCACGATCTTTATTCCTATTATCAATTAGCCTAGTACATGTTGATGTGTATTGTATTTTTACTTGCGTATATAAAAAATTCCAATAAATAAATGCGCACTGGCAAATTAGCATAAGGACTAGAGTTTTGCATGTCAAGTTATATTCTTAGACAATCTCGGAGACACAGAGAATCCACATTCATTAGGCCAAGTGAATAAGCATGGCTGAGGACCAGCGTGTGAAACCTTAGTTCACAGTCAAATGCTCGAAGCAGCCTCCTTTTACTTTACTCGGTGATGTTGATTACGCGTCCCGCCAGACATCCCTATACAAATCAGTTGTTAACTCAAATCAACATTTTCCCTCAGTTCTTTTCACACGTTCATTGATTAGATTATCTGTCTCCATTTCTGTAAGGCGCGTTTTAACATGTTTCGACTAAGGGACCCTTTCTGTGTCATCCTGGCCCCAAGTTAATTTAACAATCCTGACCACGGGGAGAGCTGTATTTATTTAGATGGGGCTGTGCGGAAGCAGCTCTAAAGACGTGTTAAATGCATGGTTTCGGTCCGGTGTTTGCCTCTGATTGATTTGTCCGCACTGGTAAATACTAAGTGGGTGTAGTGCGTGTAATAAGGTGTTCGTAACAGGTTATATTTTAATTCCAGCCGATGTAGATTTTCTCACTGCTCAACTAGATTTCTTAGATGCATTTTATTGACCCGAATACCTTGTATTAAGATTTAGAAGAAACATCTACTTGCGCAGTTGATCTGATCATATCGTCAAATTATTTTACAAATTTAGTAAGAGCTATCGGAACAGATATTCTCGAAGCAGGACCCCACAATTAAATCGATAACGCTGCGCCTCGCTTTATCTTTGCATTTATCAGAGTTTAATTAGTAGGCCCGGTAGAGTCGTTTTTTTTTTATGAGTCCTACAAAAATCGCTACATAAGCTAAATTTGCAGTTCACTAAGTCTCTCAATAAACGACAGATAGGTCGAGCTGTTGATCAAAGAAATATTTTGAATTCGAAAGGAGAGTCGACTCCGCTATTTTACGAATGCAGAGTCGACCATTTAAAGAATTGAAATGCATTTGGAAATGTTAGTCTTGATGTTGATGACAGATGTGTATTGCTTGAGATGATGAAACACAGGTCCACTCCTGTCTTCTTCAGAGCTCCGCTTCGGCTAATTAAAATCGGCTAATTAAAATGTTTGGAATTACGAAGTGAAACCGTGCTGCAAGGGTGCCTAATCAAAAGTCAGGTCAGTGTTTTATAAGAATGAGGCACATGACCTATGAATAATAGTTTGGGGTGTGGTGTATATACTACTTTGGTGTAAAATTGCTATTGCTATTCAAGATTGGTCAAGAAACCTAAGATTATTGATGTCAGAAAGCTGTTTTTTGTCACATCTCTAAACAGAGAACATTTCCAAGACGTATGTATAATGGATAAATCACATGAGACTTTCTGATTGTGGGAGATGAAATCTAAACACCAATTTCTTTTGAAGGTTTATATAGAAGAGACTGGAACTGGATTGTGACATTTGACTTCACCTCCCTGCTGGCTGACGAGAAACTTCAGCTGGCTGAGCTGAGAATCAGGCTGCCCCGGGTCACTGACATTACAAACTTGACAGTGGAAGTCCACCACCATCATGAATTCCCTTGTCGGATGAATGGAACCTGCCACAACCGCCAACTGATGGGACTGCTGTCCTCCTCCTCCATGGTTGACTCATCCCAACCCTGGAAAGTGTTCAATATTACCAGTTTGCTATTGGGTTGGCTTGAGGGAAGGGCCAGTTCCAAGGGCAGAAAATCGCAGAAGAATAATGAGGACCCATCCTTGCCTGAGCAGAATCAACTGGCTGGTCTAAAGAGCGACCACATTACAAATGACAGAGCTCTGCTGGTCACCTTCTCTCACCTGGGGCCAGACGAGGGCTCACAGGCTAAGGCCAGCCTGCTCCACACGGCTGAACAATCGAAGTTCCTCTTCAACCCCGAGGATGAGAAGATTCGGCGACCAAAGAGGCATAAGAGCAACAGGAGGCGAAGGGACCAGCCCTTGAGGGACCTAGAAGTGCCCAGGAAAGGCAGTGTTAAGTCTTCCTGCCGGAAGGTCAATTTGCACATTGATTTCACCCAAATTGGCTGGGGATCCTGGATTGTCTTCCCCAAAAAGTACAATGCATATCGCTGTGAGGGAACATGTCCTAACCCTGTTGGGGAGGACTCCCAACCAACGAATCACGCTTACATGCAGGTGAGTGAAATACTGTAGATTATAGTTCACCTATGAATGCGTAAATATAAGTTTTAAAAATTTGAAGAGGTTTTATACAATGTATTTCACCCTGCAGTATAAGCAATGTCAAAACATTTATTTTTGGGTTAAAAGTAAGGGGGGAAAAATGCAGCTGAAATTGGAGGCACTGACACTGGTGTTGATTATGATGCGAATGCTAGTTAGTTTCTTTCTGTATAACTTTTATAATTGAAACATTTCTCTTCATCTCTTGTCACAGAGCCTCCTGAAGTACTACCACCCTGAGCAGGTACCATCGGCCTGCTGTGCCCCCACCAAGATGAGCCCGTTAAGCATGCTGTACTACGAAGGTGGTGAGGTGATCCTCCGACACCACGAGGACATGATTGTAGATGAATGTGGCTGCCAGTGACTGTGGGGGTTCTCCACATAGAACTCACGTACCCCGTGGAATTCCACGCAGAATGACTTCGTTCCATATGGTGCATTCCAAGGAACGACAGAGTCCCCTGTGGAACTGTGTTGTAGTACACTTGTGTATGGTATTACACATATTAGTATGATGTTCAGAGAAGGAACGACTACGCTACAAAGATGCATTCAATGAACATTTAATACATAAAGCATTCTGACCTATCAAACTGGTGAATGGCATTTACATTAGCAAAATCAAGAGGATTACTGATTGTACCAAGCACTCTTATACTCTTATACACTAACAGTGTACAAATCTATTTTTATGTAAATACTTAAAATAAGCTATTTATGTGAATAAATTATTGTATTATGTTAAGAGAATTTCATCAATGAGACCTATTATGGCAACTAAAGGTAATTTCTACAATAAAGTATAATTAACTTTGTTATAAGCACTTTATGATGTATTACTATGACTACTCTTCTTAATAAAAGGCCCATTATAGACACCAGTTTAATCTGAGTATAAACGTTTGTAAAGCTGAACGATGAGGTTGGTTATAGTACGAGGTTTTGAGTGTTAGAAATACCTACATTAAAAATACAAATGGACAAAAAACAAAGGGATGTCATTGTAATGGAAATTTATTCATTTTGTAAATGCTGACATTTCTTTCAATTGACATGACGCGATTACAATTTATTGAAGCAAGGAAAAAAAACTGTTACAAGGTTCTTCCACCACACATGTAGGATTGTACTGCACACAGTGGTATAAGTTTGTATTCCTGTGGGTCATTGGCTAGTTTCTATGTTTACTTTACAGGTATACAAGTAATGAAAGACTGACTAACCAACAAAATTACCAAGCAGGTTGAACACATCATCAATGGGGGAAAAAAAATTTAAAATCTAATTTGCTCCATTGGTAATCCACCACAAATGTATTTCAGTGAGCTTCAAAACTGATCAAAATTAAATATAAAATTTTATTTGCAGAAAGGAAAAAT
>JAODKC010000045.1:8850169-8866724 GCA_026777985.1 Mormyrops attenuatus
TGTGCACGGCCCTCTCCCCCCCCCGGGGGGGGCTCCCCCCGGGGGGCGGGGTGGGGCCCCGGGGGGGGGGGGGGGGGGGCCTTGCCCGGCGGAAAACCGCCCGGGTGGGGGGGCCGGCAGCACATAGGCCGAACCGCGTTACATTGTACGACACTAAAATCTAGCCCGTGACATGACCTGAAATTTGACTTCCCCCATTTATCGCACTGTGATGGACTTGTGGTTCTACATCTACCCAATAGACGGGACTTGCACCCAGCTACCAAAGACAGAGAGCAGCTATAGAGCAGCAGGGCTATAGGTATTGTTCTATACAGGCTCCTGCGCTTCTGAGCAGGTGCTGGGTGAAGGGATCTCCTCAGCTTCTCTTCCTAGATGTCCATTTCAAACTGAGCATCTTCACCTAGAATCGAGGAAGAGATAAGTGAGGACTCTGAAGGCACATATAGGTTAATATTGGTTGAAACAACAACAGAAAAAAGCAGACACACACACACATATATATACACACACACACACACACATATATACATATATATATATAGGATCCAATATTAAATATGAAGAAAGTGTTTTTAAAAATGTTATTCATCTTCCTGTGTTAACATTTCATATGTTAGCTCTTATTTAAGCTGGCCTGAGACTTATCCAAAGCGATGTACTATTTTACCTTTTAAATGGCTGCTTATCTTCTAAAGAATAGGTCCAACAACAATGCCCATCTCTGGGCTGTCATGTACCCTTTGGTGCCATGCTAGTTCCAGTTTTACTTTGTATTCTACAGCAAGTACACAGAACACTCACCTGTTTCGCCAGGCAGAATCAGTGATCTGTTAAAGTGGGCTATGTTTTATAAGTGAACATTTCTTGATTCCATTTGCTCTTGGTATCCAACTAAGCTGTCTGACCCATGCATAAGAGCCAGAACGTATTGTATACATTATGCATATTGTACATTACAAAAGACACAATTTACTCTATACAAAATATAGAGATATATAGATAAGTCAAAGTAAAAGTACTTAGCAGCCGCGAAAAGTGCATTATTTCTACTCTACTGCTAGATGAAGCCATAATGTTTGTAAGGGTGACCTTATTTTTCATCATTACCCTCAGTAGGAAAACACCATTACGGTTAGACATTAAATGCTTGAGACAGAATTGAAAATCCATAACACTGCGGCATTTCCTATAGTCCGACATATCCGACTGTATCGTATTATAAATGGCAGCTGATTGTATTTTACGTTCAAAAATTAGACACTTATTATTTCATCCATTGCAGAGTTACCTAGTGTCGCCTTGCCGTCGTGGTTGTTCGCATGATTGTTGGCTTCGGTCTGCTTGTTGTCGCCGATGAGGGTCGGGCTGGTCACCCCCGGGATGGCAGGCAGCCGCGCCGGGGGGGTCTGCGCGACCGGCGAATTGCGCCGATCTAACAGGAACTTGCGGTCATAAATTATGCGGGTACCTGAGGAAATGAAGCGCACTTGGCTTTGTTTTGTCGGCATGATCATCATTAACAAATCCCCTTGATTGTGTCGCACAGGTGCGCACGAAAAGGACGCATAACAATTAAAAGTCGTGGAGTCGGGAAAACGAATAAGCATCGCTAAACTGAAACGTCAACGTAGTGGGGGTGAAAGGACACCCTACAGAGGAGAATAATAGACATGGTATGGATTTTCTCTGGAATAAAAAAATTAATACCCAATCCTGTTCACCAATATATCTGGAAGGTAGCCTATTGACAGTTATTTTGCAGCTCGACAATTGTAACATTATAACTCTCAAACGTAAATATTTACTCCGGGATATTAAACAACAATAAATGACTTTTTGAAACACTTTGCTTTGTCTTGCCATCTCCGGGGCCGCTCATTCAGTCCCTCCCGAATGTAAAAACGAACGGCCGGCGCTCCGTCTCCGCACCATCGTCAAACGGGACAGTGGCGGAGTTACCCGATTACTACTGATACTAACAAGACTAACTAGTCGCAACGTCGACTTAACTTGAGCAGCCTCTGATTAAAGTCCTTTCCGGAGCTCGCACTGCCTTAATTAACGCGTGCACGTCCCTGGACAGCCTGCGGACCCGTGATCATCTGAGATGGATGGCTGGATGGATGGATGGATGCATAGATAGATGGGTGCATTGGATGGACGAGTGGAGGAATGGTCACACGCAATGTATTTTTAATCTACATACATTGCACGGCGGGGTATCGGGGGCTTTGTTTTACTTTTCTCATCTACAGAGCAGTTAGGATTTAACACCGGCCCATGCCGATAAGCTGCAGACATCCGGATCGCGTCCAGCGCTCAGCCTCCCGAGTAAAGGCGGCCTGGGCGCCGTTACCTCCTGGGGTGGTGGAGAACAGCGTGCCCCCGGGAGTGGTGCAGTAATCGTGAGGTAGCTGTGTTGTGTCGCTGATCAGCACCGTCCTGGTCGGGATGGCTCGGCTTTCACTGTGCTGACGACGGGCCGACATCTCACTTTTAACGCTTCCGCGGCCGCGACGCTGCTGTTATCCGGAGGAAAGGTGGACAATCGGGGCGACTCTTTGTTCCTCGCCTGAACTTTAGAGTGTTTCTTAATCGCTATTTTTTTAATTCCCCCCCTCCGTCCGTGCTTCCCCGCAGCCGTCAGCACAGTCCCCCAACCTTCCGCCCGGAAGCACAACACAACCGAGGAGAAGGAAATGAGGTGACCAGGCTGCGGTGCCCCTCCAGCCTCTAAAGCAGTCCGCCCGGCAGGCTCATCCGCCTGCTTCTCACCAGGAAGTATGCATACATACTTTTGCTTTATGCACTTCATGAAACGAGAATCATTTCTTCCACTGCGGTGTTTTAATGTCAGTTAGGCGGTGCGGACTTACCAAGACAAAGACTGGAGCGGAGTGGACTGGGACTCTGCCCCTCAGCATGTGCACAGCTCCGGTTTAGTTAGGGAGGATAGCTAGTTTAAAGGGATTCAGGGCATATCACTGCCACGATCGGCAAATGCAGCTGTTGTGACTGCTAAAAATACACGCAACTTGGCAGATTTGTCGCAGGAGCTTGGAATCCTTTGGTTAGCGAGCAAAAGGGGGGCTCCTCGTGTTGCTGGGACCGCGGTGTAGACTTAGCTATCCAGCCCTGCAGAGGAAGGAATAGATTGGTATTGGGTAAGTTAGCTTGACTGGTCGTGCATTGCAGGATTATACCGTGCTGCTGAATAATATTCGGCAGCTCGGTGAACTTTAAATACATATGACATAGAAGTGAAACAGTGTTGTTAATTTTTTTTTTATACATAAATGGACAACTAATGTAATCTGATCAGCCTTAAAATGGGCTGGCTATCGTATTTCCTTATTTCTTTTTTAGAAATCTTGTTTGAATAACAAAACAAAATAAAAATATTTATATAGCCAAGTGAAATGACTAGGGAAATCTTAAACCTCGGTCCTCGTGCTCAAAACTGTAGGAAGGCCTGATATTCGGGATGGTTCCACTTGATTTAAAACTATAGTGCGTGTCTGCGTGCGATGAGACTGAACATTTTGTTTAAACAGTACATATGACAAGATCCTACATTTACACATTTTATGAAGCACTTCTGATTCAGCAGACTGTACAAGTGGACTTGTCAATTATCCAACATGTCCTGAAATGTTTCCGTATGTCTTGCATCCCTAAGACTTGATTTGACTATAGAACCTGTGGGTCTGCAATACCAATAAGGCGCCATATGGCCCTGTTTAAACTCAAGCTGCTGATAGCTGTATGTATGTATCTATGTTTGTTTTAATTTCATTGGCTTAACTGTTCAAGTCAGTAGTTTATCATTAATAATTAGCTTCACTGCAAACACACCTGTAAACTGTGGTGCTTGTTGAATATGTATTGGAAATACATGCAGTATTAAAATTGTAATATTTAGGAATGTAAACATTTGATTTGTTAATAATAATAATACTAATAATAATAATTAATACTTTTATTGATCCCTGTGGTAAAATTCTCTTTTCACCCATCTTGCTTTCCATGAAATGCATGTAGGTGAGAGCATGCTTGGCCGCAAAGGGCACCCATCTTGTGGTACCCAGGGGCTGCGTGATAAGGGCCCCACTCAAGGGCCCACAGACATGGCTATTCTGCTGAGACTGGGCTCAAACCAGCGACCCTCCGATAACAGGAACAGCCCACTTCACCCCATGTTTAAATATTTGATTTTCTTTTCATGCTCTTGTATGATTTCACTTGCCATACACCATCTCTTATAAGCTGTATTATTTCTATAGAACTGTAACTGGGATGTTGCATCATTGTGTTTATGTGGATAATATTTCATAAGCGGTTCTTAATTTGTCCGTTCATAAATGAATTTCTTAGCCAAAGCCTTTGCCTAACTTAAATACTAATGTTAAAATAGCTAAGCGTCAGAGTTAGTTACTCTGATATGAAAAATATTTAACAGAACAGCAATGATTGGACTTTATCCAAGTATTAATTCATAATGCATGTACACTGACTCTTCGAGGTGTCGATGGAGGCTCTGATCGGGGCTCAAGAGACTGAGCGAGGAGTCTAAGTGTCTGTGTTTGTGAATGTCCTGGACAAAAACCAAGATCCAGGCCTTTAATGACCTCTTGGGTACAGCCATCAGCAGTGTGTCTGTCTGCAGAGAGAATGTCAACCGCATCAAGAGGTTGAATTTCCTCGACAGTGACGTTCATGTTTCTGGTGAATCCTATGAAGTCAGCAGACGGATTGGAAGAGCATGCGGGGTCATGAGGTCGCTTGAAAGGGTGTGTGGCACTCCCAATATCTTTGCAAGAGGATGAAGGTCCGAGTCTTCAGAGTCCTGGTGCTCCCTGTCTTGCTGTATGGCTATGAGACATGGATGCTATCCAGTGAGCTGAGACGAAGACTGGACTCCTTCAGTACAGTGTCTCTTTGGAGAATCCTTGGGTACCGCTGGTTCGACTTTCTGTCGAATGAGCGGTTGCTAGAGGAGACCCGAATGCGCCACATTACCTGCATTGTGAGGGAGCGTCAGTTACGGCACTATGGTCCTGTGGCGCGATTCCCTGAGCGTGATCTGGCTCTCAGGATCCTCATTGCTGGGGACCCAAGCGGCTGGAGCAGGCCAAGGGGACACTCATGTAATACCTGGATGCAGCAGATAGATGGCCATTTCCGGAGGCTGGGACTGGGCAGCGTGTCAGGCTGGGAGGGTGGCCAACCGGGATCCCAATGTGTTTCTTCGTGTGGTGGGTGCTCCCCAACCTGACCTGACCTGATGTACAAATTCAAAACAGGGCCGAATAGTGTTTGGGCTGGTCAGGTATTCCGAAGCTAGTAAACTCAAAAGCAAATGGCAGGTTACATTCTACTTTTATTACCTACAGACCGAAGCATGACGAATTTCTATGAAATAGTCAAAGGAAAATCAGTTTTACTAATAACTCCATACAGGTTAAATCTCCTTCACATGAGTGACCTTCTAATTCAGCTTGTCTTTTTAGAAATATTGTGTTTTCTCTGCCCTGTTAGGCAGAGACCTAACCTCTCCCTCTCATGACAAACAAGCCCTGGACTCCCTATAACCCTGAGTAAGACAAGCAGTTTCAAAAATTGGATGGATGGATGGATGTCTCTCTGCTTCTTCCTCCAGCCTATATACAAGAGATTCACAGCATTTATTGTCATATGTACAGCAGAAAAGTGCAATTCTCTGTGCAATGAAATTCTTTCTTTGCTGTCCACACAAAATGCTTAGGTATAATATAATAGAAAAAATAGTAAATAAATACTGTAATGTGCGAATGTCGAGAAATATTAACTTTGCATTTGTGCAAATGAAGGAAATGTGCAAAAGCGCTTGGGTAGGATCATCTGCTAAGTTCCCCCTGTTACTATTAGCAAAGCTACACACCCATTCCCTTTCAGAAGCAGACCCAAGCCTCCCTTAAGTGTGGCGGTCCGCGATAAGATGGGAGAAGCTGTGGCGAACGTGGCCAGAAGAATCAATGCGACCGTAGAAGAGCAGAAAGACACATTGGGTAAGCACAAGGAAAGTGTGTGTATTCCCCATATTCTGCATTGCTACAATACATGCAGAAATAAATCCTCCAGGAGCACATAGTCTCTAAATGCTGGAGATGGTGCCCAGTCTTGATTAAAAACATTTAGTAATGGAATTTTTCAAAGAGAAGGGCAATATAGACTTATATCCTGTCCAGGATTTCAACCCTGTACTGGGTTAGATGTTCAAGAAGATGGTTCGATATGAAAATAACCATTTCATAGCTCAAAGGGTTGGAATATAAATCCCTGAAAACTCTAGCACAGCACACATTGACATGAACATACATTTACGTACTTGCTGCAGGCAGATGATGATGCGATAACATGAGCTAATGAAAATTATTGCATGTGCAGTTCTATATTGAGACAACAGGTGTCAGTATTTCTCAATTTTCAGTGTTGCCCTCACTGTGCTGCTTCTTTCCCTTTTCCATATAGATCTTTCAAACTGCAAACTGATGAGTTTTCCAGAGGGAGTCTTCAAAGTACTAAGGACTGTAAATGACAAGATTCTCGTCATCACATTAGCAAACAATGAATTGAAAGCTATTACTAGCAAGTTTTTCAGCACCTTTACTCAGTTAAGAGGTACGTTATCACTGCAATGGACAAAATTCTGAGCATCTGAAATATTTTATAATTACATTTTTAAATATTAAATGAAAAAGAAAATATGAATTTGTTTCTCCAAACAAATCTAAACATTTTTAAACAAGAACCTGGGAATTACGTTTACATATTAAATACTAATTGGAGCAACATTTTCAGTGAAACATTAAAGAAAAGAGGTTTTACTTATGACAAGACACCACTGTACACCATTGTTTGCCCAGATAGTCTGTCCTCATTCTTTAGTCTGTTATTAGATTTGTAGTAACAAAGAGAATCCAGAATGCAATAAAAAGATATAATTAAGACATTGTCTCAGAAAAAAAAACAATTAATTCAACTGAAGAATAAGAATACATATTCTGCATATTAAAGTACTGTCATTCACTGGGTTTCTAACACTGCACCAGTGAGGTCACTGGTTAAACACACACAAGTCCGTGATTGTGCTTGAGTGTGTTTTTTGCTCCACAGACCATGTTTTAAAAAAACTGTATGCATATGGATGCAATGATCATTGAATGATTGTTTTATATTGTACATTTTTTGTTATTTTATTATTTATAACTGTGATACTTTTTTATTGAAATGATATATTTTAGTATACATTTGTTGAGTAACTGAATTGGCCTGTCTTTCTTGTTTTTCAGAATTGGATTTAGAAGGTAATGTCTTGAGCAAGCTCCCAGACTCAGTGGGTGAGATGCAGCATCTAACAAACATAAACCTGGCAAGAAACAAGTTCTCTTTGTTTCCCGAAAAACTGGCGGAAATCCAAACCCTTGAGAAAATCAGTTTGGAAGGAAATGAAATCACTGGTAAATGAAACTAAAATAGTTCTTAGAGAGAGGAATGAACAATTTCTGTTCAGTCACTTAAAATACTTATGGCAGTCTATGCTCAAAACAGTTGTGTTATTGAAAAATGCATTTTATGATCGCATGAATTCATAGTGGTTTTGTAGTTGCTACATAAATAATTGAGCAAACGACAATAAGTAATGATTGTCTAAACTGTGAGACATCCCGACATCCAGTAGTATTTGACTTTTTTTTTTTTACTGTCTTAAGTTTAAATGTTTGTCTTGGGCGTTCTTACAAACAAGGCTTTTTATCTTATTTTGAACAACAATTCATACTGATTTATTTTACACAAGATCTTGTGCTTTGTTTAAGCATCCCACCACTAAGAGTTGGGTTACAGAATGGTGTGTGAAGGAACATCAGTCAGGTGTCACATCAAGTTTGTGGCGAACAGCTTTCAGGATAAGCGATTGATGACAGCCTTGCTGTTGGTGGCCCTGTTGCCTATGGATCGGTAGGGATTTAATCACATGATCTATCTGGAAAGGCAGAATCAGTACAGGATAAGGCAGAAATCAGGTTATCGGTGAACAAATAGGATATCTTGCCCTTAATCCACTAAAAAGGACCAGTGGAGTGTAACCAGTAGAGTGTGGTTAAAGAGGACATTGAATCCTACTGTTGAAGATATCTGTGATTGATATCACTGAAGAGTGAAAATTGCCATTGGAAATGTGCAACTGGTTTAATTTTTGCTGGAGGATGAAAGATAGTGGAACTTGGAGGTCTAGATAAGGAAGAAATGGAACAGAAACTGCCGTGAACAGGTTGTGTGTCTTGGCTAGGGCAGCAATGTTTACGGAGAACAATAATTAACGAATGGGAATTATGGGAGTTTGAGTGGAATGGCTTATTTGACTGAATAGCGAGGTGTTGTGCATGGTTCAGTGTGTGCTCTTACCAGGTAGTACCCTCTCTGTTTTTGCTACACAGAGGTGCCGGTCGAGAAGCTCGCCTCCATGCCTGCACTCCAGAGCATCAACATGAAGTCCAACCCGCTGGACAAAGGCCTCTTTGCTGCTGTCCGACCGTCCATTAAATTCGAGCTGCTAACAACAGACGATGAATAAGAAGCATGTTTGGTCTAAGCTGCATTTGCATGGGACAAGAAGCATAATCTTCATTTTCGAGATGCCTTAAGTGGTTTTTTTGATGAGATCTTATTTATTTTGCTACAGAGTGAAACATGAATGTTTATTATGCAATTTTTATTCTGAGTGTTGTTTGTCTTCCATTGTGGACTGTGAGATCAATGCCATTATTACAATCTGATGGAAATGAAATACTTATGTTCTCACAAAGACCAGTGAACTTATCTAGGCATATGTGAGAGGGACGTCTGCTGTAAAACCCATCACAATGGGCTTTAGACTTTGATGAACTCCAGAAAGGAACTTGCCTAGAGTACGTTTAACCTTTGGCTTGGATTGAAACTCTGAATCTGTCTCATTGTGCTCTATAGTTGAACTTAAATTGACGCATAACACTGACTGTAAGTATATGCTGTCCAGGCTGTTCAAACAAATGTCCTCCATCAAGAAACACTGCATCAGTTATCACAAGAGATATTGCTAGTGTCCGATAAACTGCAGGAGAATGTTTTAGCCTTTGAATTTGTATTGGGTTTCAGCTTGGGGAATAATGCAACATTTAGCACTGTGTTCAGGCCTGGACTGTTTTTTGTTTTTCATGCCTTGAATACAACTGAGAATTCAGTTGCATGTACTGTTTATGAAGATGACTGGATTTTGCCTCACATAAAAAAATGAAAAACTTTATAATAGCAACTTTAAAACATTTTCTTTGCACGATACATTTTACATTTCTGTGCCCTCCGTGTTTTAAACAATTGATCCTAATTCGTGCCTGATGATACCTACCCAGAAATGGCACATGAACCAATTTGCTAACCAAAAAAATTCTTTAGTGATGTTACAAAACCGGTAACCATGTTGAGGTTTTAAATGTGTCCCAATGTTTAACGTATGTCCCCTAACTGCTTCCTCTGTCCAAAGGCTGGTCGTCTGAACTCAAATATTGATTGCAAAACACAACTAGTATAATCAGCTAGATTAGTCAAGATAAAAGCCTTATACATAAAGCAGCATAGGAACCTACAGTGTAATTAGATGCCTTTATCCAAAGTAATGTACATTTGAGAGGGCTGGGTCAGCCAGTCCCTGGATCAATGGAGGTCAAGGGCCTTGCTCAGCGCCCACTGTGGAAATCATTCTGCCGGCTACTGATCACAGGCACAGAGGCTTAACCCAAAGGGCTGCACATCACCCCCACTAAAAACACATTGACCTCGACGTGATTCGAACACGCAACCTTCTGATCTGGAGTCAGACACGCTGCCATTGCGCCACGAAGTCCGACTCCAAGCGCAGGATCCATTACAGTTGTTAAATACCCCCCAACCAACTCTACCACTGGCGCATGAAGTGGCTACTGTTTATTCAGGCGATACATGTTTTGGAATGTTTGAGAACCATAATGCAGGAATGCTCTTATGTGTGCTTGATGATCACATTAATGAAAAAGAAAAAAATCACATCAGCATATCCCAGGACCAACAGGGCACAAGGCAGGGAACACACTGGATGGGATACAACCATTGCAGGGCAAACATACACTACGGGCAATTTAGAGATATTAGTCCACTTAACAGCTCACATGTTTTTGAATTACAAAAGAATGTAGAGTAGCTGGAGGAAATCTACAAGTTACTGGGAGAACATGGGTGGGACCTGAACCCACAACCCTGCAGGTGGGAGGTAAAAGTGCTGCCCAGTAGGTTATAATTTCATCCTAACACACAATTACCACACAATAAAATACCTCACTAAGACAAAACACAGCTTCACCCTAAAAACGACACATTTGCTAATTCCCTGTCAAGTTATACTGAGCAGATAAAATCTTCCAGCCACTAACCAAGTACAAAATCATGTATACAACCGAACACTTTGATTAAAAGTATGTTACTTTTAACAGTTACAGTTTGATGTAAGTGGTGAAGGACAATGACCCAGATATGGTTCCTGTCTTAAGCAGGTGTCTTAGACCAGTCAGCTCCATCTGTTGGAAGCTGCTATGTTTTTTTTTTAGAAAAGGTATATATTTTTACCTCTATATACTAAGGTTGTTATGCAGATTGCTAAAATACAAGGATGATGTGAAAGTAAGCATGGTGCCAGGGTTCCACATGCAAGTGGTATTTTTTTAAGTGCAACTTACGTATCCTTTTGGTTGATACATTTCTTACTAATTTTTCAATTACATTAAGAATCTGTAACTAAGAATAACTGACAGGAATTTCAGGAATTCCAAGCCCACCAAAGTAGCAAACCTTAATTTAATGTTCAGTAGTACATCAGACATAAGTTTTCTTACAACGGAAAGAGAAAACTATACGGTTTTGCTTACAAAAAAATCGAAGAATTTGAAGTTGATGGCAAAAATTTTAGTGATTTATTTCTTGTTTATCTGAATCTGAATGTTGTGTGTACATAGATAGATGTCGGCACACTAACAACCGAAACAAAACTGTCTGCAGTGGAATGTGCAGCATCGGATAGTACACACGACCACGTGCAGTAAATCGACCATTTCCAAGAAACGCCGCCGAAATGCATCATGGCCACGTTGCCATTGGTTGCGCATTTGCGCATGCGCACTGCTCGCGCTCCCCTCTTACGGGTCTCTGTGTCGACTGTGCGCCGCGCGTCAGAAGGGCCGTTGGACGCGAGAAGTATTCTGTACGCCTGGAGACTCATTAAAGAGCCGTATAACCATGAGTTACACCACGGAAGAGAGAGGAAAGCCGAACACTCTGGACTATAGGGTGTTTTTCAGTGAGTACTATTTTTTTTTTTTTATTGCTTTCGTTCATCCGTTGCCATTCAGACTGTAGCGTGACGAAGCGCGCCGGTGTGGTAACGATGTGAACCCGAGCCCGGTAGTAGCGTAAGTGCGAGTAGATACTAACCAGCCGCCTTTTCAATTAAAGTAATTCCCTATTAGATACTGCATGGAGCCAGTTCCAGTATGCTTTAAAATGAAAAGAAAGTTAAATGAAAGAAACTGCATGATATGCAACGTAGAGCGTTATTTCTGCTGAATCACTTGTAACATGTGGCAGGGTATCGATCTTCTTGCGTGTTTAAGTAGCTTCTCACTCGGAAAAATGAAACAATCCCCATCTCGTTGTAGTAAGGAATTAATTCAGCCGTCACCTTAAATGCTTATCTGACTACATTTCGTGTGCCTGCAGAGAATGCAGAAGGGAAACCCGTCTCACCCTTCCACGATATACCGATGTATGCCGATGAAGCCAAGGTAACATACCAGTGCCCTTCCTCGTACCTGAACAACGAAGTCAAGCGAGTTTTGTTTTTGAACTGCATAATTACTTAATACTTACTGTGAAACTGGTTTGTGACATTTGCAGGACTTAGAAATGTATAATACTCTTCCAGTAATAGTGACCTTTGGTCCATGGTGCTGACTCACTAATTAAATATCACATCTCTAAAGTGTGCCCCAAACTTGCAAAAATCTTTGAATTTTAATTAACATGTGAAAGTCATAGTGGTTACAGTTACTAAATCAAACCAGATAAACAAATGGTTTCTTTATTAAATACAGACATACGTACAAGGTGTCACTCCGGGGTCTGAAGCTTTATTCTTTGGGCGTGCTCTTTGATGGTAAACACCACCGCTTTAAAGGTCGAAGTGACTTTGGCACATTACCAGGTGTGGACTTACATTAGAGCAGTACCACTGAGGTGAACAAGGCCACTGGTAGATATTGCCCTCGTTAGTGTTCCATCTTCATTATCACAGGAGATTGTGGCTTAAATCACTCGTTTTTATGCGCTTTTAAATTTTATGTATACCTTCAGCTGATACTGCTGTGTGTTGGTCAGCTGCTAAGTGTTCATTTCTTTTCTTTGTGGCTTACACAATCATACACTGTACTTCTGTGTGGTGAAATCTTTTCTACCTGCTTACTGACTTCTGCTTAATGAAATATGTTTTTTTTGTTTTAAGTAATAGAATGTAAAAAGCAAAATTTATAAAATGAATAAATAAGAATAATGCACAATAAGAGATAAAATGACTGTAAGGTACATCTGTGTATATGTACATGTATGCTTTTGGTTGGTTAGCTGGAACTTCTCGCTCCTTTTCATGCACAGCTGTGCTACTGGAGCTCAGTAGCAGGACAGTGACACTGCAGGACCCTTGCTGCAAGTGGAAGCGGCTGCTTTAACCACTGATCTTCCATACTGTGGTTGCTATGCTAAGCTAGCACTGCTGCTACTGTCATCCTGATCCCTTTTAATGTGATAGGTGGGTGCTGCTGAACAGTGTGCAGTACATTAAGGCCAATGATTAGATTCATGCTACATAGAATTAAGTTGGTGTAATTATTTGGATAGTCAGTCACCCTTGTGTATAAATTCGATGGGCATTAGATTGTCCTCTGAACATTCTGGTTCATAAAGAAGAAGATGTTTCTTCTTAATTGATTTATTATATTACTGTTACAATACGTGATGATAAACTGTTTAGGCACCTAAAATATGAGGTAAACATGAGGGTCAAAATCCAGGAAATAGAACATCATTTCAAATGGAATTTGCCTAAATAAGTCTTTGTATTGCCTCCTGACCTTATAGTGTAGATTTGTTAACATTGTTTTATTTTAAATTCCTTTGACATCAGTCTGCACTCGTGTTTATTTTTTACTGGGTGTTTATGGACCATAAAACGTGTGTTCAGAATCATCATGGTATTGCGAAAAATGAATGGAATGTGTTTAATTGAAATGGCGATAAAGCATGTAAGCAATGCGTGTAGTATGAATGTTAGTGGTTCTCACTAGGTCTTACTGAGGAAATGTGTAGATTGAGCTTGTGGCGTAACCGGATGCTGCAATAGTTGGTTCATATTGCAGGGTTTAAGAGAGGAGCAGTACATTAACACAAAGGTTATCATGCCTATATGTGGAATTCTCGTAACATGGTGGTTTAGTGCAGTGTTTCCCAACTGGGTCCTCAGGGACCCCCAGACAGTCCTCATTTTTTGCTTCCTCCCAACTCTCTAAAATGTGGACTGTCTTGCAGAGAGCTGGAAGGAAGCAAAGACCTGGATCGTCTGAGGATCCCTGAGGACTGGGTTGGGAAACACTGTTTTAGAGTAGCTGACTATTTTTCCAGCATTTGTTCCATATATAAAAACTGTTTGATTTCATTATTTCAGTGTGACTTTTGTATTTTTTGTGTCTTTGCAACCCGTACATCAAATTTGTCTGCCTCTTGCAGGTGTGGTCTAGTAATCTTCAAAGAGGATTTCAAATTAGATAATAGAATCTTCTTTAAGGATTTGGATTGCCAGTTATTTTTAGTTTTTGGTTTCTAGTTAACATGGAGGAACTACCACCTGATTCATTGTTCATCTGCAGTTTATTTTATTTTGGGTTGGTTAAAATAAGGGAACCTCAAACACATAGGAATAATGATCTACAACAGTGTCTGTGTTTGTGGATTTTTTTTTTTTTTAAAGCTTTTCAAAAACTAACCAGAACTAACAATTCTGTAATTTTAGTTTTTGTAGTAATTTATATTGTCACAGCCATACTCCACAGTGTCTCTTACTACACTTAATAACTTGAATTGTTATCTTAATGGAATGTTTGTATTACTAAGTGCCTGTTGTAATGATACTGTTACTCCCTAACGATGTAATAACATACAGCAATCTTGGATTATACTAGAGCTGGGCGGTATGACCAAAATTTTATATCACAGTGTTTTTCAAAGCTCTGTCGGTTTCACGGTATATGACAGTATTTTATTTATTTTTTTAAGTATGATTGGGTGTTTACAACATTGTACAGGATTTTACAGGACACATTTTTGTGTTATGTTTTTGCATTGTTCCCACATTAACTATATTTTATTAGCCATTTCGCCTATCCGCTACCTTAATGATAACATACGGCTAACGCGTTTGTTGGCTAACTGCTTATAGATAAACGACTAATGTTAAGGTGTGCGCTGGCCAAGTTACATTTTTTGATAAGTGTTTTATAGTTCAGTGTTGCTGGAACGTGAGTTTCACTGACCATGCGAAATTTCTCATAAAGACCGGGATGTCGGTCTTTAGGATCCTTCGCCAAGTTTGCTACTTGACTTCTTCGCCACAACTTTGTAGCACTGTTCGCATAGAGGCTTATCGACATCCTTATCCTTTCCATGCTCGTCTGCAAAATACTTTCAAATGGTACTTTTGCGTTTTGTTTTTTTTTTTTTTCTTTTTACTAAAGCAGCTTGTAAAGTGCCTTCAACTGCAGCATATGCCATGTTCGGGCAACTCTGTATGTCTGTGTTAACCAGCGCGAATGTGTTCAGCGGCTATTGAGAGGAGGGGTGGGGCTGCGCAAGTGTGTGTGTGTGCGTGCTTGCGCGCCTGCGCTGTAGTGGTGCTGTGTGAGGTGTGGCGAATGAGGCGGAAACCGCACTGTTGGTATCAATAATGGTGAAAATGAGTATCTAATCAGATACTAATTTTTAATATTGATTAGTATCTGAAAATCTTTTTTTTGGCAACCTCAGTGTCTCATTATTTTCAACTCCAGCGTCAGCTATATCTTCCGTTTGTGATCTTTTGTGGTGCAGCAGTGAAAAAGGTCCCCCCCTTAAACAGTTTCCAGCTTTCTGAACGTTGTGTAGGCTATTTAAACTTCAAAAAAACTAATATCATAACAATGATAAACGGTTTTCGGTATGAACCGGTATACCGCTCAACACTATATTATACGTCTAAATGGTACTAGCTGTGAAATAATGGTTTTGGCCCGAGGTGAATGTGGCAATCTAGTTTTAGATTTACATATAGTTGGTGTTCCTGCATCTCACCCTCCGTCTTGCATGTATGTGAGTTGCTTGATAGTTTACCGTGTGCTGTTAAGATTAATTGTGTATGAAAGTCAGTTATTATTGGTAAATCCTAACACTGCAGCTTTTGAGGGAATCAGAAAGAAGGTGTATAATAAGTAAAACGAAAGATGAGCTTGAGTTGGGTTCCGCCTGTTGCTTCTGGGATAGGCTCTGGACCCCTGTTACCCTGCATAGAACAACTGCTTATGGAAAATGGGTGGGTGGATTCCTCAAAGGAGTTGGTTACTTAAGAAGTCGTGCTTCTTTTTTAGGATTATTTAGGATGCTTATTTACATTTATTTTTCTACTTTCAGAACATCTTCCATGCTGTCATTGAAGTTCCCAGATGGACAAATGCAAAGATGGAGGTATAACCTTTTATTTAGTTAATAGCAGTTAGGGGAATCTCACCTCTGTCAAATGACTCCTGGCCAGTAGATTATCCTGGGATAATTCGATGGCTCCCTCGCTTCTCAGATCGCCACTAAGGACCCACTAAACCCAATCAAGCAAGATGTGAAGAAGGGCAAGCTGCGATACGTCGCTAATGTGTTCCCGCACAAGGGCTATATTTGGAACTACGGTGCAATCCCTCAGGTTGGTGGATCGTTTCCATGCAACAGGTGATGTTATATAATGTGATGCTTGCAGAATAAATCGGGAGCGTTAGTTTATTTTCATGGTTTGTGTAGCAATTTCTGTCTACAAGCAAGTGTTTAAAAAATGGTATTCCTGTCGTCGTGAGAACATTTTGATCAACATTTTGATACTTTATTGGTTAATAAAGTATCAATTCTCTTTATGCCTCCCTCAACTTGCCCTCTGTAGGTGAGAGCAATCTGGCCATGAAGGGCAGCCACCTGTTACAGCACCCAGGGAGCTGCGGGTTAAGAGCCTTGCTTAAGGACCCACAGATTTTCTATATATATTTAATAGAAAATCTATATATATATATGTATATATAGATGTGTGTGTGTGTGTGTGTGTGTGTGTGTGTGTATATATATATATATGTATGTATGTATGTATGTATATATAAAATATACATATACATGT
>JAODKC010000045.1:8869165-8880016 GCA_026777985.1 Mormyrops attenuatus
CCCCACCCCCCAATTAGGTGTGCTCACGAGGAGAGGTCATTACAGTGAAGGTCCTGGGTACTTTAGCGCTGATCGACGAGGGTGAGACGGACTGGAAAGTGATCGTGATCAACACTGAGGATCCCGAAGCCGCAGACTTCAACAGTATGAGCTTTTCCCAGAATTAACAGACCTGCAGCAGGGTGACCCAGAGGATGATGTCTCTTCTACTCTCGTTCTTTCCAGGTATTGAGGATGTCAGGAGACTGAAGCCCGGCTACCTGGAGGCCACAGTGGATTGGTTCAAACGGTACAAGGTCCCAGACGGAAAGCCTGAAAATCAGTTTGCCTTCAATGGGGATTTCAAAGACAAGGTACCCCGTGCGGACGGTCTCAAGCTTATGCTTCATCTTCCCCTTGGCATTATGGGCTCTCTGAAGTTTTCATTTGCAAAGAAATTGTTTGCACAACCGAGCTATAAGTAAAATTGCATGTGTTTGTGTGCGCAGAAAGTGTAAGGAGTGGCTTTTTGTCTCATTGTATATTGTATGTAATGACAGTAAAAGGCATTTTCATAATTGTCATAAGATATTCTTTCCATGAGACCAGGTAGACCTGGTAGAGCAATATGGATTTATCCGATGATGCTGCATATCTCAGCCGTCTTGGCGGAATAGCTCCACACTTCTGGGCTGGAGTGATTTGCAGGCTTTATATAAAGTTTTGCCTTTCAGTTGCTTTCTGACCAGATACAGATTTTGTAATCTCCACTGCTCAGCCATGGACATCGCCCATGTCATGTAGAGGTTATTGGAATCTGTATAATTGTGTTTTTAAAAATGAAAAACTGTTGTCGTGTGCTGATGATTTAGGTCAAATTGAAGCATGCATTGTTTACATGTTGAATCCAGCTTAATTTTTAATATCTTAGTATTACAGCGTAATGTTTTTGCAAGTAGGGCTTAAGTTATTACAATTGTTGCTGCGTCTGTTTTTCTTTGATCGAAACTGTGTTCTCCTTGTAGGACTTTGCTGTCGAGGTAATAAAGAGCACTCATGATTTCTGGAAGGCACTCGTCTCTCAAAAGAGCAGCGCGGGAGAACTGAAATGGTGAGGAGAGACATCCTCATTTCCCTTTGCGCTGCCTGACTGCTCCTCTGAGGCTCCGGTACTGATGTTGGTGTCTGATGAAAGGCGTGGAGGAGCCGCCTTAGCAGAGACTGTAACGGGCTTCAGCACTACATACTTGCACTCAGAATCTGTCCAGTGTTGCAGCAGGTTACTTATGAGAACCATAGTTTTAGCTGTTCAGGAAACGGGAGTTTGGTAGTGAATAAATGTGAACTTGGGTAGCACATGTCCAGTGTTGGGGAGTAACCCGTTATATGTAACGGCGTTAAGTAATGGAATTACAGAATGAATGTAATCAGTTAGTTACTAAGGAAAATTTCCATTGCTAATCAAAATGTTAGTGATTACACAGAGATTACATCCAAATATACTCTTCTGAGTAAAATGTACAATAAAGGTTTTTTGCTTTTGCTTTTTGCTGTGCAGAAATGCTTTCTTTTGGCAGATTTCCAGGCTTTTAAGCTTTTAGTTTTAAAAAACATTTGTTGGGAAAGTAATCAAAATGTAATAAGTTGCATTATTTTACTGAGTAAATCAAAATGGTTGCATCACATTTTCAACAGTGGACTAGTGATCTGTAGTCCGTTTCATTTCCAAAGTTACATTCCCAACACTGCACATCACGGAAAATCACATGCGCTTCCCTACTAATGTATCTGGTAATTGTGAATCAAGCTTTAAAGCAGATGTTCTGAACTCAACTGTCTGGTACCACTAGTATGGCCCCCACCCCTCCCAACTGATCAACAAGACATACCGGCAGTTAAGTAGCATGAGGCTTAATGAACTGGTGGAACCCTGCAGCCTGAATGAAGTCATCTCAGGCCTCTAGTAGTACCTCTCCCACCAGCCTTCCAAAAGAGACCATCGAGAAATCGCTTTGACACTTCTTAGTCGCGCCAGTTACCAATTAACGTCAGCTGGATGGTGAGGGTAATTAAAAGACGTTGGAGGCTTTTTTAAGTTCAGTGTGGGTACATTTCATTCACTGCTGTAATGTGATTTTCTTCTAAATCGATCTCCGCTTTTCTCTCACGAACACAGCATGAACACCTGCATCGCCGACAGTCCGTGCTGCTGTACAGAAGATGAAGCTAAGGCTGTTATTGAGGCGGTGAGGCTTTCTTTTCATTAGAGCAACGCTCTGTCCGTCTCTGTTTGAAAGCAAACAGTTGTCCAGTTAAACAGGAAATTTAAAAAAACACTTAATTCCCTGACTTCTCTCTACAAAGTGACTATTTTATGCTCCGTGCCTTAATTCTGACATTTTGTACATTTATTAGATGTGTCCTTTGGGTGCTGAAGATCCTATCCCATCAACAGGTGCGTAGTGAAGTCTTTTATCCAAAATGAACCCACTGAAAAAATAGGATTTACTGTAATGCTGTTAAAGCAGTATATTCTGCATTCTTCAGTTATTACACAATACACAAATATTAATGTCAATCTGTATTTATGTGTACTTTTTATGATAAAGGTATACAATTAAACTTTTTTTCCTGTTTTCAGTTGACAAATGGTTCTACTATGAGAAGAACTAATGTAGGATGAAGACTTCAAATGGACCAGAACTTTGAAACTTTAGATTGTTCTAAAGACATAGATTTTGAAATTTAAACGGTTTGTGGTAATTACTGTTCTTCTGTTTAGATTCTGAGTTTTTTTTCCAACTTATATTTGAGAACTAAAAGCTTATTTTAGTTGCACTTATTTAATTAATTTGCTATACATTTTAGTGTCCAGCTCAGAATCTGTTTAAAATGTCAGACCTCTGCAAAAACATGAGTAAAGATGTCTGAGGAAAATCTGTTTTATTTCCATTTGAATTTATCTTTTTTCAACTTGGTGACCTTCAGACACATTCAGGCCCACTTTAGTAATTTTTATTTATAGAATTTGGAATTTCTCCATAAAGTCTCAGTGTAAAATGGCCATAGTCCTGCTTTTTTGCTAGTGTTCAGTGGGTCTGAAAAAAAAGGCTTTGGGGTTCTTAAATACTTGTGCTGTAAACAGTGGCATATGGCCATGTTCCCATTGTCCTCTGGCAACACACACTATCTGACAACCTGTTCAGTTATGGAAAGGCCCGCTGCAAACTCATTTTAACGGTGATCAATCCTGTGTTTTTGGTCAGAATGTGAAATTTCGCTTTTGAAGAGGTGCGTCCCTAGTGGCTAGTTGTGGCATTGCAACACTTCCTCCTGTGGCATTTCCTTAAATGCTCATCTGTCAAGTAGCTTTTGTTGTTTAAACCATCTCCTTTTGCAGATGCAAAGTTTGAGAATACAGCTTTTTTTAATGACACATATGGACAGTCAGAAATGAGTACTGCACACATATTGATATTGAGGATGAATTTACTACTGGGAATCATTCACTTACTCTTTTTCCATTAGAATATTTTCTGTAAGTTTCACTCCGCACACTTACTGATGAGCCATATATCTGTGTGCTTTTGATTTATATAGCTGTATACAAGTGGCAAGTTAAGACAGGGATTTTATGTCCAGTAAGTGCTCTCCTAATAGAAATTTTAAAGGCATGCTGAGTTCTTGCCATCAGTCATTTTGTTTATTATAGCACACAAAGGCTCTGAACAGCTAATTGTTTTCATAATGAATTGTTCCTCTGAATAGTGATGTTTTGAGTAGGTGTGCAGTAGCAAATATCGGTCCTCTACCAAGTTATGGCAGGGAAATAAAGACCACAGAGGGAAGCCTTGGGCTCCACAGTTGGGTATGTGGGAAGAACCTGCCTCATACCTTCAGGGATGGGCGTTTTAATATTCACACTGTAACTGTGTATGCGGCCTGCAATAGACCTGTGTTTAGTCCATGCTACCAGCCTTCCGTCTTACGGATGGATGTGGACCTGAGGTGCTCATTTCCAGTAACTTCATCTCCACTGTAGTTCTCAGAGATTCTGTCCTAGAAAGGATAAGGAAGACTGCCATGTTGGCTTGGCACCGCACACATAAATAGTGACACACTAGGGGTGACTTAGTAACTTATCTGCAGAGTATTTGAAGTAAACTCACAAAAGCCCCAGAATCACAGAGCTGTGATTTCTTTTATTATGCTACAATGATGCACTAACTGGGTGCTCAGTGGCCACATAGGAAGGATTTGGACAGTTAGTGGTGTGTATGCAGGTTACTGAAGGGGTTTTATAATCCTTTATATTCTTACTCACCTTAATTCGCACAGTGGCATTGAAATCTAATACCAGTTGCCTGCAAGTTGTGTCTGTGAGCTGAAGATTGGTATTATCAAACAATCTAGCACAGGGAGGCAAGAATATGCACACAAAACTAATTATTTTTTCATTTTCCACTGCATCTCTTTCTAAAGCAGTATCAAAGTACCTTAAGTCACTAGTAGTGTACGTTCATCACAATAGTGTAGTACAAGTTTTTTTAAAAAAAAATACAGTATAACTTCTGTCAACCGTGTGGCCAAAAAGTTTGGAAACCTATATTGCACAATATATTGTTCAGTTCATATTACCCCTGTAGACGGTATCAATACTATGTTTGCTTGTTGGTTTTCCTCTGTAGTAGGGGCGTTTCACCGGCTGCTGTCCAGTATTTCGGTAGGGGAGGCGCAAGGTAAGCCACTGGACATCACACTACTCTCAACTGCACCACACTTCAGGTTTGCACTGTGACACTAACAGGAAAATCCTGGAACTTCAGCTGACTTGCTTAGGTTGTGCATGTGGCAGGGTATAGGTCAATTTGGTTGGGGTACAGGGACCTAGATCCTACTGTATTCTCTCTGTCCAGAGGGTTAGATATTTAGAACCCCCAACTATGCAGGCCATTGTCTAGAATGCTAGACATGGTCACAACACTTATTTACAACTTTATACATGAACATTTCATAACCGCTTATCTAATACAGAACCATGGAGCTTGGAATCCCTCCTATGAGGCAGGGATACCCTGGAGGTGGAGCTAATCTATTACAGTCTACAAACTCACTTTTTGATACCCCAGCCCACCTAAATGCAGGTCTTTAGAAAATAGGGGTAACTGCATAAACACGGGGAGACGCGTTAACACGTGCATAAACACGTTTGTCGCGCTTGTTGTTTGTTCCCCCGCTGAATAGCGAAATGACGTTAGTCCATTTTTAACACTGGGGACAGGTTTTCGGTCCGTTGCACATTACTCGTGGGTGTCAGGGAGCTCCTGTCAACTTGTCGGAGACGACTGTAAAGTCTCTAAAGTAACAACAACCGTATAAAAGCACTACGTCCACACATGCATGGAACGTTACATGTACAAGATAACTTCTTGTAAATTCTTCAAGATAAATTCTCAATACCCGTTGATTAGATTATTACAAGGGACATGCAATTCAAAATTAAGCAATTAAGTTTAGTTTGGCAGACATCTCAAATTAAAACAAACAGCAAGTATCTGACGTGCAGTAAATGTATGCGCATGCGCGGTACAGACACCGGTCAGTGACGTTATGTACTGAGGTGGAAAAAGACACGATCTGCAGATCGGGTACTGGGTAGTGACAGTAAGGACAGTGACAACAGTGATGTCAAAGTCCGGGGTACTTTTCCGGTTCCGGGGCTCAGTCAGCGTTCGGGGGCTATAAGACAGCAGTACTTCTGCCAGTTCGGGGAAGGAAGCGCAGCAGCGCGTCGCTGTGTCGGGCAGGTGGGCTGGCTGACAGACGGACGGCGAATTGCAGGTAGATCGCTTCGGCTACAGAGCTGCCTCTGATTAATTACGACCGCTGTGACTGCGACGGCCTTGGACGGCTGCCGAGGTCGCCGAGATCCGGGGTGTCGCAGACTGTCACCGACATGTTAAGGGACCGGACCGCCGGCCCCGAATCGGACGTTGTGTTTTGACTTCGCAAAGGCCGCTAAACGTCGGGGGGGGGTGGGGGGGTGACCTGTCAGTGTTTTCATTTCCCCAGGTGGCTGCCCTACTTAGATATAAAGTTTATTATCGTGCTCATAAAGGCTGGGGCGTAGATGTGGACGGAGCCGCCAGCAGGTGCCGTACGGCAGCCCGCACGCCGGGGCTCCCCTCCTAGAATAACAGCACGAAAGGGGATCCTGCGGCAGCGTGCGATCCGTTTATATCCAGCCGCCGGGAGGTGTTTTCGCATTCCCCGGAGGTCGCTGGCTGTAGGGGCTGGCTTTAAGCTGTCCGATGAACATCACCCCCCGCCCCCCCCATTTCTTTGGTGTCATATGTCGGTCCGTCGGTAGTGGGACAGCTGAAGAGGCGACATCCGAAGAGCGCCCCGCCTCCAGCAGCTGTCCCGCATTGGAGACCGCGCAAGACCAGGCTGCCTGAAGTCCTCAAGTTTGGACTCTTTGAAGATCTCCAGTTTCCGTGACATAGTCCTCATTTCCATAGTCCCCCGGCTTCTTTTTCAGCTGCATAACTTATTCAGCAGCTGTCTTTCGTTCTTTTTTAAAATTGCTCGATTTCCCCCCCTCCATCCTTGCCTTTAATTGTTGGTTGCATGTGATGAATCGTCAATTTGTTGCTTTGTAAAGTTATACATTTAAATGCAAATAAATGTAATTTAATTTATTCTAGTATGTCTTTCTTTTCCTTCTAGGGAATAGCGACAACGATGTCGTTTATTTTTGATTGGATTTATAGAGGGTTCAGCAGTGTGTTGCAATTTTTAGGTAACGTATGAAAATGACTGTGAATTGCATTAATGTGCATTGTAAAAACTGAATTTCTTTAAATTCTGGTTTTCCATTTTCTGTCAGGATTGTATAAAAAATCTGGGAAGCTAGTTTTTCTTGGCCTTGACAATGCCGGCAAGACGACACTTTTGCATATGTTAAAGGACGACAGACTTGCACAACCCGTTCCCACGTTACATCCAAGTAAGCGAAATCACGTGGTTTAGTTGCATGCATTTAAAGTTTAATCATCATGTTAGAAAATGCATCATGTTAGAATGCATATGGTTTAGAATTGATTCAGCTATGAAAACTATAGTATACGCATTATTGTGCTGTGTTTATACAACGGAGTATGAGAAATATATGAAGAACACTGTATTTTAAAAATGTCTTGAATGAATTTTGCAGCTTCGGAGGAGTTAACAATCGCAGGAATGACTTTCACTACCTTTGATCTGGGTGGTCATGCACAAGGTAGGGGTTCCTGCTAAGTTGGACTGTGTAGGCCAGCGTTTCCCAACCCGCCCCTCGGGGACCCCCAGACAGTCCACGGTTTTGCTCCCTCCCAGCCCTGTCAGACGGTTCACGTTAACGGTGCAGACTGGAAGAAGTGTGATCCTTGTTGTGTAGTGTTCAATAATAAAATGAAATAACCCTTCTTGAAAATAGAGTACTTCGAATATGTGAAACATCTTCAAATGTGTTTTTGAAAGATTTAAAAAATTTTAAAGTTGTGAGATGTTTTTTTCAGTATTTGGTCAATACCGTTATGACATTATACATTTTATAACTAACAAAAATGTAAACAGTACTCTGTCAAATTTGTCTGCTAAATTCATTGCTGTGTGTGCAAGTTTTTCTATATGGAGACCTGATGTTTTTTAAACTTTAGTGTTTAAGACCCAATTTAAATTTTCAGGACTATAGCAGCCCTCACAGTTTATGGCGACATTGTTTTCCATTAAAGCTTTTCTTCAGTGTCACCTAAACAGAAACTTGATGTGTTTTAAGCCTTGCTATGCAGCTTTCTTAGACTGACGCCGAAAGCTCACCAAATGAAGGACACTCTGATTTCTTCTTCACAGCAAGAAGGGTTTGGAAAGATTACCTGCCAGCTATACACGGTGTGGTCTTCCTTGTGGACTGTGCGGATCACGAGCGTCTCATGGAATCTAAAGTTGAACTTGACGTAAGTTTTGTGAGCCTGCATCTTTTCTGGTTGGCTGTATATCAGAGTGAATAGGCATGCCAGTCTTGGTAATCGGAAAGTGCTTGTTTTGTGGGGCCGAAATTGTGGAAACGTTTCCAATTTCGTGAGATCGCGGAACTTTATTTCAGTTAGTCCAGTTACGTATTTAATCTTCCGGTGTATGATATTTGTAACGTTCTTTGATTACTTGTGAACCTTACTGCCAATATTCGTGTAGTAATTTTTAAAGCGTGATGCCAAAATTGGCGTTTCCACAATTTTGGCCCCAAGTGTGCCAAATTTGCGCAGTCCAATTTAGAGACCCCAGCCCACCACAGGTTCTTAAAAAAAGCAGGTGTACTTTGGGTTCTCCGTCAGTAGTATTTCTGTGGTTAGTATGATCGAATGGGATTTTACAATGCCGAAAATATCCCTAACGTAAACACTGTCATGTGTTTCTCTTTCTAGGCATTATTAACCGATGACACGATCTCCAATGTGCCAGTCCTTATTCTGGGGAATAAGATTGACCGTCCAGAAGCCATCAGTGAAGAACAACTGCGAGTTATGTTTGGCCTTCACGGACAGACTACTGGAAAGGTCGGAAATAGCTGCCGTGCTGGAAACAGCAGTCTGTCATCCGTCGTTCTTTGGTTTCTTCAGGAAGTTTCTGACCTTTATTTTTCACTTGTCTACTTATTTTAAGATGCTTAAAAGTAAAACTGTGTGCTGCGGCTGTTTGTAGGATCACAGCTAGCTCATAGCGGTAAGCTTAGACAGTGTCCTATAGCATACCTTCATGTGCATGCTCTCTTATTGGCTAGTTATTGGTGGTAGTCAGCAGTGGCAAAATATTACTGGCTGTTATTCAGCCTAAGTAGTGGAATGCTTAAGTCAGTCTGGAATCCTCCACCAGCCCTAGGGGCCATTTTGGTGCCTTGCGCCTGTGAGATATGGTGCAGCTGCTCCAGTCAGGTCTGTTCGGCCTGGTATGTAGGAGCATTGTCATTGTATTGTACAATTGCCTTATGCCACCATCTTGGTGTATTGCCAGTGATAGTACAGTACTGCAGAAGTCGGAGCACATGGAAAGCAAGCAAGACAAGTCAAGTAGGGCTTTATTGTCACACCAGTCATATTCAGTACATTGCATATGGTGATGCAGAATAATGCTACATAAAACTAAACTCAGCTGTGTCCACGGGAGGATGGAGGGCTCTTCTAACAGGCAGCCGTTCACCAAGCCTCACTGTTCCATATGGGTCAAAACTAAAAAGTGAATGAATGTAATTTCACTTGACTGGTATCCATGTTCATGTTCGTTCACTGTTACATCTATGATGAGCCATATTTTTATTGGTTTGTTTATAATCATCTTTATGTTTTATTTGGACAAACACAAGGGGTGTTTCCCATTATGCCTACTTGACTGTACTTGTGTTCTCGCATACCCATTTTACATCATCTTCCATCGCCGAAGATCAGTTCCAATACTCAAGAACAGAAGTACAGAGGATGGTAAAAATCCCTGGATGTCGTTCTTGCCCCCCACCCCAAATATCAAGGATGCATCAGTTGCATCCCGCCAAATGAAACCAATCCCATGATTCACTGCACCCCAAGTTCGTTCTTGGGAGGCAAGTTAGCAGGACCGGTCTTGTCAAGACCACAAGTACAGTCTTTCTGTGCTCTGTATTGAGATACAACCAAGGTCCTGGAAGCATTTTTGCTGCGGGAAAAGAGCCGTGAGAATGGTCTCTCATCGCCCTGTCACCGCTTGTGCCCACAGGGCAGCGTGTCGCTGAGGGAGCTGAACGTCAGACCTGTGGAGGTGTTCATGTGCAGCGTGTTGAAGAAGCAGGGATACGGGGATGGCTTCCGTTGGTTGGCTCAGTACATAGACTGACCATAAGACTGTACCGTTCTCCATGCTGGACCGAGGTGGCTCCGCCCACTGCAAGGGTGGGGCTTAGGGGTCGTGTGGGTGACTGGTATGATAAGGAGGAGTGTTGAAGACCCTTGTGGGCACCCTGATTAAGCTGTTTACTAATACTACATTTCTCAATTTGCCGCTCAAATGATTTATTTTCTTTTTATTGGTCTCAAGTCGCAGTTTCATAGTTTATACTATTTCAGTTTGCAGACTGTGAGCAAAATGTATGAGACTTTAAAGGTTAGTGTGGTCGCATATACTCAGAGACTACTTTGTAAGGTACACATAGCTAGTAGTTATCTGGTGTGGCCCAAGTTGCGTGCTCTGTTTTGCACACCACAGTTGTACCAAATTCACTTTTGCACTTGTGGTCTTCCTGTTACCTTTAACAGGTCTGCCCGTTCTCCTCCAGCCTCAATCCTTAAGGTGTTTTCAGCCACAGAAATGCCTCTGACTGGATCTGTTTTGCTCATCACACCATTCTTTGTAAACTCTGTTCTAATGTGTGAAAAACCCAATTGGGCAGCTGTTTCTGAGATGATAAAACCAACATCAATCAAACCACTAACAGTCGTACCAAATGCAAAATCACATAGATCATGTGTTCTAATGCTCAAGAGGTTCACTTACACAGCGCCCCGCCCCACAGCGAGTGAACCTCCTGTGCTGTACGAATGCATTTGCAGTCACGTGATTGGCTGTTTGGAGGAGCAGGTTGTTCCTATTGGCAGGCAGGTGTACCTAAAAAAACTGACGTCTGAGTGCATTAATTGTATATTGTCTGCAAGATACTGTTTTTAAAAAAGCTCAGTATTAAAACTTTGTGTTATATGGTCATTCTGATGGAAGGGGAAAAACAGAAGGAAAGATTTGCCGGGGGGGGGGGGGGGGGGGGGGGGGGGGGGGGGGGGGGGGGGGGGGCGGGGGGGGGGGGGCGGGGGG
>JAODKC010000045.1:8889277-8917393 GCA_026777985.1 Mormyrops attenuatus
GGTTGCTAACCAAACTGCTCAAGGAAAAAAAAAATAAAATACAACCTCCCTTGCACACCCCACAGACCACAAAGCATCACGGATATTTCAGACGAAACCCAGTCATCCCACCCCCCACCCCCCCAACCTTCCCCGTCCCGAGAGTCAACGCTGTACGTAGAGTTGAAGGTCGCCTGCCCGCTCAGTTCCCATGATCCTTCGCTGCCGCAGAGAGAGCCGGCCCCACAGCGCCGCCGCTGACCAGGCTCCCGGTGCGCTCTACCAGATATATCCTCCATAGTCAGCTTCTCCAGCCTCCCCCTCTTCTTCCTCCTCCTCCACCTCCTCCCCAGGCTCCTCTGCCTCCTTCTCCTCCTCATCCTCCCAGCCGACGCCGCTGCCGAAATCCCCTGAATATCCAGCTTGGTCATCTGAGAGAGTGAAAAGCAGGGGAGGGGGGAGACTGGGCATTAAGTGTGGTTCTTTAATCACTTCCTGCTAGATAAAAATCGATTCAGGTAGTATTAAATTGTAGTTACAAATTTTAGTCTATCATCAACTCTGAAGTAAGCAGACACTTTCCTCAGTCTAACTATAAAAACTGAGACTATTATCAGGCACAGACATGTCACATATTGATTGATTAATTAAAAAAAAAAAAAAGTATTCCGCAGGACAGCTTATCGTCTGGAATTTAACTCAAAGCAAAGAGTTGGAACGGGAGCTGATAGGCCACGTCCGTATGACAGGACCCCTGGGAACTCCACTCTGGGGTGGCCAGCATTGTGCCTGCCTTACCGCAGTCGGGGATGCCGTGGATACGCGAGCCAGACAGCTCTCCGCCGTGCTGGTCGACGCACCAGCATTCGGCGCGGCTGCGGTCACACTGCAGCTTCCTGTAGTAGCCGTCCTCGTCACAGCTGGGGATGTACATCCCTGGAAAAGAATCCTGCTCGTCAGATGGGGGGGGGGGGGGGGGCACAGCTGGAGGTGCTTTTATTGGACGGCGTGGATGTTGCGAGGCAGCCTGGGGACGTTCCCGAGAGTGAGGTGGCAGTATGGCTTTTAGGGCTTCGCACTGAAGCAGTGACGCCCTCTGACAGTGTCGTCCTCTTCATGCCCTCTGCCGTAGTGGCACAGTGCTTATTCCATTCGTCTCTGTGCCCCCTCATGCCCTCGCCCCTCGTGAATAAGAGAGAGGATCAGCTGCCCCTCTGAGACCCGCAGGGGGGTGACTACGCCTCCTCCAGCAGAGGCAGCTCCTCTGTTTTGCAGCCGCGTAATGAGCATGGCGCTGATATCGAGGTCATGCTTCTCACCGCGCACCTGCGCTGTTCCTCAGGGACTCCCGGGCAGCCGGATCCACTCGCTGGCTCGGCCTGCTGCCAGCGCTGCCCTATAATCCCCTGGCCTGATTACGCAGTAATCCGGGGCTCGCGCTTGTCGTCCGGATAATGAGCCTCCGCGAGTCCTGCCAGACCCACCGGAGTGGACCCAGCCTGACGTACAGGACGATATTCTCACACTCCCAGACTTATACACATCCTGACACCACCCACCGTGTTACACCGATGCTTATACACACCCTCACACCTCCCTCTGCTTTACACCCAGGTTTATACACACCCTCACACCTCCTTCTGCTTTACACCCAGGCTTATACGCAACCTCACACCTCCCTGTGCTTTACACCCAGGTTTATACGCACCCTCACACCTCCTTCTGCTTTACACCCACGTTTATACACACCCTCACACCTCCCTCTGCTTTACATCCACGTTTATACACACCCTCACACCACCCTCTGCTGTACACCCACGTTTATACACACCCTCACACCACCCTCTGCTGTACACCCACGTTTATACACACCCTCACACCTCCCTCTGCTTTACACCCAGGTTTATACACATCTTCACACCTCCCTCTGCTTTACACCCACACGCATACACACCCTCACACCTCCCTCTGCTTTACACCCAGGTTTATACACACCTTCACACCTCCCTCTGCTTTACACCCACGCGTATACACACCCTCACACCTCCCTGTGCTTTACACCCACGCGTATACACACCCTCACACCTCCCTCTGCTTTACACCCAGGTTTATACACACCCTCACACCTCCCTCTCCTTTACACCCATGCTTATGCACACACTCACACCTCCCCCTGCGTTACACCCACGCTTATGCACACACTCACACCTCCCCCTGCGTTACACCCACGCTTATACACACACTCACGCCTCCCTCTGCTTTACACCCAAGCTTATACACACCCTCATACCTCCCACTGCATTACACCATACCACAACATTCATATTATTTGCTTGTAAACACCAACATACAACATCAACAGAAATCTCTAAAAATGACAAAGGACACTCCCTAGACCCCCCCTTCGACACTCACCAGGCTTTTTCTTCATCACCTCCTGCACTTGCATCTTCTCCAGCTCCGCCAGGCACGGGGGCTCTGAGGAAGATCGGCAGGAGTTCAGGGCAGTCACGCGGCATATGCCGGCCTCTTTCTGTCACTGTGCTTCCTACATCTTTGATGAGCTTCCAGTGCGCAGAACCCAGCCGCAGTTTGTACTCCCATCCCGTAAAGAGAGGGATGCAAACCGGCCTCGCCTTTCACACAAACACCAATCCTGCACATCCTCATCACGTACTTGCATGTCACGTACTGGTGTCTCCACAGTCGATTTGCGGAGGCAAACAGGTCTGCATGCAACCGCTGGGGAAGTGCCCCCCCTCCCCTCTCTGCAGCTGACTAATAAGGTGGAGGAGTCAGTTTCCGCCCACACTGTCCCTTGGCTCACACCAGGAGCCGGCGGGGGCTTCTACCTGGGTACAGGCTGCACGTTTTGAGAGCGGAGGTTGGAAATTGGGTGCCCCATGACTCCGAGTGTCACCAGCGTTTTAACGCAGATCCCTTTAAGTTAGAGCATGTGTGGGTGGGAGTCGTGCTCGTGACCAGGGATGGCCGTAAAAGAAAAAACGAAAAAACAAAAAAACAACTGGATGTAGCGAATAAATAAATAAATGACGTGTGCAAGGCTGCTACCGGAGGCTGTGGGTCCGGCTCCACATTACTCTGACAACCTTCTGTGTACCTCCGGTGCTCAGTTGCTGTCCTTGGGTGCTTTGCAACTGATGCAGTAGCACTAATCCACAGCGTAGAAGAGGCGTTTAGCTACATTTACGCAGCAAGCTCTGCTCTAAGCTGTCCTTTCCCGCAGTCCGCTGTGACATTGGGCCAAACCGCAGACAACGTGCCCGTACTACCTCATGTCTGTACACCCGGACCCCATGACCCAAACGAGCAAATCAGTGGTAAATGTGACCCCCTCGAGGGTAACAACAAGCAACATAAAGTGCATGGTTGGGTGGGTGGGGGGGGGGGGTGGGGTGATGTGGGAAGGTGACCAGACACTCACTTTCCCTCCAGAAGCAGAGGCACCATTCAGCGGTGGACACCTTGCCATCCTTATAGGTGTCGCAGGAGTTGAAGAAGGCCCGAATGCAGATCTCGTACTTGTCCAGATTGATGGCGGCAAGCTCCGGCTGGTCCAGGTACAGGTCTCCATTCGTGTCAAGCTTGGAGAACATCCAGCCAATGGAGTCCTTGCAGCTGGCCACCAGGCTCTTATCCAGGACTGGGGAGAACAACAGAGAGGCAGAACTGTCAGCTCCAAGCCCCAAGGTTACTAGTTCAACTCCCAGTAGGAGTCCAGTTATAGTGCCCTAAAACTCAAGAACTGCTCCACTAAAATGTCTTTATGAAGTTTTCTTGGATAAAAGGGGGCAGCTAATTTATTAAACATCACCTTTTATGCTCCAAATGATCTGCTGAAAACCATACTGAAGAGTCAGCCAACTCAGAACGCTTTACCTCCACCAGGAATGGAAACATGGGTTTTTCGTTCGGTTCACTTGTACGTTCCTTTGAACAAAAGCGTCTGTCAAAATAAAATAAATGTTCTGAGCTACGTTTTTTATCCTTTTTTAAGAAATCTCCTTGGAGTCAGAGTTTGCACCTCGTAAGGTCACAGAAACCACAGGTTTCCACATGCAAACAAAATGTATTATTAGGCACAGATTAGCCTCCAGGGAGCTGTGTGCTATGGTGCCCCCCCCGCCCCCCTCCAATGAATTAAATTGGGCGTATCTCTTAAAATATATAGGTGCTTGAATCGCATTACAGATCCGCTCAGCGGACACTTTGGTCGGGGTGACTGGACCACCTACGTCCGCAAATGTTACACACCACCGCCACAGGGCGGCTACGTAAGCGATCCAGAGGCGTGAAATGAATGGTCCTGAAATCGCGATTACGACAGAAACTGTGCTGCGACGGCACTAGAGGCACATAAAAAAACGATTATATTTTAAGAAAACATTTTCCAGGCTCTTTCACACTCCTTGGAAATAGAGCGAGAATCGAGGTTTTGGGACGCCCAGCTGCCATTTGGCTGGATTTAGTCCTGATGGGTCTCCTGCTCAAATAATTCCTCAGGATACGGACCCATGGCCTGAAAGATGCTGGCAGAACACCCAGCTGAGCCCTAACTCCCGTACCCTTGAACTAGTTGACCAAAATTACTCCTGTAGAAAGTACCTCTGTTAAAATTGTAAGTGATTTCTGTCTGATGCATAAAAGCATAAAAGCATCAGGTAATTAAAATAATATAATTTAAAAAGATTTCAAAACTGCTTCAATAAAAATGCTTGGCATTATTTAACATGCTAATGCTACCTTTTTACTTGTGAATTTCAGTACTGTAAACATCACGCCTTGTTAAACTGGGCGGCACTCTGGGTAGCACTGCCGTCTCATACCTCCAGGATTAGAATCACACCTCCGCTCTGCATGTGGAGTTCGCATGTTCTCCCCGTGTCGTATGGGTTTCCTTTGAATGACTCCAGTTTCTTTCCGCAGTCCAAAGACATGCAGTCAGGCTACTTGGCATCGCTGTATAATCCGTAGTGTAAAAGCATGTGTGTGGGCGCCCTGTGATGTACCGGCATCCCGTTCAGGGTGTCCCCCAGCTAATTTCTTATGCCGTCCATGAGCAGAGTTAGGTAATTCAGGTCCAGAGAGTAGAAGTCTTGACCGGGATTTTGTTTCAACCAACCAGCTGAGTACTCTGTGACTGTGAGTCTTTATGCCCAGCTGGTTGGTTGAAACAAAATCTTGGTCTGGATTTTTAATCTCTGGACCTGAATGACCCAACTCTGTCCATGAACCTGTCCAAGATTAAGTGGTTGGAAGTTGGCTGGACATAACGGTAAACTGTGACCACCACCATGGTTCCCTTGGTACCATGTTCTCCAGCCTGGTTCCACACGGGCTCAGCATGGCATGCCGGTGGTTAACGGCCCCTCCAGAGATTCTCACCCGATGCAGTGCTGCTTCCAAGCTTGCCAGAGTTGTTCTGCTTGGCATTTCCATGCAGGAGCTGAAACCAGTCCCTCAAGCGGTCTCCCAGATCGGCAAGGTCCTGCCCTGTGCAGCTCTCTGTGGGGAAAGGTGAGCAGTGAGCTGGTCAAGTCCTAGAGCCTGCTGGACAGAGTTGAATAATTCAGGTCCAGAGAGTAAAATTCCAGACCGGGATTTTGTTTCAACCAACCAGTTCAGTACTCTGTGACTCCTTATGTTCAACTGGTTGGTTGAAACAAAATCCCGGTCTGGACTTTAAATCTCTGGACCTGAATTACCCAACTCTGCCCTTGGAATACAGACCATCAACACACCTCTACAGAGCATGCTACGGTGACATCACATGCATACAAAGAACACTGACCATACAATTAATGAATGGTTTTAACACGCTAACGGCTCTAATTAGGGCTGCCATCGATATAGGTGTATTCGGGGTAATGAACCCTAAAGATTCACAATCCCATTTTCCTCCAGAAAGACCAAGCCATCTGGACCCACTACATGTGGTCATCTATAATGTAAAGCGCATCAATGTACCAACGTTTTTTCCTCTAAGGATCAATACGGAGAGCTAGTCGGTAGGTTTAGGTTTAGCTATAATGGATTCTCGCACTAAATAATAAATTACCTGACATCAGAGTCAGTGATTTAGCATATGGCCTGTTTTCAATTAAAACTAAACCGCTAACGAATTAATCCACAGGATAATCTCTGTGATTTGCCGATACTGACCCCCCCCCACTAGTAGTGAATGATCAGATGGTCATAGAGACCATGAACATGAATCATTTTATTCCTGCACCTAACCATGATGAATTACGAACAGGCAGAACTGTTTGGCCCCGATATTTAACTTGGCTTCATTCACTGCCCCACCCCCACCCCCACCATAAACAGACCTTTGCATTTAAAATATTTAGTTGTATTCCCCCAATATCAAACCGTCGCCTACGCCCATGACCAGAAGGCTTCGAAAAGCCTTCCTTAAAGTGAGTGTCTCTCTGCACTTCCCAAGGAATTCTGAGTCAGAAAGGCGCATAGAGGTTAGGGAATGTGGGTGGGGGCCACCGGCACTCACCATGTTTGGTCTCGGGGTCGGGGGTGGGCGTGCCCCCGGGGGCACAGGGGCATTGGCCAGGGCACTTCACACTCAGCTCCTTCCCTGTCAGGCAGGCCTGCTGCTCCAGCTTGCACTGCGACACACACATACACACCCCCGCTCATGTACGTGGGGGCGTACACCGGAACAGCGAGACAGGCGGCCAACTGGACGGACCCTTCCTAGGCCACGAGGACCGGCTCAGACAAACACACACACACATACATACACACAGCCCCCCCCAGGCACGTGGGTGTGCACATGCAGACCCCTGATAATGCAGCGATGACACACTGAAAGCGGCGTGCCAACAGAAGGTATCCTTACAAGGCCGCGGGGACTGGCTCAAACAATCACACACGGACGGACACACACCCCTGCTCAGGCAAGCACACACAGACTCCGCTAACTCCATGGTAACATAATGAAACAGGCGTGCCAACAGAGGACCCATCCTAGGCTGTGAGGACTGCCTCAGACAAACATACAGAGACACACATATACAGGCAGACAGATGGACAGGCACACACACACACACACAGGCAGATAGACAGATAGATACCTATGTATACACACAGACAGACACACACACACGCACAAACAGGCAGATGGACAGACACACAGACATACACACACACAAGCAGATGCGACACAAACACACGTGACAGCCTGCAACAAACACCTGGCCGCCCGCATCTTTTTCACACCCCAGGCAAAGTACTGAGGCATACCCTGGACCCAGATAAAACATTTATAGAGGTGACCGCCGGGAATGAAAGGGAAAAAAAAAGAAGCTCATTCAAATGAGACACTACGCCGGGTGGGGGGACTGAAGAGGACAGCCACCTCCCCAACAAGGTCAAAATTAAAAACAATACATAAATCAATAAAAGGGACGGGCGCTAGCTGGCCCGCACCGCCGGCGTTCACGTCAAGCGCGGCCATTAATCACAGGCTGGCATAAATCTCACACGCCTGTCCGCTCGCTCCGGGTGACGGGCCGAGAGCCCCGGGGGGTAATTTATAAAATAAACCACCCCCCCACAATTAAAAAAAAAAAAAAAAAAAAAAAAAAAGGTAAATGGAAAGGAAGAATGGAGATGGGGAGATAGAAAAGCAGGAGGGCGCTCATTTTTCATGTAAGGCGGGCGTTCGGGCAGGCCGCAGTTACCTGAGAGGCGTAGTTGTGACCGTCGGAGCCGCACACGGGGGCGGAGGCCGCGGTTAGACACGGCTTGCAGCCGCCGTCGTGCGGCTTCGTCGCGGGCTGCCTGATCCTAAGGGGAAGCGGGGGTAAGGAGGGAAGGCGGACGTGAGACATGCGACATTCCTGAGGCTCGGAACGTGTTCTGTCGATTTATGCTGCCTTTTCGAAAAATGCTACCGTACTGATAATCGATAGCCCTAAGCCTAACCTTAGCCCTAACCCTAACTCCCCTAAAACCCGAACCCCCAAAAAACCCCTAAAACCCTAACCCTAATCCGAAGACGGTGGGACTGCACATGCGCAGAAAGGCTCGATAGCACGTCTCGATAGGTAGCTCAACTCGTCAGAACACCGGCGCCTTCGAGAGCCTCGCTTCCCTTATTGAGACGGCAGGACACCGGGCGGGGAGGGAAAGTCTGACAGTCTCCCCAGATAAAGCTCTTTATTAAAGAATATAAATTTCTGCCAGCGTGACGCACGTCCAAGGTAATAATATTCCACTCCATTACTTTCTTTCGAATTATATGCTAGTTTACTGTCCTGTTTTATGAAGGAGCTAAATCAGCCCGCTGTTAAAACGAGATTACGCCTAGATTCGTGGTGCTGTGCTTTTTTTTTTCTTTAACACTGAGGATAAATACACGAAAACACGTTACTCTCGGGTAAATAACGGCGACATGACTGTTTTTAAGGTGTGGGTAAAGAAAATGACAGTAGCGTAACAGGGTTGCTGGAAGCGAAGCCGAGCGACACGCGACGCCGAAGATGCCGAAGATGTCGCGGCGCGTCACTGCGGATCCGGCACGTCGGACTCACGTGTGCGATGGCAGTTTGCAGCCCGCGAATTTTCATTTTACAGGGTGGTTCGGGGAAACATATTAATATTCATGAGAGAAGCAATACCTAATTGAACGCCTTGGGCAGATTTCACCCGCCAATAAGGTAGCTTCCTTGTAAATATTAATAAGTTTCCCCTAACCACTGTAAAAAAAAACAAGTAGCACATACCGATGGGAATACATTCACTGGCCAATCAGGTAATTCTCTCATGAATATTAATCATTTTCCCCAAACCACCCCGTAAAACGAAAATTCGCTTCCAGGCCCCTCCCCCATTCAGTACCGGTTTCACCATGGCGACATGTTCCATGTATCTCTCTCTCTTGTACCCCCAGTAAATTTTTTTCACCTGTGAGTTATTTACCATACATTATTATTACCGTCATTGACTGTCAAAGTGACATTTAAAGTGTTCCAGAAAAATACCACCATTGACAATGGAACCAACATGAGCAGCATCGAGACAGGAACATCACTGGGGCTGGAATTGACTTAGCATGTTAGCTAAAGCTAACTGTATCGGATGGGCTCCTCCGGTACAGCGCCGCCCTAGTGTCGCACAGGTGACCTAGCTTCCGCTGACCTGTGCTCCAGCTTCTTGCGGTTGATGCACATGGCGCGTTGGTAGCCCTGGGCCACGCACACCTTGTGTCGGCTGCATTTCACCTTCTGGCAGGGATCCTTGGTGGTGTCTACGCCTGTAAGTGTGGGAGGGATTTGGGTCAGAACCGTACGGCTAGGATAGTTGTATCATAACCTCACATAGACATTACTAGACATAAAATATACAATATTTTATATATAAAATCAATTATACATATATATCAGACAGTTTCAGATATTACTATATTATAATTGGGAACTATAATATATATCAGGAGTATCGTGCCTTAGTTTTATATGACGATGTTAATGTATTAGATTGTGCCAGCTAGAGGTTTTTAATGCTCTGATACTTTTAACAGTGGTGTGTAGTCATGTGACCCAGAAGAAAATTAAACCAATTTTTCAAATTCAGGATCATCTCCCCGAAGCTCCATGCTTGAAACGCAAATACCATGCTGCTTAATAAATGATTGCTTCATAAAATAAAAACCTTCCAGTGAATGCTTGAAGCGTGTTAAGTGGGAGGGCACAGAAAAATGGACTGCCATTGGCTTGTGGCTCACTTGGTGACATGGATCCATCACGGGGCAGGAGAAGCAACCAAGGACCAAATCTGCTGAAGACCACACTCCACAGCAGCCAGAGAGCAGCGTTAGACAGCGTCACCAGAGCAACTTGGGTTAAGGGCCTTGCTCAAGGACCCAACAATAATAATATAGCTCTGTTGGCCTTAGGGTTCGAACCCATAACCTTCTGGACATGGGCAGCCTTTCCCATCATCTCTAAATATCACGGTAATGAAATCATCAATTAGAGCAAGGTCATACTCGGCCATTGTCCAATGGGAGCTGCCCAGGAAAGCCAGAATGTCGCACTATGCTTTGAGAGTCCTGCCGGTACCATGATAGGCTAGCTCATTATCAGCATAGCATTGTGGCCTTGGTGGATTAGCCTCTAATGCAGTGTTTCCCAACCCAGTCCTCAGGGAACCCCGGACAGTCCATGTTTTTGCTTCCACTCAGCTCCCAGGGCAGCTGTACCAGGTATTCAGTGTTCCTGATTGGCTGGGAGCTGGGAGGGAGCAAAAACGTGGACTGTCCGGGGTTCCCCGAGGACTGGGTTGGGAAACACTGCTCTAATGGACCTGAGACTCTGACGAGGGTTGATCTCTTTTCTCTGGTTGCCTGTCACTCCTCCAGCAGGGATCAGCAACCCTAATCTTATTTACATTGATGGATCAGCATAATATGGGAAGTAATGGCATCCCATTGGTCTGGAAGACACCCATGGATTTGATTGGTGAGGTTGGTAGGCTTATCCAGAGGGTCTGTCCTTCAACAATTAAGTGGGGATAATACCTAGGTCGGTAACAAATCTAGAAATTGTCCCATGTGAGTGTGTATATGTCCTCCGCATCCTGCATAATGTCGCCCTTTCCCTCCATGTGATTACACTGACCGCACCCCTGGAAAAGCCAAGGACAAGGAGGTTTGGCATCATCCGTCCTGTTCTCCATCCCCAGAGGAGGGGGGGGGGGCGTGGCAGCAGTGAGCCTTGACGATGAGTGGTGAGAACCCGAATGGATTATGTTTGCAGACAAAAATGGAACGTCTCGGTCTCGCCACCGTGACGAGCTCGTGGCATCTCTGAATATGGCAGAGAGCGTGGAAAGCAGTCGTTCAGAGGGATCCGGCCTGACAAAACAGCCTCTCCTCGCAAACAAAAACAGTCCGCGGTCTCCCCTTGCGCCTGCAACATTATGCCGAAGACGACAGAAGCAGACTATAGACGTTTTACTTTGCCGAGCAGGTTTCCATAGCTTACAGCTAATCTCGACAGGATGGTGTTTCCATAGAAACAAGCACACTTTGTTGATAGTAGGAATTCTGGACTGTAATTTCCAGCCTCCCCCCCTCCCTTTTACCCCCACACCCCTACCCCCAACTGCAGGGACACACACACAAACGCACACACACACACACGCCCTCCCCCTGGCGTGTCACAAAGAACATTCCGCAGAATGGATGTCCTGGGCTCACGGACACAGCAAGCAGAATTACACCCCCAAATCCAGCTTAGTGGAGCACGACGTCAAACAGCACAGATTTAAACAATATTAAGAGCTAGTGCGATTTCACCGTTTCATTGCATTTATCCTTTTCCACAATTCATGGTCCTCCATGATCCACTGACTAACCAGGACATCCAGATTCCATTACAATTTTAATGCCTGAGGCAATTTACTGATAAACAAAAAGCCACACTGAGGCTAAGCTACACCCAAATCTCTACGGACCTATTCATTAATCTGATTTAAAAAAAAAAAAAAACGTTATACGAAGGTTTCCAGCATCAAAGCGAAACCCATCAATTTAACGCTTCTACCTCATTCCGAGTCCTCTGATATTCTCCTAACACAGATTCTTAAGAAGCCTCATAAAATGAATTCTTGCTCTGTGACTGACGCCGAACATTTTCGCCGGGTGTGGCATGCAGGAAACTATCAACCTGTTCACAGCGAAAGCTTTTCGAAGAGCAGGAATGAGCTTCAGACTAAATTGAAATGATTTTATGTTAAACGGGCAGCATTCTCACAAAGATCAGGACAAAGGACCATCCATATTTTATATGACAGATGAATCAGTTTCTACTTGCGCTGCAATTAGTGTCATGTTACGAGGATAGTTCATATTGTAATGCATAATTAGTGGTTCTTAACTAAATCAGTGTGAGCATTTTGCAAGTTTCTTTTAGAATAGACAGGACTGGGGAAAATTACAGCAGCTTTTTTTGTAAATTTGCTGTGTATTTCAATGAGCAAATCCATTAAACTGTATGCCAAAATGGCAGAATCTGGTTTACCAAGTTAAGCTACGTAATTAAAACCTTTGTTCACAAAATGAACAATACTCTGAATTTTGAAAAAAAAGTCATCCTCTCCCAGTCATTCTGTCCTGTTCTGGCTGGCAGTGGCTGACAGTGATGGATGGTAAGCTACAGGAAAAATATTTCACAAAACTCATCATGCGCAGCCATGTTCTGCACCATGTTATACACCATGTAGCGTTTAGGCATCTTGATACTGCAGGTTTCAATGCCAGGTACAGGTAGATGTTATTACTGCACATCCCAACAACACTGTGGAGAGGTAGGCTGACAGCACACGCATGACTTTTGTTGTGCTGTAGGTCATATGCTAGCACGTGAAGATAGATGTGAAGTTTGGCAAGGCACTGGGGGGTGTGGTCATCACCCCGCGAGGAATCTGACCAAGGTAGGACACTTGGAGGTCCAGAGGCCTGCGCCGCATGTGTTGATGGAGGCCCAAAATATGTGAGAAAAATCTCGGGAGCCCCCCTTCCCCAGTGCCATCACGAATCAGGGATGAAAGGGAGGCTGATGAATGAGTTTAGTTTGAGCCGGCCCCCCCGGGAGTGAGATCAATGCTATGAAAATGAGCACCGTGGGTGTGAGCGGAGCTCATTTCAATGCACATTTAGCTTCCACTCCCCTAAACCTGCCTTGGAAGGAACTCCCACAGCACACCTGGGGGGGGGGGGGTCACGAGAGCGGTCGGGTGAGTGGGTGGACTGGAAGGCAGGGCAGTCATCCCGTGAAGGTCCCTCACCAGCTGGGACACCACGGACAATGTCGTTATCACACGCTGTATCACACCTGCTCTCGAGCTGTAGAGGAGCCCTGATCGTTTTTTATAGAACCGACTTGAGGCTTCAGATGTCGACAAGAACCTGAAACGTAGGCCTCATGGGTCCATCTCCTGCAAATCATACCACCCCCAGAAAACACAGATGTCCCTTTTGCCGGTAACGAGTGCCACGAAAGAGCAGATGTTACTGCAGAATATAGATGGAACAGGTTGAATGTACAGCTTGTGGTCACCACAGCATCTCCTGCTCACAGCTATTTCATATGTCTCTGTCGCCCATGTGATACTGCATCAATGGTCCCAAAGGCACCTTAAGACAGCACTGAATTCCCAAAAACTCTCATGTAAGCACTCTTGCATTGCTGCAGAACAGTAAAAGATTGCATGTGCTGAATATTCTAATTTCTCCCTTTTCCTGTAAAAACTACGAATAGGCTGCTGTGTCTTGTCAGAAGTCAGCAGGTGAAGATCTGGTTGCAGAGGTCGTTTTTAAAAACCAAATTGTTAATGAGATCTCAGAGTCGAAAGCCAGCGAAGAGAGACAAGCTTTCGCAACAAGGTGAGCATCCCAAGGGTCCAAGGTGCACGGTCAGAAACCAGCAGGTCCACTTGATGTTAAGGTGGGGGGGTCATTGGCTATTCCATGGGGGTGAAACTCAGGTGTGTGAAGGGATGACAGTACTCAACAAAATGAATGACGAAGAAATTTTTACATTTCACATACCATATATTCTTCAGGTCTACCTCACTGCACAGAAACTTTATTTGCACAAAAAGAATAAATCCCGATGAAATACAATAAGATCTAAATGAGGCCCATTGGCGTTTAATTGAGTTTCGCTTGCCACATGTCACCTCAAAAGGTCTAAATTAGAAGCTCCTTCTGTTAGTCATCCTTGAGCAAGGGTACCAGAAGTCTCCTCCCAGCCTAATTTCAGTGTTCACATAGGCAATGGTGGAAGTTTTCGACATAAATTACAAAGAAGGAATGCTCCGAATGTAAATCTTAATTTTCCTCCTGAGTGACCCTGAACACAAACTGTTCCGCAAATAACATTCAACACCGGAATGACAGAAAATACACATAGGGCTAAATCGGCAATGATGACTAAAGTTTGGGAACGCATAGTATCGCTAAAGCACTCTTGCTATGGCAGCATTTTTTGAACCTTCTACTTACTTTCCTCAGAGCCTTGGTTTTCATCCAGAGTTCGGATGTAATCATCCTAAAGGGAAATTAAGAGAAGCAGAGCTTTAACGACATTACCTCCATGGCGGGTAACACAGCATATCAAATGAATGATGTAAAAGTTGGACACATCAGGGATATTGATGTTCAGGGAAGCACTATGCTTATGATAAGCCATGTGTGTCATGCAAAGCAGCGCAGAGCGAAAATCACTTGGTCTGTATGCATCCGACAACAATAACTGCTGACCAAACAATGGATGGAAACATATCTGGGAAATGGGAATGCTTCTCATTAGGTTACTGGATAGAGGCTTACACACGACAAAACTGGGAATCTGCATCATAATCCTCTTGAGCACGTTAATTATGCAGCAAAATTGTGCAATTTTCCAACACTACTCGAAAATGCGATCAGATCGACCCTTTTCATATTGCATTTCCAACCCATTTTAAAGCATGTCAGGCCTCTACCAATCATTAGCAAAAAATTTTTACAGCTTGGAAAAATTAGCAAGAAGCTAAACTTAGTTCGTGCTTCATATCTCGACTGTTCCACACTAGCAGCCTTTTGACAGATTGTGTCAAGGGCCAAAGATTCCTGCATCAGGAGAGCTTGGGGTCTGCGGTATGTAGATCAGGAAAAAATATTTCAGTGGAAATCCTCCCCGTGCTGTTTCCCCTCCAGCTCTTGGGGGAGTTAGAGAGTGCTTTGGTGCAACCCAGCTGACGTTTTTTGACTGCATCTCCAGTGATGATGGTGCAAAAACAGAGACCCAAAATAGAGCTTGTGGCAGTGAAACTTCAGTAGAGATGTCCCTCTGGACAAACCAACGCCTTCATAAACACGGCACCAGGAGTTCCCCAGTATTCTCATTATATCGCCCTCGAGAGATTCCCGAAGTCCCACCGCCATAATGTCTTTTCTGGGCCTTTAATCTGTGAGCGACGGACTGGGTATAAAATCAACAATAATTTGATTGATTTACTTTGAACCACCTGGAGGGACAGTTTACGGTAAAAACCAATGGTACCGCTGTGTCTTCGACATCTGCCTACAGCATGCCGACTTTGCCTTATAGATGCGGTCAACCTATCTGGGCGCCACTGGGAGAATCTGCAGCCTCGCGTCCGTCTGGTGGAGACGTCACCTGCCCATGATTCGAGCGAGAGGGAAACATCTGCAACCCACAATGGTACGGAAGGTTTCCCATTTCCCAGACATCACAGGACAGAAACACGAGCATGGGACAGATTTAAGGATGGCTACTAACCTCCACTTCCTGCAGTAAGGAGGAGGAAAAAAGAGAAAAGAGAGGGAGAGAGGCAGACGGTTAGAGAAAAACATGAATCATTTCACAAAAAAAACAAAAAAGAAGCACATGGCCCCAGTTTCCATGCCGACCATAGCCTAAGGTAGCGCTTTGTTTTCAAAACCGATAGAGCTGTTAAATTGATAAAACTAACAGAAGTTAAATGGTCAACTCTCGATGCACCGTTCCTATTGAGCAACGGAATCAGAGATTCGCAGTGGATAATGGGGCATATTAGGGAAAGATGGTCAGCTGGCGATTGTTTCAGCCAGTGTGTGTTCTAATCACAAGTAGATTGTGCTCCTGTTAGAGATGCCCAACCCCGCAATCACCCCCCATCACCCTCTACCCCACAATAACATCCGTAACATGGGGGGGTGACACGGTCATCTAGACAATGGCCTCAATTTCAGGACCCCTAAAGTTAATCGCTGTCACTGGATACCACAGTCTTCAAATGACAATCTTGAAAAAACCCAGCAGGACACAAATTGTCTCGAAGCAGCCTGTCGCATGGCAGACGTGGTGTTTCACAGCGACGTCCCTGACTCATTGAGTGTGTACGCGTGAACTGCTCACTGTGCTAAGCCTCAGTAACCGACGGAGAAGGGGGCTTTAAATCTTCCACAATTAATTTCAAGGTTACTCATATAGTGACACATCAGCTGGATTGCCTGAGTGCGTTTTAACGTGAGATTTGTGGTGAGTTCAGTGAAACTGGCGAAACAGAAACCCCAACCAGATGGGTGGACGTCCCATCCTTCATTTTCCTCTAAATCTGCTCATTTTCTCTTCTTTGTCTGCAGCACTCGCTTTGTTTCTACCCTCCCATGATCATGCAGTTAAAACAAAGGTATCCTGCTTTAATGTACTTTGCGCTCATGCATTCTGAGCGTGAGTCGGTTCTGAAAATGGGCAGTAAATCGTAACTAAATTAAAATCCACGTAAGCATGCCTGCTCCGGGCCCTTATACCTGAACCCTAGCCCCGCCCAGAACACCGAACATGGCTCCTGTACACTGGTCACGTTTACAACTCGTGAAACGAGAACAACCTTGCTTGGTCCTAACAAGAGCTGCTTCACCGAGCCATAACTGCGAAAATTTTACAGCCTCTGCCTCCTGAATCTTTGATGAATATCGATGCTACTCTCTTCTGTATAATTTAATATACGACTTTTATTAATATTCAAGTTAAAAAAAAAAAAAAAGACATTTTAGATCAATAACTCCTACACTAAAAATATATAATGCAAAGAAAACTTTTGCACATTAGTGTGGTCTACATCCCTGGATGAAAACAGATCCTTGGCATAATGCTGAGGGGGAATAAACAGCGACATATTAATAAGGATTCCTTTTTGTGTGGGTTCACACCAATTATTCCTTAACGAAGGCCAGATACAGAGTTACGGGAATTCACGGTTCAATATTACAGACTGCTGGTCTGGCCGTACCCTCGGGCATCCAGCAGGAGCTGAGGAGAAGCAGGAACGGGGCAGAGGATGGATAATGGATAGTAAGCATAGGACAGAAAACCAGACCCTAAGTGTTGCGATTCATAACAAGTAGGATACTTTGGTCGCATTTGTCAACAGGACTGCAGCATGGCTGATGTAAAGCCAGCGGCGGGGGTGTAATGGAGCCTGACGGTGTGCAGGGCCCCGAAGCAGCGCTGTCCCCCAGGGCCACCTCGGTGTCAGCCTGACAGTGCTTGGCAGCAAGCCCGAGCCAGCCACCCTAGGTCCTATTGCTACCCCCACACCGCTAGCGGATTAAATATCACGGCCCTGCCTGACAATTTCTCACGTGAGTCCACCTACGCTGATGTCACCGGACCCAAGAAGTCTCTTTCGTAAAACTGAGCAGACATCTGGCCCAGTGAGCCAACCTTGGCCAGCACAACATCACAATGAAATAATCCTTTATTTGCCATTTGTACAAATACATTGCATATCCTATCTAGCTCTCCTTTGAGACGCAAACATATGTACAGCTGAGAGTGAAGCAAGGAGCACAAGCATCCCAGCACCCTGGAGGAGAAGGGCCTCATACAAGGGCCATATGGACAAGTGACTATTCAGCTTAAGATGGGACTCGAACCGATAACCTTCAGATCACAAGTACGGTGACCTAACTCGCTGAGTCATACTGCACTGTGCCGATTCACACTACAAGCCAGCATCCTGTTGTATTGTGACATGGGTAGCTCTCCTCCTAGATACAGCACCTGCATAAAACACATCCGACATTGCGCTGCCTGTCCCAATAAAGTGACAAGTGTGATATGCATAGCTGCTCAACCCTCCTTTGTCAAGCGTCGCCACAGTGCCGACAACCTCAATATGGCTCCGTCGCTCCATTTAAGAGGCACACGACTCAGAGAAGCCACTATTAGTGAAGTGAGCTGGTTTAGTTACCATCGCCAAATGAATGTCATGTGTTGTTAACGTTAGCAAATGACACTTAGCTAGCTACGTTTCTTTTGCATAGCAGCAACATGATATTCACTTTAGAGTTTTATTTATACGTACAGGCACTGTAATCTCTGCCAAAAGGGGACAAATGCTAATAAAAATGTAAAAACAATGTTGATAATACTGTTTTTTTACATGTGACAAAAGTGGTAAAGCACTCAAGGTCACACAAGATACAGTTACAGCTGAGGGGAACAGCTACGTTCCACCTGACTTCTGGCATCTCGCATCATGATGTGGGGGGTGGAGGCTGAACACCTGCCCTTTGCACCTGGATGATTGATAGTGTCCCCCTTTTGAGGTCCTGAGTGTCCCTTTTCGATCACCCACAATCACACACTTAGCAAACAATCACATACACACTTTCCCTTGCCAGTGCGTTCCATACATTTACAGTTCTAGAACTTTCCATCTGCAAGGGCCCATCTTTACAGGCCAGGCTGCCGAGCTCATCATCGCCAAAAGAGCGCCACAGAAAATCCAGCCACATAAAAAAATGGGGGGCATCACGGCTGACAAGCAGACTGTCGGCCGGCTTCCCGCTTGGGGGGTGGAGAGTGCCACTATTGAGCCCCTACTCCACACTCCACATCAGAAACGGGCAAAAAAAAAAACAAAAATGAAAAATCAATTACGGAAATCTGCCGAAAACAAGTCAAGTGTAAAGCCGAAATGAAATATTTATAAGCACAATGCAATTCAGATGTAATCCACTTTCCATCGACAGGCATCGGAAGTGATTCTGGTGCAATGCAATTTATTTCGCTCTGAAAGCTTATGAAACTTAGCAAGTTCACGGGACACCCCAAAAAAATCAATAAATTATCTGTCTTATGTGCTGGGGCAATAATGGATCATACACAGATAATTTGGGATACAGAACACCAAAAATTGGGCTCCATGCTCCATAAATATTCGCCTTCTTGTGTACCAGCACTTGCCAATTCTTGCATTTGATGATTCTTTCCAGACTGAAACTGGTACATATCACCTTCAACTTGGGCCACCTTAATGCATGGATGGACGGGTTTCCCTGGGCTGAGGTGCAGGGGCATCCTCTAAAAAGGGGCCTCAACGAAGCTCATGGGTGTTTTACTTACACAAAAATGTTCTAAGGGTTGAAGAAAAAAATGATTGGTTCAGAGAGATAACCAATCAGATTGTAGAGGAGGTGGGTCCAAGCAACTAGCCAATCAAATGTCTTGGTCCTGCCTCCTCTAGTTGCTTGGACCCACCTGCTCTGCAATTTGATTGGTCATCTTCCTGAACCAATCATTTTTTTCTTCTACCCACAGAAGAATTTTGCATAAGTATAACTCAAACCTCAACTAACCTTGTTTAATAAAATTTGAACTTTTTAACTTTGACTGCCGCCCTCCCCCGTCTGACAACTGTAATAGCCCAGCCTCTGACCATTTGCCTCTGCTTTCAATATTAAGCAGTACTGGCACTCCATATCCAAAGCATCTAGAGCGCCAGCGAGATCTTGTGATCCTTTTCCAATTATTCCCCGATCCGCAAAGTCAGCTTGGCCGGCACAGGAGGGGTGCCGGGGGAAACAGCTTGCACTCATAGCCACTGTGATCTCAGTCGATGGGAGCCCAGAGGGAGTATTTCCCATGATACCTTTCGGCAGTTGCCAAGGAGCTAATGAATCGGGGCACACTGGCTCATACCGTGCACTTTCCGCAGACACACACCCCTAGTGTATTATTACGGTGCGGAGATGCTGCGTGCCCAGGCTTGCGAGTCCCCTTCTCCTGTTTTCCTTTGTCTTCAGCAGCCGCTAATGGACGATGCCTACTGTTCACTCCATTCACCCGCTGACTGCTGCAGTATGGTGGCAGCTTCTAAACGTTCCACTGCGGGATCCACCAAAATTTGATTGATTTCAATCGATTCCGTCTCACGAAATATCGCAGATTTCAGGAGAAAAACAAAATGGTGGGCTGGCTAATGCCTGGAATGGCAGGTTGTACCTCATCGCTAATTACTATTAGCCTGCAATTTTAGCGGTTTGATACATTTGTTTTGTTAAGTGGTCACACAACATGTCAGTACGCTTAACAGTAATCTTTGAGTCATTTAGCCATCAATCTATGTCACATCCGGTGTAGAATCCAGTTCATAAGTTTCGTCCATGGCCACGCCCACCTGCGGATGTTTCCTGTCATTAATCGCCTACACCTATCAGTCCATCTGTTTATTTAAGATCACACTGATCCACACTTCTTTTCTGTTTACGGTCCTCTTCATCTTAGTTTTGGCATACTGGCAGGTTCCATTTAGTTCAGAATTTTGGTTTGGTTTGTGTTTGATGTCTGGCTTGTTCTCTGGCTCGTTATCTGACCTCTGGGCTCGGTTCGCTGCTTGCCGTAATTTGCTTTGATCTCTAATTTTGTCCTTGGTTGCTGCAGTTCGGCTCGAGCCCAAGCCAGCCCTCTCACCTATGTCTCTCGTAGTCCGCAGCCCCAGCACTGAGACCAGCCTGTCAATCAGGTAAAGGTCTCACATGTAGATGAACTAGCATTGGATGTGCACTTAGGGTTTGTCCATTTGCTGCTATCAGTACTCCCTTGTTTTGGAAATTCTTTTATTTGCATTTTTCTACTGTGTACATGACATTCTACCCGTTTTCCTATATAATGTAGGACAGACAGTGAATCAAAGCATCCAGAGGCGTAATTAATGCCATTAAAATGCAAATTTAAAAACAGTATACACAAAACAGGAATTCTGTTATTAAAAATTAGTACTCTTTTTTTTTGCAACATTTCATCTTACGTGGCATAAAACCACAACCGCAGTCTTATCCAAAACCTGCCCAAAAGCGGTCAAGTTATGGTATTAATTATCTATAAAGTACCACTGTTAACAAAAATAATTAAATATCACAAATATAAAAATATTTCATTTACGCATTTCTAATTAAAAGCACGATTATATAAACCAATAATGCTATGATATTAAGGGATTGGCAATTCAGCGCAGCACGGAACAGAAGTACAGAGAGACAAAATTCCAGCAGCTGCAGTTCCAGAAAGTCGCCCATCGACGACTTGACGGCGGTCGGCGGCCCACCGTCCGGGAAGAAGGGCACAGCCTCCCGATGTGACACTAACGTCCCGTACGGTGCAGCACTTGTGTTGTGAACCGTCATTTTCCAAATGCGACATGCATGTTGTTTTACCCTGTGGTCTGTCTTGATGAAGTGAGAATTATCAGGTGTGGGGCCATTCGCTGCCCTGACACCTTGGAAAAAAGCGAATTTCCCCTTTCACCTGCATCAGCGTGTATACCGCAGCGTTTCTCGTCACTTCTTAGCTATCTGTGTTCTTGCTGCTTTTTTTGTTTTGGTCCCTTTATTCACTGTCATCTTCCGCGAGGAAGCAAAGCAGTTCTTGCTTAAGATGTGGGGGGGGGGGGATGGGCGAACAAAGTGCGTCCACGTGAGCGCCTGCCTTTCTTCTCTGGGAGTGAGCGGAGCCACATGCCGCGTTGTTCCCAGGGTGCGCATAACTCTGTGTTGATGGAGCTTCTGATGTCTTTCACGCATAAATGTTCCCGAGTTTCGCTCATGAGGCCCCTTCAAGAGCAACAAGGAGCGTGTCGCGCTCCGGGTTAGGGTGGGAGCCCTTCCATCAGGCAGCCGCGGTCGCCGGGACGACGGCACGTTCGAACCAGGCCGTCTGAAAAGGACGCATCTGCCTTCCGAAACGACGCCTTTCACACTACAGAGAAGCTATCTGTGAGGGTTCTGGCGTCAGCGAAGGTCGAAAATATTAATACCGGTAAACCATGCACAACTCCAACGCGATGAATTTGTCCTTCTTTACACCCTGCATCTACGATATATCACCTCAGACTGGTTTGTGTCTTATGTTACAAAAGCCACATTTAGTTGATGACTGTTGATGGCCACCCCTCCCGTACACTAGGGGGCACTCTCTCGTAACATAGAATAGAAGTACATGGATCAGTTGTGATTCTGAAGCTTTGTTTTCAGTAACGGATTTAAAACTGATACCAGCTGCTCCAAAATACCATTTCCGCTGCTAGCTATCAGCCTCCCCATGATTTTTTTATTTAGTGTGCACCACACACTAGTGACATCCGATGGAAACCAGGGGAAAAGCAGGGAGCTGACCTCGCTGTGCACAGCACGGTGCGTAATGAAGAGCCAGTCCCATCCAATTAGGAAGAGCATCTGTTTTTCTGCTCGCGAGCGGATAAGACCACAGCGTTATCTCGTGTCTGCCCTGCAGACTGCGTTCGATACAATCCAATCCATGCACTATAGATCTTGGGTTTATGGATTCATCCGGTCCGAAGCTTCCACAGATTAATACCATCGAACTTTTAATATTTGAATCTCCTGATATTTGTCTATGCACCTTTCCTTTCGAAAGGAACCAAACAGGCGTTGTACAAACACACGGTGTCACAAACTGCTCATCCAGCAAATTGCTAAATCAGGACAGACTAGCAGGATATGATTCAAATTTTAATTTGAAGACATATGCTGTGTGCCAATAGGTCATCCTCTTTCCCGTCCTGACAGTACAAGGGAAACATTTTGAAAGCCACTCTGACCTTGAGCCAGACATTTATGCAGATGTGTTACTAAAGCCAGACCCAAAGGTGTATTATGAGTTACTTGGCTGACCCTCAAAGGAATATCAAGAAAAAATATTAATGTCTGAAAGGAGATCACTCACAATTGCCTTACATTCAGATTTCCCTGTTTCTTCAAATTATTTCCGACAATGTTCTAAGTGGCCTTTGACAAATACATTGGCAGTAGAGGGATATTTAATTTGTCATCATTACCAGAAGTGATTATATAGCATAACATTTATTCATTTGTATAACATAGGAGCATAGCAAATAAGGTTTGGTCTTGTTACATATTATAACAGAAGGTGCCATTTTATGACCCAAATTTTAGTTTTGAAAGCCAGGCATTGGCGTGAAATTGAGGATGTTTTTCCTATTGCTGCCAAGTTGAGATGGTTTTATTAGCTTGCATTGATCTTTACAGCCTTCATGGCGTTGCAGAAAAGGCCCAGCCAAAATGTGGGTTGACCAATAAAACAGACTGTTTATTTCACGGTTGACTTAGGATTGGCTGAAGCCAAGATGAATGCGCTCTGTGCTGGGAATAGGACCAATGGGAAACACCTAGCAGCCTGGTGATAACCAGAATAGCTAGCCCAAAATGGACGTATGTAAAGATTATTTCAAGAACAGCTTGGTACTGAAGATCGGCCCGTCCGTAATTTAAAAAAAAAAACACGACATAAAACCATTTATACTGGCACCGGGCAGGAAGATTCAAGTGGCATAGAGATGAGAGGACACACTGAGAGAATCAATGCACGTTCTTGCTGCATTTTGCCTATTTTGGCTTGTAGTCTTTGTTTTTCCGGAACTCCTGTTTTTTTCTGGCCCTAACAGCCCAACAAAAAGGTTAATTTAGAGGCGAGCATTATGTTCCAGGCCGGGCAGTTAGCAGCAGTAGGAATAACGCAGGACGAGTAAATGCCCTATTGAATTTATCTCACATGCACTTAGGGATTGGACAAAAATCATTTTACATGTTTCATTGAATCTCCTTACACTGTTAATCTGATTCAAGTAGCTTGCGAAAATCGAAATGGTCTGTTACCATGTCTTCTAAAAGGACCTTAGCAAAATGAAATAATGCTTTGAGATTATATTTAAGGCTATTGATAGGTAACTTCAATATGACTGCTGCAAATAGGCCAAAGTATAAATGTACAGTAAGTAAAGTGCTATGCACATGATCAAAATGTGGTGATTCACGGAGTCAGTCTATAATAACTATAGCAGAGGCGCACAGACTGGCAGCTGTCAGACCAAAGTGTACGGAATGGTGTTTGTTAGCTGGTTGTGCTAACTCACAAGAGGCAGCGTCTCATTTGCTCATTTGCTTTTGAGATGTGTGTGACATCTGGATCTTCCTAGCAGAGAATCTCACCTGTTCTAGTCCGGATAATTGGGTATATCTCTGCACCGGAACTTATGCTACATTCCATTTACCTTGGAGGTTGGAAGTCGGAGCTGGGAAATGACGCCACACCCAAGATAACCAGGTTCCGGTGCAAGTCAGAAAGCCGTTTAGCAATATCAATTCTAGCCAAGTTCATTGTTAGCTACTGTTAGCAATAACAGTTGATAACAGTTGATACAAACACAGCAGCAACATGTCCACCATTAGCAGTTCGATAGTGCTGTGTGTATGACCAATTTAATGAGATACAAATAAGATATAAGTGCTAATAAACTATGTAGCTACAGTTTTCACTTCTGCTGATGAAGGGTGCAGCCATCTTGGATTCTGAGGTCGGGGTTGTAGAGTTTCCTCCGACTTTCCGAGTCGGAACTCTGACTTCAGGGGGCGTTCATGTTGAGATTTTCAACTAGGAATTTGGAAACTACGACTTCCGAGGTCAAACGGAACACACCATCCATGTGGTCAGAAGATCTGTGAACATTTAGTTGAGCACATGATGTGTCCCGTGATGAGTACCTGAATTCATTGACAACCATCACACGGCAACCTTGTAGGCTCTTTCAGGCTTTCGGCGATGCTGCCGTATATGGAACTAGATTGGATTCAGCGCTCTTAAACTCAGTTCATTCACCCCACATGGATACTTGGTCACGGTCCTGCAGCAGTGTTGCCAGATCTTGAGGATGTGGCTGGTTTTTGATTACAGGAGTGTGGCGTGTACACAGCAGGACTTTTTTTTATCAGGGAGTTAAGCTATATCATTGGGTATGTTTCCAATGGCAATACTTTTGCCTATCGCACGATGAATCCCTCGCCGTCCCCAGGCTCGTGCCTGACAGTCACTGTCATCGGTGGTATAGCGAACGGGGCTGGTGGTTTGCAAATGCAGCGCGAGATTGAGGTTCGCTTATGTCAGAGCTGCAGGGAAGGGAAGGTCATTGTGTCATTACAAGCGATTTTCCTGGCTATATTTTCCGTGTAAATAGATAACACAGTCGCTACTGCTGATGCATGTAATATGTTAGCTGCAACAATAATATAATTTTAACTCTTTTCTCCCTCTTTCTCCATATGTATCGGTAAAGGTTTCTGGTCCTAAAACACACCCGATAATACATGCAGGGGCATACCAAGAAATTATGGGGCCCCTGACAACTGTTACCTTGGGCCCCCCAGCCCAATTTTACATATCATTTTGTGTAGGGTGCCAATCAAGTGCTGGCCCCCCTGATTCTGCCAGGGTATCCATGATCCTCCGACGCCCCTGGACACATGTGAGTTTCTAAGTTTTAATCACTCATAAGGAGCAGGGCGGGCCCTAGGTATAAGGAGCCAAGCGGCTGCTTAGGGCCCAGTGGCCACCAGGGGGCCCACCATCAGACCGGCTTGTCAGAATGGCTTGTCTGTCAAATGTACATCACTTTAGATGAAAGCATCTACTAAATAAATGAATGCACATGTAATGATACTTTTATACTGTAGGTGCAACTCAATCAACACAGCAGCCATGTTTGCTTCTTCATATCAGGTCATTGTGGAGATCTCTGCCAGGTCTGGTGAGGGTCATGCAAACAGGATAGAGGAAGCGTGTATCCTTAATCTCAGTTGGGTACCGCTAAGGCTTGGAGCCCAGACAACTTTCAAGTTGATGCAACAATAAATAATGCATCAAGAATGAGAGTGGATGCCAGAAAGGGAATCATGGATTAACTAATTATTCGATGTGACGGTTCAAAGTGAGGTGAGGTAGGGGCCAGGGAAATTGTGTTTAAAATCATCCTGAAGTTTGCTGTGCTCATGCATGTCAGGCTGATACCACTGCATAAACACACACTGACAAAGGATTTAGTTATAAGAGCAAGCTGTAGCTAAAGAAAAATTGATATTCAATCTTTTACACTTTCAAAGGAAATAAGCCTTTTGTTCAGCCTGAAAAGCTTGAAAATTTCTTCATTCCTTTAAGACCTAAATAATATATACAATCACTTTGTTCATGGACCTCATAATGAAACTGAATTTCTGCTTTTATCACTACCAAAGTATAAATTCAGGCGTCACTTATAGAAAACAGTCAGTTAGGTAATGATTAATCAATACAAGATAGGAATGATTTAAGCTGAGATATGCACAAGTTAAAAGTAAACAGTAAAATAACATGTCTTTAAAATAACTCATAAGACATCCCTTATTGAAATAATGCACTTCTTGTAAAAAATATCCAATTCAATGATATCAAGTCTTCCTGTTTATTGTGATCATTCGTAATAGTCAGTAATAGTCACTCTGCATCAGAGCAGAAAGGTAATACAGGCAACACAAGTTTATTTATATAGCACAATTTTGACACAAGGCAATTCAAAGTGCTTTACAAAAGCACAAGGATACATGAAAATAAAATACATTCAAATCACACTTAAAAAAAACAGCCTAAAAGCCAAGCAAACAAATGAATGGTTAAATAAATGCTTACTTAATAGCGTAACATGTTTCTCGCGTAGGCCGACATGCGTGCTAAACGTGTGCGGGCCGATGGCAGCCTTGTCATTTAAGAGGAGAGCGGCATTGTGCATTTGGTGCCTCCAACGCGTTGGGCTGCTACACCATACAAACCATCTGCCTTCGCTGTTACCGCTGCCTATGGCCCCTGTTCGTACATTTCTGTGTCACCGAGTAGCTAAAAATAAGGAAATCCTTGTGAGAGCGTGTGTCGGGATATACACGCTGATATGTGACTTCGTTATTTTAGTGGCTCATTGATTCAAACAGCATGCATTTAATCCTGAGAATAGTGGCAATTGATTGCGTTGTGTGACTGCAGCCGGACTCGGCTACACTGACCACTATCTCGCCATAATTGGCGCCTTTCAGATTCGCCGCACGGACGCTGCCAGGGCCGCATATGCGTGTTGGTTTGTTTTCTCCCCTCTGTCACGTCCGCGCGTGACTCACCGGCTATCCTGCTGTTATCGCGGCACCGCGGAAACGGGGCGTGAAATGGGACATCAGGAAAGCTAGACCCCCCTAAAAACACGATAAAGCTGATGGATGCAGGTTTTAACCCCACCCTGAGGGAGAAAGACTTGAAATAGTAACTCACTAAGCATCCAGATGTATGACCCAAAACTGATGCCAATCACCTACCAGCATCTGCTAAAAGCATCTGGGCTAGCAAATAAATTCATAATTATAACCAAGTAAATTGCTTCCATGTATCCTCTTGACTTATAGATAGGGGATGTAGTTATTCTGGACAACGTCTGTCTCGAGCATTTGACTGACGCTGTTTATCCAGGATGTGAAATCCTATTGGTCATCAACTGACTCAACAGCATAAGGAGGATTGATGGTAACACTGTTACTTTTCCTCTTTTCCACCCTTGTTTTCCATAAGAATTCAGAATGGCCCATAAAACCAGTAAAGTCGTAAACAGAGGTGCGCGGAAGAGGATTTGACCATTAAAGGAACTCAAATTATCAACTGCTTGCAGACAGTGTTTGGGTGAAAATAAAAAAATGCAATAGCTATGTTTAGCTAATAGCTAAAACTATGGAAACACTTCGAAATTTTTGAGATTGCAGAACTTAACTGTTACCCCAGTTAATTATTTCATTGGCCAATGTATGGTATTTGTAACATTCTTTGATTGTTTATAAACACTACCACCAATGTCATGTAGTAATTTTTAACGCGTAATGCCAAAAATGCTAGGTGTTTCCACAATTTTGGCCACTAGTGTATACGTAAGATTGCAATGGGATCAGGCCAGAAAGGCTGTGTCACGGCACGTGGAAAAACAAACTAATGACGGCAACATTTGGGCGGCGTTAAAATCCACTCAACAGAAATCTCGACCGCCTGGCAGCCGGGGCCCAGAAGGTTGACAAAATGGTGGGTTTGTCCACTTAATCACTTGATTGCAGTTTGTAGGAGTCACCGACTGGGAGGAAAAGGTTTCAGGAAGCGGGGGAATGCAGCCCTTTGGCGCAGGTGTGCCATGAATGCGATCATGTCTGATGACCAAAAAGCAGGCAAAGTGTGGGAGTTTCGCATTTGCCTACAATTTGCCTGAAAAATCCTCTCAGCTAGGACCTCTTGGGGCATCCATGGGACACGGGGGTAAACGGGACATATAAGCAGACCTTTTGCAACCCTGACAGGAGGACTGACACGTCAACTGTGGTGCGGGGGGGGGGGGGGCTACAGGGGGGGTCGGTACACCACAGCGGGACTCCAGCATACATTAGACAAAAAT
>JAODKC010000045.1:8917493-8930253 GCA_026777985.1 Mormyrops attenuatus
AAATACCCCATCACATCCAGCCCATTGTGGCCACAGAGGTCACCGGTCACCATGTGGCCCAGCATCGAGGGGGGGCCCCCCCCCCCCCCCCGGCGGGCGGGGGCGCGGCGCGGCCCCCCGGGGGGGGAGGGAACAGCACTGCGGGACTCCTGCTTCCTTGAGACATAAATCCGGGTTGGGCACAAAGCAGTGTCCACAGCAGCAAGAGAGGAGGACGTGACTGCGCTCAATAAAGCCGCGCGTACGTGTGCTGGAGGAACACAAAGAGCTCTGTGGTATTTCACTCGCTCTGATTTTATCTGAGTCAGCCTATCAGACTCATTATCCCCCCACCCCTTTAAAAGGCCTAAACCTTTTTAACAAGGTGATACATCTTCAGCACACACCCAAAACAAGAGAGCACCTTCACCAGCTACCTGCAGTTAGGTCTCGTCGTTTATTAGGCTGTTGAGAACACAGATGTGCTCTTTGATAATCTGACTGCAGAATCTTCCAAAACGACACAGTCGGAGAGATACTGGCATTTGCCTGTTGTTTGTCTTCACATATTCCCCGCTGACGCATTTTCAGTCTGTCCGTCAGCATTTTTCCCCCGAACGTCTTTTTTTGTTTGTTTTTATTAGTTAAGCAGCATTACAAACATCACTTATGCTGGCGGAAACTTGCATATTTTGGCAACCAAGCACAGTAAGGCTACAATATGGGTCACCCAGAGACGGCAAAGCGCAGGTGCCGCTGGGAAAGCACGGATGGGATGCTGGCACAACGCCCGGTACCAAAATCTGTTACACCTGCATCTCAGTCCTGCCTGAATGCATGGTTTCTGATTTATCTTACAGCAGCCGTTAAAAATGTATATCTCAATAAAGAGCTTGGATTGTGCGTGTCTCATAAACGAATCAGTACTCATCAGTGTGAGCTTTACTGCCAGCATAACTCACTCACATGGTTTCCAGAACGTTCTACTGCGTCGGACACCCCATTTCCTCGCTTCATTCTTACATGCGCTGCTATACGTGTTACCGTGCATCTATCCATGGTGTGAGGCTGCTGCCATATCCCAAAATCCTCCACTGCTCCCCTTCAGGGGTGCCACAGTGAGATACAACCCCCCCCCCCAGTACCACACATTTCCCTGACGTTTGCATTTTTATAACCCTATAATCTAGCTCTGCAGCCAAGACATCAAAATTCATTATCTTTGCCATACTAAAAATATAATCTGTACCTTCACTGTCATCTGATATTCCGCCCCCTCCAGTGTTAGTAATACAAGGCAGATTAAATACACAGGACTAGACTCAGTACTTGTGTATGTTTGAGTCAGATAATTAAAAAAGATGTAAGTGATTTCCATTCGCCGCAGTGTTTTGTTTGTGTGGACGTTCGCTCGCGCTGGACAAAGCAGGCACACGCTCTGTGCGATTGCTGGCGGCCTTGATTAGCATGCCGTGACATCTGCCCAGTCATCAGGATGTGGAGAAAGAGCCGGCAGGAGCCGGAAAAGCCCAGCTAACAAAGCGCTTACAGTTCTCGTCGCCCTTGAACTCATCCCAGGCTGAACAGCGGTCTCGGGGCTGGGCGAATGAGCAGCGGAAATGAGAAGCCACTCGGAGAGCCAGGCAACCCCCCGCCCCTCCCCCTCCGGAGCACAGGCACCCCACCCCAGCCCAACACCACCACCCTCACATCATAATGAAAGCTAGGGAGGGCAGGAGCCAATCGTGCGAGAGGATGTGGCCGCCTCATTCATCGCGGCATGGATTCTGTGTAACAGGTGCACCGTCTCTCCCTCTCGCAGTCTGGAGGACTAGACAAGGGTCTAATGAGCTTCTGCCTCAGAGCTGAGGTTCTGGGCCGGAACGCTGCTGTCCGCCGCAGAACCCGTGTTTATTCTGAACGACGAAATCTGAGCTCCGGAACAGAATCCGTGGCTACTGTGCGGCAGGTTCTGAACTGTCATATTCCGGATCGATTCATTACAAAGGCCTTTTACTTCTGCACTGTTCTCTCTCCCGAATTTATGTTATAAACTGCCAATTCTGAAACAGATGGGAAAATAATTGAGATATCAATTCCATGGGAATAATATCGACAGACCAGAACTGCAGAAAAACAACAAATCCAAAAACCCACATAAGCACTCAGAGATCACTTACTACTCATTTTCATCCAATACCAAACCTGGGTTCAAATACAATCGTAGAGTAACTGCGAATATTTACTATTACATTAAATCTATCATTCAAATCATTTTAATTACGATGTGTGGATTAAAACACGTTTGACATTACGACCTGATTTGACGGGTCATTTGTTCAGCTTCAGCTGTGTTGGTTTGCTAAACGCGATGGATATAGTGCATGGACGAGAAAAACACAAAGCATTAAACGGTGTATGTCTTCAGATAGTTTCCATTAGATTAATTAGGTCTTGGGGTTGGTTCATTATTCCATTTATGGGTCAGGGTTCAGTTTGCACCTCGGTTTTTTGCTCCATTAAAGAAACGAAATAACAGTCTGTGAGTTCCGTCTTGCCCAGAATTAGCCAATGCGTGTGCGCTGTCCACACACACAAAGTGCTCCTACAGGCACACCTAGTTAACACCGGCTGCCAAATTGCTTTAAGAAGTGTTTGCTAGGTGCACAGAAACACTAGGTTCTGCTTATTAAAAAATCAGTTTGTTTTCTTTATGTTTCTTGACGCAGGCAGCGTGGTGCCCTAGTGGGTCGCCTCGCTGCTTCACTCCTCCAGGCCTGGGGGATTGGATTCCGCTCAGTAGGCATGTAGTTTGCATGTTCTTCCCGTGATTTTGTGGGTTTACATCAGGCACTCGAGTCTCCTCCCAACCATATGAAGAATTCATGCACCTAAACAGGGGTGTTGCTAGAGATTTTGGGCCCCATGAAAGCATATCATATTGGGCCCCTAATGCAGACCAATCCAATTAATTTAGGGCCCCAGTCACTCAGGGGCCCTTGGAATAGTCCTAAATCCCACCCCCCCCTCTTGCGGCACCTCTGCCTCTAAATTGCCTCAGGCTTGTGAAATATTGCAATTACCACCATTTAAATGCACTTCTGTGCCCCCCCCCCAAAATTTGAGGATCCTTGTTGGCCACTACACTAGGGGAAACCCGAAGTGACTTTTTGAGTGGGCTCACAGCAACATTAAAACCCACCACTGCATGTAACGGAGTGGTGGTGTGTCCACCAGGGGGGCCTGCAGGATTTTATCTCAGGACATGCCCCCCCCATACACACACAAAGTCGCTCATTAATGAATTGCATTCTAGCCTGCCTATCTGAAATCTCTGCCTCCCGTTCGCATCTGATTCATGTAGCAGTTTCTCGCTATTCATTAGCGAAAGGGCAATGAGTCTAGTATCTGTGAAACATGCAATCATCTCTATTATTTCAGTCGTTGTGTATTTAGGTCTGGTGCTGCCAACTCTGAATATTGATTAAGTTGAAATATCAGGCGGTATGTTAACCGATATATCGTGCATCGCTGCACAGCCCATTGTTCACTCCATCTTCATCAAGACAATACATAATGCAAAATAATGATAAAGAGAGAAACACTGTTTGTCGCGCAAGAAAACGTGATCTCATTTCTGAGTAAAAAAAAAAAATCACGATTTGTGATTTACCCAGAATCGTGCAGCCCTACTCCACTTTTTATGGTTTTCTGTTGCCGACACTGCAAGGCACAAAAAATAAAGAAAATGAATAAACAAATAAATAATAAATGTTAGCCAAATAATAACAAGTCTGCATGCCAAGGGTACGCACAGTGCGTGCAGGCGTACAGCTACACTAGTGGCCAAAACTGAGGAAACACCTAGCATTTTTGGCATTACGCTTTAAAAATTACTATGCGAATATTGGCGGTAATGTTTATAAACAATCAAAGAATGTTGCAAGTATCATGCACTGGACGATTAAATAACTGGAGCAACAGCTGAACAAAGTTCAGAAATCTTTAAAAATTGTAAGGGTTTCCACTATTTTGGCCAATAGTGTACAAGGCTGGGGCGTTTTTAGACCTTATAGTGACTACGTGCTTAAGGAAGACAGGTAATAGGTAATTACCTCATACTGCCTCTGACAAAACCTGAGGCTCTGACACTAGGTGCTTTCCAATTGGACAATGACTTCTGCTTGCAACACAGGTGCAGATATCTACGCACCAAATTTCATTCTCCATCTAGAGCCCCCAACTAATGTTTGATTTGGTTTTCGTACGAGTCAATGAAAACCTTGTGTTGGACCTTTAATATTTACTAAACATTTTTGTAGCAGTTTTCTAAAGCGTGTCTCAGGGAAAAAAAATGTACTTCTGAAGGAGGTGTGAAACTGTTGAGAATTCCTGCCAGGGTGTGACAATCGAACGTGTGGCAAGTAATTTTAGCCTCCATTAACTGCCTGTATAAAATTGACACAAACATGCAGCCTAACGCTTGCTCATTTCCCAAGGATCTGTTCGATTTAAAAATAGGATGCAGATTCGAGGGGACATTAATCCTTATTATACCATTTTCTCAGGTTTCCATTGGAAGTTATTGCATGATATGTCATTTTGTGCTCTTTAATATTGCACACTAATAAATAATTAATTATGGAAATTTTGTATCATTTGAACAAAAAAATCCATTCGTTCGCAGTCTCTGCTGAAATGATAAAAAACGATAACTTTTAAAGTCGTACGAAACCTTTCATCTCCTTTTCGTCTGGTTGCCATTTCATCTACCTAGCTTTGAACAGGCCTCTTCGCTTTCTCTCTCAGTGCTTTCCTGTCCGCAGTACACACTCTGCCCCATTAAGAAGCCCGTAATACACTTTTAATACCCCAATTTCATTATTAAATAAATATTCTCCTTAAGTTATCAGTCTCCAGTGAAATGATGTATGCATACAAGGGTTTTTAATAAGGGGGAAAAAATCCTTTATGAGCGCCTCTATCATGTTTCATCTCTTTGAACAGCCTTCCTCAAACACGGTCCCTTCACCCCTGTTCTTCGTCCCTGTCTATTTAGCTCCCTCAAGGCATTTTTTATAGTCTTAATCTGAGTATTTGCTTCAGTCAGGCATTAGGCTGGCTAGTCTTCTGGCCAATGTCGGCATGTAGAAAAGCACCCAGCACATGAGTGACGGTTTAAACATCAAAGAAAACATCTGTGAGAACAACGAACTTTGATCCTGGCACGTATCCTGTCTGATGATGATGATGCTACTTTTATTCGACATTTGCACAGGTCCAGGTACATCGGAATGCTTCTTTTTGCATTTCCCATCATGCTCTCCTTTGAGACACACACACACACATATATAAATATATATATATATACAGGTGAGAGCAAATCCTGGAGCCAGAGCAGAGCATCAGGCCATTTATCCAGTACCACAGGAGCACTTCTCCGTCTCGCACTTCTCAGCACATTTAAATACAATGCAGTGATCATGAGTAACTGTTCATCTGGTTGCTGATTTAGAGAAAGGAAGGTGGGATGCCATTAAAGAGACTGCTAGTCTCTGTGGATCTTCAAAAGCCAGGTCTGCAGTTTGGTTTTTATTGATTCATCTCGAACCAGAACGCAATCATTGTTAATTCAAAAAAATCAAGATCAATTAAATCAATTAAAAAAAATGTTTAGTGACCTATTGTTAGTGAGAGGTTAGTAATCTCTCAGTATTAAGGCTTGTTTGCTCAGATGAGGTGAGATTTTGCCCTAAAAGCCCCAATCTTTCTGCAGCCTGGGCCTGAGTTCCCGTATCACATGTTCATGCCTTGTTTGTAAATTTACCACCGCATAGCTCGAATATAAACAAGGGACGGCTGTATGCTCATTAATATTCAGATGCTTACGCTGGAAAACCCAATTAGAGGGCCCAAAGGTGAAATTGCTCTGCCAACCCAGAGATTTGAACTAGAGACGGCCTGATCACATGCAAAGCCTCCAGACCGGCTGAGCCGCACATCGCCACACCAATTAGAGGATAAAGAATAATTCATCAGTGTAAACATGTAGCAGGGTTGCCAACTTTGGTCAGCTGGCTGGAGTGAGCTTTTCAATTCGACAAGTCTGCACACGCATTTACATGTATGTAACAGTTTCACTACCTTGAAAATAGTCTGTGGGGTTTGCATACTTCCCCAACGCTTTTGTTGTAGCTAATTTTAAGTTTATAATGGAATAACATAGATTTGCCGTAAGATTTCTTGCATGAGCATGAGAGTCTGAAAGCATGAGTGTCACGTCAGATGTGTGAGAGTTGGCAAACTTGATATAGTATTCTGTAACTCAGAGTTAGTATGGAAGGCTTTAATGCTTTCAGCCTGAAAGTGCACGTGCATGTCTCTCCGGAATTACCACGGTGTCTCACCATTTGGTACCACAGTTATATCAAGAACCCATTGCCTGAAGTAAACATCAGTTTTGTTGCATTTAAACCTCCATGCGACGCATGACTTTTTAAAAGGCCGAATAAATAATTCACCATGCTGTGACTGTTTAAGTCTGCTTTATACACATTACGTTTTAAATGTGAAATATTTATCAGCTGAAAACAAATCAGCATGACGTGAACTACCTCGGAAATGTTCCTTGACTGTTAAACTGCCAGAGAAGAATTTAAAATGCTGTCAGCTGTTAGTGGTGTATAGACGATGTTTAATATCGGGTCTACATTAATTTACTATAGGATGAAACAGCACTTGCTTAAAATGTGTCTGCTCTTATCATTAATCATAGACTCAGCCTGACCATGGATAATTCACTTCCACCTGAAACACAGAAATCGTTCAGTCCTACTGTAACGTGCACATGATCTCATGACAGATAATAAATTAACTGTAATCCCAAACAACACTGGGTCAATGAGATTAATGGCATGCCTTCTGTTTATGAAACACAGTTAACTGGGTGGAGGATTCTCATTTTAATAAAAACGCATTCATGTCATTGTTTAACATGCCCATTCACAGAGGAAAACAGTGAACACAAAGTTCAGACTCCCTGGCAGAGGCAGCCAGACGTAGCTATCAATGAATTTCACTGCTCGTAATTCCTACTCCGTTCATCCCTAAGCACTTTGGTTCCTTTCACAGTTTTCTTTGAGCATTTGGCAGTTTGGAAACACGTTAACTTTCTATCTTTGAGTGATAAAGGGAATTCTACCGCAAGAGACGATGAGACCTGCATTTCAAATGCGCAACGGCGCATCAGTACCGACAGACAGGATGCTTTGTGGGTAGTTAGAGAGGAGAGAACGACAAGCAAAGTACGTGAATGTAGTTGATGGCAGTGCTGAAATTCTTGAACGATTTATTTATTTAACTAATATAGTTCCCAATGAAACTTGTCATTTAATTACAATATCACAGCGATAATTTGCTGACTTCCCTTTATATAATCCTGAAGACTTGCAGCATTTGCTCCCACTTCTATACCTTTTTCTGATCATGTATCTATCAGAGGATGTTTTGAACGGCATCTGCTTGCTTGATTGCCTGTTACATTTCCTCTTGAGAAAAACAGGAGACCGCAATGGGTAAATCTTGCAAAAAAACAATGCCTTTAAAGACATGCCAAAAGAAAACGGTACCTAGTCAGAGACTATACTGGCATTCGTCCATATTTCATCATGCTGGTGGAAGGCAAAACCACATGTCTGCAAGGTTAGCCGACGGCCACACACCTACTGTACGAAACAGGACGACGCCTACAAAAAGCTAAGAATTAGCACCATGCGGACGTGTTTAGTTTCTCCGCAGTAAGACACAATCCAAAGCTATGTCATCAAGGACATGAGTTTTCCGAAGTCATTTGCATTGTGATTTTTTTCTCCCTGGCACTGACGGCTGGCTCAGAGGAGAGCCTCTGACTCACCGAGACGTTGCGGTGCAGAACAGGCCATGACAGTGCAATAAATACATGACACAACAATGGTTCTGTACCAGCCTACCACGTCCCCGTGGCACGTTTCAGGACGAGTGAGGCTACATGCGAAGAAGGGTGACGCTCGCTTTTTGGCTCGTTTCCTGCATACTGGACTAAGAGGTACAGTGATACATTCGTCCTCAAAGATTGAGCATGTGTCAAGCTGTCAGGGAGCCTCACACGCTCAAAATCTTCTCCAATTACTTTCAGAATCTAAAAACATGAGATCGTGAAAAATTGATGCCGCAAGATTCCCAATACATCCGGTTACAGAAAATTCAACAGGAATCAGTCAATATGCTGACCTATTACTATTATTTTTTTTTATTTATTTTGCTTATGCAATTTTTTGTTAAAGTTATCAGTTAATCTTATTATTCCTGAAAGGAATCAGTGTGATTTCCAGCTCTCCGGTCATGAGTTTGGTGCTGCCTCTCCCTTATACTATATTTTTGGTTTTATTTTATCCTCTGGTGTCTGTATGGTTATTTTGTCTTGTTACTGGTTACTCTGCCTGTGCCCTGTCCAGTCTGTTCTGTTTTACTTGTTCCTTGATTCCTCCTAGTGTTAGCCCTCTGTCTCCTTACTGTTCCCTGATCACTAGTGCTTGTTATTTGTCATTTATTCCACCTGTTTCTTGTTGTCCCATGCCTTTTCTGATTGGTCGATTTTGGTTATGGTCCACAACTGGCCCTTGTTAGCCCTTGTTAACTGTGTATTTAAGTGCCTGTTGTTGTCCTGTTCAGTGCTGGTTTATTGTGGCGGTTTCCCTGTGTCGCTATCTGTTTATTAGTTGTATTAATAATAGTTATTGTATTCTTCCTTCGTTTCTCCCTGCTTTTAGTATTGTGGTTCTGCCAGTCTAATTGTAGTTTAGTGGTCGATTTCTTTGTATTTCATTTAGTTAGTTTCTTGTATTACCTGTGTTTGGTTTTGACCCCTGGTCGTCCCTTTATTTTCTGGCACCCCCGTGTGTTCTGTTTTGTGGGTTAATAAACCCCTTTTTGTTGGAGCTGCTCTATGGATCGTCCTTCCTCCTTATCCCTCTTTCACTGCCCTGCCATAACACATTCCACCATAAAAAGACACATTTTCTTGATCTATAATTCACCGCTTCCATCCCATAGAATTTTTTTTTTTAATACTTTTTTCATGCATTGTAACTTTAACAAAATGATTTTTATATAGTTTCAAATATTTCAATGAGATATTCTTCCTGAATTTTAAGACCACATATAAAGGCACTTTTAATTCTGGGCAGTTTTTCAACCTGTACCAATTAGTGTTAGCTAATATCCTTTCCGTTGTGATGAATGGTTATAACAATAATTCACCAGCACCATCATCCACCTGTTCCTTCATTTTCACAACCACCCATTCCTGTGAGGTCATGTGGAGGCAGCAATGTCTGGATAAACTGGAAAATATGAAAATGTTTTCCCAAGCAGTCTCAACAATCGACAGGCCCAGCGTTGTCAAGGCGGCACCTGGCGTCAAAGCAGGCTTCCCCTGGAGAATTCTGGGCCACCTTCCCTGCAACATCTTCATCACTGGAGAGGTTATTTCAACCCCCTGGGCTACACCATGGCCCAGTGCAGCCAGCCTGAGTGGGGACTGTCACCTATAATGGCCAAAAGCATCCTCATTCACACAAGAAACCAGTATGTCCGTGACTCACATTTCCCATTGCAAATTAAAGAACAAACAGACAAAAAACCATAATCGAATGCATCTTTTAATGTCACTGGTCTACGAATCCACTGGGAGCCAGAGTAGAGTGTGCTTTCTTTAAATGTTTAGATTCGGAGAAAAGAAGAATAACTGGAAAAGACATTCAACCAGCAAGTGCCGACGTGTTTCCTCTGCGCTCCACTGCTGTAAAACACATTTATATGCAGAAGCCAGTGTGAGCCAATCAATAAGCTATCGATCTGCAAATACAGCAAGTGCTGAAGGCTCTGGCCGGAATATCAAACCCTCTCATGTAGACCTGCAAAGCACATCCATTAATAATCCTGTTCTCATTTACACCTAATCCATCCCACTGCAATTTGACTAATTCCCCAAAGACTTCCACTGAATGTACATCCTCAATCAACATCCCGGGAAGTATTTGCTTAATCTCAGGCCGAGAAGGTCCAGGCTGTCAGCAATATGTATCGGTGTAAATAACGACCTTCTAATTTGAATGGATTCTTTTTTTTTTTAATGGTCTCCCACTACGTTCTAATATAATGTTTCGAAGAAACTAAGAAAGATTCTCATGACCACTGTGTGGACTCAGAAGGCTTTCCACATCACGGTGCTGAGTATATTCCAGTCCAATCCAATTAAATGCAGTCCAATCGAATCAAATCCGCAAATTACCATTTCGAAAGTAACCAGAAAATCCATGCCTTGTCAGGATGCTTGTATAATTCCGACTAATAAAATGTCAGGTGATATCCGACATCCATACTCGGTCTGTTGTGCAACCTGTTCTATCTGTGCTGAAATAATTTAAATTCATTTGTGCATAGGTAGGTCTGCAGTACCACTTTACACGTGTAGGACTTCAAAGGTGAAATTCACGGGCTGCCACTCCATTCAAAGGTTGGTGGAAACCAATTGAAATGAACCTCACAAGACAGAAAATGCTGGAAGGTGTGGACAGATTCAAAGCCAGTCTCAGTCTTCATCATTGCTCCTAGAAGCAAGAAAGTTATTTCCCAGACTTTCCACCTAAATTATGAATGAATTGCTTTAGCATGTTTAAAAAGTACATCTTTGTACTGGGGCTGGATTTTGGGCAACAGCTGTTTAAAATGTCTAATTTTTATTTTTTAGTGGTGTGACGTTCTGATTTAAATATATTTTCGTGCCATAATGTTGCTTATTGTAGCAGCTGCGCTTCTTGGAAATAAGCGGCCAATTCCTTCGCAAAAGGGTCACATAAAGCGCACAGACCACGCATGTTAATGTAGGCCGATAACATACTGATATTTAACAAATAGGCCTAGATAGATTAATAAAATATATGAAATGCTAAATGCTGCGTTTATTGTTAGCATCCGTAGAGGTATCTGTGTTTGTAAAACGAAGGTCAATATCTTTATTATACCTTACAGAACATCATCTATTTTATGTTGCTGTTAACACTATGCTATAATACTGACCGTCCAGAAATTACGTTTATTCTAATTACATTTAATGCAGATGCGGGATTTGGAAAGAATTTATGTCGAAAAACATAGGCTAAATACGGCGTTTAAGTTCTACTGAACATGCACTGTAGCAAGTAGCAGGCTAGCTACAGAGCTTCAGTAGGTCTGTTGCCTGGAACTAGGTAAACACATGTTTAAAACAAATTTAACCTAAAAGAAGAACTTCTATATTGTTTAGTTTATTGGTTGTTCCCACCGAATTTCTTCCGCAATTATCTTTTTATATTTACAAGGGCTTAGTCGGATGCGGGCAAATTCAGCTGAACCTAATTTATATTAACCCAAATTCTCCTGAAATCCATGGGGCCAGGAACTCGAAAGGTGCGGCTCAGAAGCTCGCGGATGGGGCCTTTTTAACTCTCTGATTTGAGTCTCTTTAATATATATATTCATGGCAATAATTATACTCGGCGCAGAAAAGTGTCATAATAACACGATTTATCATATCATGCATCAAAGCATAGGATAAACGTTCTCGACAATATGCGTGTAATGGGAAGGCTATATAGGCTAGACCATGGTTTTATTATTTTTTTAATCAAACAGACACTTAAATATAAATCAATTTATATATCAACAAGAAGTTCGATCCGTTATTTTCTTTCAGTATCTTTTTGCGTTAGATGATTGACTCTGACCTCATTAAAGGTTATTCATCTAGACACTTCACATATCTCAAAATAATTAATCTAACCGCTAGTACATGCTTTCCTAAACCTTGTTGCTTACATTTTGCTTCGGACCTATAGGTCATTATCAAACATATGAATGAGGCGTTTTACCTATGTCAACCTAAATTTATAACTTATTAATTTTTGACAATTCTACCCAGCGAATAAAGTTTCTTCTGTGGGAGGAGGTACGATTTTCGCACGTATGATAAGTGTTCAATCTTCGTATTTATTTATTAATATGCGAGCGAGGCGACGCGACGCCGTCACCGCCGGCACCTCCGTGTTTCCTCCGCTGAGCTCCTTCTGTTAGTCCTGCCGCTGGTACCCCGGTACCCGATCATCTAGCTGTATCCTTCACGGACGGCGATCGCTCGGCTGATGCCTGCGTGATCTGATTTCCTTGAAAACGTGTAATGCTCGCAAATATCTACGCTTAAATCAAAAGCGCGTTGGACGTATTATTAACACGGCATAGAAATACAGTGCAAGCATGCATCTGACTCAGTAGGTAGGGACATAGACGGCTAATCAGCGATGCTGTAAAAATACAGGAACTCACGTCTCTGAAGCGATTCCAGTGTTTGATCTTGCGGCTGTATTGCGATATGGTGGACAGCCATTGCTCATCTTCCATGAAATTCCCTGGATTTTCCGCTTCTTTCCCACTTTTCAGTTCTCCTTGTATGGAGGACCTCACCAATATCAGTATTGGGACAAGGAGGCACGCCAGATCTCTCATGCCGATCATAGCTGTCTGCAGTGTTGATTAAAAATCGGATTTTGTTTTTTTTTCACACTTTAACAGAGGACTTCCTTTTCGGGTACGGACGTACGACGGACCTAGAGTGAAATGTGACCCGATTATGAGATTCTCCTTACAGACTCACTGCTAAGGAAAGAGAAGGCGAGAGAGATAGCAAGCGAGCGAACGAGAGAGAGAG
>JAODKC010000045.1:8930353-8973765 GCA_026777985.1 Mormyrops attenuatus
CCGCCCTCTCCCCTCCCCCGCGCCCCCCCGGCCGTTGCCCCCGGGGGGGGGGGGGGGGGGGGGGGGGCGGGGGCGGCGGGGGGTGGTGGGTGTTGGGCCGTCAGGGCTGCGTCAACATAATAAACTGTCAAGTTATGAAATTGTAACACCTGACGTACAGTACTTGAAGTGTACCAAAGAACCAAAGCCAGAAACGACATGATGTTGCATCCGGGAATAGCCTTTTAAGCTAAATTTTATTATTTGTCATGACAAATTGTGAATGTAAAGTTGGAAAGCCTACAGCATACACCTGCACCCCAGCATTTCGTGCCAATACATTCAGTAATACACAAAAAAAAATCGACAAATAACAAAGAGAATACGTAACCTAGAATGCTTTAAAGGCTTAAGAAGTGTCAGATTAAGAATATCTGTATGCAAAATTCAAAAGTTGTTGTTTTACAGTTTTAAAGATATCGCGTTAAAGAAATTATATTTCATTTAGAAATAGGCTAATTAGTTGCTTGGTTCGTTATGACGGCTGACAGACCATGACGGCTCTGTTTCTGATGCTCATATGTGCTTGCAGATATTCGACTTAACAGACTTATTTTTAAGCAAATGGCTCCTATTAAGAGCTTTTCATTTTCAAATTCATTCAAGCACGAAGCCAGTACAACGGACATTAGGCTGGATCTCTGGGAATTCGTTTTCCTTAATGAATCATCACAAATATCATCATTAGTCCCCATACGGTCGTATTGTTCTTGTATGTTAAGAGGTGGAAACGCCAGATATAACTGGCGCTATCTAAAACCTGCAGATCTCATTTTCATAATTGCAGCTCTTTTGGCATCCGCATAAAGCAAAATATAGGTTTTCATTAAAAAAACGTTTTGCAGTTCAATTTCCAAGACCTAACGCTTTTAAGATTACATTATAAAATCAAATTGGATATGTATTTGTGGGATTGATACTCAGGCTTTAATTCCCAGTGAGGAGCATAGAACTGGGTTTCTTTTGCATATTAGCAGTGAGAGTGGCACTGATCTTCCAGCTCTGATCCACCTACATGGGTGAAATTTAGCTCTCTTCAAACATCACGCCTCCTATATATGAAATGCCAAAAATCACCCATTCATCTTGTGCCAGTTCTAGTCAGAGATACATTTTTGCTGTTTAGTTATCAGTTTCCCCTTGTTGTTGGGTTCGCAGCTCTTCACCACAAGGAAAGTTAATTCCAAATTATCCTTCTGGATATTTATTTGTCTTTCTCCACTTTCCTCCCCACACGCCCGTATTGAATATGGAGTTTGAGCTTACTGGCCTCCAGCGACAGGCGACCCTGATCCTGAATCCCAGTATTTAGCAGGTTTTCCATCCTACACTCTCATAAAAGTGTAAAATTGTGTACCTTTTGTACCTTTGCTTGTCAATGCTTGACAAGCAAAGCATTTTTACCTTTTTCCTGAGTGTGCCTGGTGTCTGATGAACCACAGCTGATCACAGGCAGACAGTAACTCATCAGTTGGGACTGAAAACCTGTTGGATACCAGTACTCCAGGATCAGGGTTGTTTACCCCTAGTCTAGATAGTCCTAATCAACCTTAGCACTTTCTGTTTTGCTAATGATATCTAATCCTTTTGCAAACAACGTGGGAAGGTCCACTGCTGTATGCTCAGTGGTGAATCTAGTCTTTTCCAAGCCGTTGGGATGGATAAACTGATATTTGACGAAAACGCCAAAACTGTTGATGTGAAAGCCTGATTCTACAGGATCCCTGTGTTTGTGGGTGGCAGAGGGACACTCAGCCAGGACTGCCAGTTGTGAGTGTCAACATAATGCGGCATTTGACAAGATGGAATAATTAATGGTCATCATCCATCATGTCAGAGACACACCAATGAATTGATTAAATTGAAAATTGCTTGACATAAACCAGACCATGGGGATTAAAAGACTATAATTACAGGAGACCCTGCAAAGTGCTTTATTACAAGTGTTGCATGCAATTAAATGTTTTAACACATCTCTCATTCAGAGTCAGAAGGTGTTCATCGAATTGCAGCATGAAACCTTGAATCCTGAGACACTGCGCATAAAAACACAAAACACTGGTGCACTGCTAAGGAACTTTCATGTTTGTGTGACATATACAAAACGGGTGTTATTGCACTTAGTGGATTCCGTCTGGTTACGGAATGGTGTTGGATATCTGGTATTTCGGCCCAATGTACAGTGGTGTTTTTATTGAACCAAGCGCTGCTCGTTCAACCTACACTGCTCAAAGTAATGTTTCCCAAGCACGTGCGGGAGGGGGAGGGGGGGCTTGGGGTGCCCCGTATTCGATAACCGACGATCACGCAAAATTTAACGAGCAGGACCCCCTCCGGTCAGCACAACGTACCCTAAGCCACGCCCCTATCCCCCCTCCCGTTTGAGTGAGCACCTGTCTTTCCAAAAGTCTCGTACATGGCACTCATGTTCCCACCCTGAGCTGAGGCGTATTGGGACCGGGAGCTCTAGGAACTGTCCGCTCGCTATATTTTAAGCATTACTGGAGAACACAAACAGGCATGGTGAACCATCAGTACAAAACTTCAAAAGTCTTTTATGCTGTCACACCGTTCCCGCACTAAATAAACCGCACACCGAAGCAGCAAAAGGGAAACGCCGGAAGAATTATTCCAGTGTTCTTTATTATCCTGCTTTGCCTGTGATATTCAGAGGCAGAGTGCGCATCAGAGTTGGCATACTGTCATAAGCAGTTATAGTGCACACAGTACTCCGCAGCAGGTCTGTCTCCAAGGTACACGCTGGAAAAGCGCTATTAATTGAAATGCAGGATTAACTGATGTCATCTTTCCTTTCCTCTCTTCCCTAAAATCTTTTTGTCCTTTCCGAAAGAGAAGTAGAAGGCATCTGATCTGTCTAGGGAATGTAATCAGTTGGCATGAAGGGGGGGGTGGAGCGCTCTTTAATTGAATCAGACGCCATCGAAATAAATGAAGCCGACCTACAGGCACAATAAAGCTGGATTTACATACACGGGCGCCCACAGCCTCCCAATGACACATTTTATTCGGAGGGGAATATACTGCGTGTGTGATGGCCTATGATACCCCCCCCCCCCCAAAATATTCGCGTTGTCTAAATTAAATTTCATCGCACGTGGAATCACAGCTCCTGCGCTTTTGACACACGGGAATTAAGGTGGCAAGAAGCAGGATGTTAACTCTGACGCATTTATAAAATTCGCATTATTAACAAGTTTATTAAGATGCAAAAATACTTTGGCGCTCACGTGCAATTATCAATTAGCCACTGGTCAGTCGCATTTCAAAAGCTTAATTTTAATTACCAGCTCAGGATGTGCCTAAGCATACAGGCCTATTTATTTATGTCTGGCAGGGTGAACATTTAATGTTTTGGCGAAAAAAGGCATGATGAAATACAAAAGGGCACATTTATAGATCGTCCATTCAAACAAAACGCAAGTTTGTCTTGACGTCACACGATAGGTGATATATTTTCTCAAATTTTTGTGAATAAGTCGCAGTTAAGGTGTAAAAAGCCCTTCTGCATCATGAAGTGGAGGCTCTCGTCTCCATCTAGCTCCAGAGTTCACTGAGCCAGCTGGAAGGATGTCCAAGCTGGAGGCTGCCGATAGCCAGCATGTCCCTCCAGGTGACAGAAAGCTGGACGAGGAGACGCGCAGCTCAGCCTTCACCCGGAAGACAAACCAATTACCGCAGAGAGGGGCAACATTAGCATTTGAAACCACGGCCAAGTGGCACGCAGAGGGGAGAAATAAAATGAGACGGCCGAATAGAACGGCGGCTGCTTCGTCGTTTGGCCAGGATTCCTGTTTAACCAACTGCAGGGAATCCTTAATGCAAGACCCTAATAAGCATCTGCAGCTGCCAGTGAGTCAGAGCGTATCCCTCATAATGACCGCATCCCTCAAAATGAGTGTGGATTCCTGTCTTTCAGAAGTTAATCAATTTGAATGATGTGTTAAATAAACAGTCATGCAGATGGACAAAGAAAAATCTCAAAACCCTAGGTAAATTTATCATAACATCTTAATACAGGTGCATCAATGAGATGGGGGGTGGACATTAAGACGGAAAATGCAGTTTCTCGCTGGACTCTCCTTCCGGGGTGTACCTTTTGCAAACAGTAGGGGGCGTAGCACCTGTTCATTACTTAGCGCTGCAGTTCCTGGATCACTATCCGAAATGCTGCATGATCTGGAAGGATCGTCTGTTGGAAACAACTGCCAGCTCCTTGGATTACAGCGCAAAGAAACGGGGAACTGGCAGCCTCGTGTCTAAAAAAGCAAGTTGTCCGTTTATGTTGTGAAGCACCTTACTGAAATATCTTCACCAAATATCCAGATATCTGAATTTTTAAATACTATAATTTGAGTTGTTTTGGAAATGTCAACTAAGCAACAATATAACAGTAACCAACAGCTGAATAACGCTATATTTTAATTATCAGATATTGTTAAATGTCTTTAAGTGGTGGAGTCTTTCAGCGAGGTCATTCACCTAATCAGTAATTCAGAACTTTTTTCCCCTTCGAAGTGTATGGTGGGTCTCAGCTGCAGCAATCTCCAGGCCTGAATGCACAGGTTCAATGTATGCTGTAACGTTTTCATTAGCCGGAATTTTATGTCTGACAAGTATTCTATATAGTGTTTTTGATTGTCCTTTTCGGGGTGACAGGGGTCTGAAGCCTATAAACTATGGGGGCAAGGTAGGGAATAACCCAGGATGGGGCACCAATCCATGACAGGGCACACACGCCATTCACAATTTGGTAACTCCAAGTCAACTTAGCGCATTTTCATATGGGGGGTATTGGAGAGCCCAGATGAAACCCCATAATGTCACAGAGAGAGCATACAAACTCCACATACATGGAACCGTAGTCCTGGAGGTGTGAGGCAATAGTGCTAGCCACCTAGCCGCCTCTTACGCTAACACAAAGGATTAAACGTTCATTCACTGATGAGGACAGAGCCCCCTATAGGATGCCTGAGGAACTAGGAAACACAGAAGTGACCATCCATCCATCTCCCAAATGCTTATCGGGTTCAGGGTCACGGGATATTTGAGAAGATCATTAAGCATTTCTATACTGATTCAGAGTTCCATTCCCGTGCTTCTGAGAATACAGCTTGACTGATCTTTAGTTATCAAGATCAGTGCTCATATAGGGGTCGTATCACAGGTATTTAGAGGAACCAGTTAGCTTCACGGCATGTTTTTAGTGTGTGGGAGGAAACCAGAGGCCCCCCCAGGAAATCCACACAACATGGGGAGAACATGCAAACTCCGCACACAGAGAGGGCAGAGGGATTCGAACCCCCAACCCTTGGCGTATAAGACAACACTGCAATCCACTATACCTTCACCTTGGTTATGTATGAACTAGTTATATAAATAAGCATAAGGGCAGAGTGATAGACATAAAATTATACTTTTTCATGCGGGGGGGGGGATGTCAGGGTAAAGTCCACACGTATATTGAGAAGCCGGATTGACTGATATCCGTCTCTAGTGCCACTAACACTGCTCTCTATTGCCGCATGAAAGCCTGCTTTTTTATTCTGCTGCACATTCTGCCATATCCGCATTTAACTTATTAGTGCAGCCATTACCGCAGTGCTATGTCATTAGTGCAGGACAAAGGGGCCGCGTGGAGCGGCGTCCATCGCAGATCCCGTACACCGAGCCAATGCATAATCTGAGACGCAGCCGTTGCTGGGAAAAAAAAAAAAAAAACTTCAAGCCAGACGCGCTTCGTCCATTTCCCCGCAGCGGAGGTGGATCATTTCCAGATTGATCTTGCATCAGGGAGGACGTCTGCTGCCTTTGGATGCCGGGCTGGGATTGTGTCTCCGTGCCGCTCTGTGCTCTAATTGCTTCGGCCCAGAGAGGGTGCAGTGAGGCAGGCCCAGCCCAGCTCTCTTCCTTAGAATGACATTGAACTCGGACTGCAGCTTCGCCGCTTTTTTTTTTTGCTCTCTTAAGCAGATAGAGAAGATGTCAATGTTCGGAGGAGATTTCTCATCACGAGCGGAGCTCAGATTCCCCCAACCCCCCGATCTCAGCAGATTTCAGAATAGCAGCTTACTGCTGTTTCAGCCGGCCAAAATGCTGCATTAGTCTCACAGCAGATACCCCCGTGAGTGAAAAACTCTGTTTTTCTGTGGAGTATCGGAGGCAATTCTCCCCTCTCGGGCTGTCTAGAGGGTACAATAATGGGGAGCATGAAATGCATTTTGTACTCTAGGCTCCTTCTGTGTCTGTTGCTGCCGTCGCTACCTTCTAGAACCTTCTAGAAGGGAACATGCTCCGGTGGTGCTCAGTCTTTCCTGTGGGACTCTGAGGCGCGGCCACCTTGCACCTGACATCGTTTACGTTTCCGCTGTGACCCAGATGCAAAGCCGGCCCCTCGGCGTTCGCTCACTGGAAACAGAAGCGCATTTTAAAATGCGACGGTAAGGATGAATGTTTTTTTTTTTGATCAATCAAAATAAATGAAAAATGAAAAAAGGGCCATGCACACAAGACTCATTTATCAAATGTACTGAAAGGGATGCTTAAAGTACATTAAAAGAATTAAAAAAAAAAAAAAAAAACTACAACTAGAGCTTCACTCCAGAGACCACAGAGTTGGCTAATTAAGTCGAAAAAAGGGTCAGGCTGGAAATGCAGCGACACGGTACGCATCCCGTCAAATTAGCTGGGCCGGAGAAAAACAGAACACAAGACAGCCGAGCGTCACGGAGCCACCGCCAAATTGGGAGCGTGACGGAACAGCGTCGGAACAACGATTACCAATGAAGGAGACGGGGACCTCCAGCATGGGGGAAGTAATTGACGTTTGGGGCTTTTAATAAGCCGTGGGCAATCGCCTCTTTCTCTGGGGTGGGGAGGAATGAGGACACTCTGTGTTCAGTGGAAGGTGATCTGCTGTTCCACATGGATTTAAATATAGACATTTGTGCCATTTATAAGAAAAATGTGTGTATTTGTAGAGATGCATTCTCATATTAAAAAATCACATCACAGAAACACCCATGCCTCTATTCATAACTGCCTGTTCAGTACAGGGAGGAATCCTACACAGAGGGAGGACATACACACACAGCCAGGGCTGGGATTTGAGCCCCAGGTCCTGGGGATATGAGGCTACCCACTGGGGCACCAACTCAAACAGCTCTGGCGCCACCTGTCTATTCTCAGGAGAACATGTTTTTGGATGCAGTTGGTGCTAACCAGTAGTCATGGCCTAATGAAGTTTCAGGAACCATTTGTGGTATTTTCTGACCCCACTAGACGCTGCTCTCTCTTCATAAGAGCTCAAAGCCTGCCCCACGGTATACCAAGAGTACCATCTAGTGGGGTCAAAAAATACAGCAAATGGTTCATGAAGCTTCATTTGGCCATTACTACTAACCAGCCTCATCTTCTTCCTCCTCAACCATGTCCCAAGTGGCTCCAGCCTGGAATTTCTGATCATTCTGAGACACATCTTACATGAGACATCATGCTGTACAACTAAGGTTAAGATACAAACTTGATGAGCCGCGAGGAATGTGATGTTCCCGCGCCAGTCACCCAACAGCCCCGGCTACCCCCAAAAAGCAGAGAAGCTGGCAGCTGATCCCCAGTCTCTTTCAAGTTAACCCTTTGAATCTCTGATTCAATGGGAGTGTCAGATGGAACAGGCTATATCACACTGAAGGCTTGCGTCCGTTTTGTTAAGCGGACGATTCGACCAGTTGATAGAGGTCAAAGTGAAATGTTACACTAATTGTAGACAGTTAAAAGCTTTAAAAAAAGCAAATCAACAAAATAACTTTCTGGATTTTCAAACAATAGACTGATGACTACTCAGGTAGGAGACCCGTCTAGTGGCACCGCATTATATATGCATCCTACGGTTAGGAGAGTAACTTCACTGTTGGGGTCTTAAGACATCTGCAAGGACTCCCTGACTTTGTTTTCTGAATTCTACAATGCTTTGGGTAACCTTATCTGCTAAACAAATAAACGCAAATTTGTAATCGTTTAGTGTACCGTTGCGATCCTGTCTATAATTATTTCAAGTCAAGTGGACTTGATTGTCATACCATTTGTATAAATGTGTACAGTGGCACAAAACAACATTTCCGCAGGACCACTGTAGTGACATGCAAACAGCAAGTGATGAGAGGAGGGATTCACAGCTGTTTAAAGTGCAAAAATCATAGGATTGGAAGAAGCAAGGGGACTGAAGTCTAAGAAGCATACAATAGACAATGGTAATAAATAATGTAGCAGCATAAAGGGTAGATTGAGGGTGGATTTGCACTGTGGCTTAGGGCACCTCCGTGAACAGAGACACATTCTCTCCCTACCACGGCAGGTGAATATTGATCCTGTAGCCTGAGTTTCGATCGGCCGGGCACTGCTGGATGGCGAGTACATCCATTCAGGCCCCAGTGCAGACACTGATCAGCTCCACTACCCAGACCTCAGAAAAACACCATGCTGCCCTATCTTCACAGTCTGCCGTTGACCTTCTCGCCCATACTTGTCGTGCTGAAGCAGAACCTTCCTCTGTCTATTTCGAAACAGCAGACCGAATAATTCCTCTCCACCTTTTCTGGTAGGCCCTAAGTCAACTCCTCATAGAAATTTGCCCTGGGTAATTAGAATATTACCAGAATTTGCCCATTTTCAAATCTATCCACTCCCACACAAATGCCTACAAGTCCCTCTCCCCGGAGCGCTTGATGTTTACCTCTGCAGGATTCTGTCTGGCAGGGAGAAACCTTCAATCACATAAAAAATGAAGCAGTTAGAAAACGTCTCTGAGAGCCGATCATGGGAAATAAATTAGACACATGTCTAACTACAGTTATGAACAACAGGACTCTGCTTTAGTTCTCTCTGATGGGCATATCAGCTCATATCGGCATCCCAACTTTAATAGTACTTGCTCAGAAGCGTTGAAGGAACGCCCTAAGTTCTTGAGTCAGTGTCTGTGTTTGGTGGTTGGGGCTACAAATTTTTCCTTCGTTCAAAATAGGGAGGTTATACATAAATCCCCCATTATATGGAGAGATGGATTAACAAATGGGCCCAACAGGTTACATTTTGTATACCCGCTTGTCCTATGCAGGGTTGCGGGGGGTCCAGAGCCTATCCCGGAAGCTATGGGTACGGGTGTTTCACACCATTCACACCTATGGGCAATTTGCAACTAGAATAAGTTTAGTGATATGAAATTCATTTCAAGCACGAAGAGCCAGATTTGGTAGCCAACGATTGGTCCGCCGAGGCCCCTGCCTTCGACTGCTGCTCAATCTACATTCCACACTACCCCTACGGCTCCCCCTGCAGGTGGTGGCCCACAGGAGGGCTAACCCATGTTGCCCATTTGGGCTATGCCCGGCCAAGCCCCATGGGTGAAGGTCTGACCACTATTGCTTGCCTTTGAGCTCCCTCGCCAGGAATGGTTCACAGCGAGGCCCCCATCTCCCCAATCGGGCAAGGTAACATGGTCCATTGTTTTAATTTTCTTCATGGGAGTTTGCCCCCGACAACGTAGCTCTTAGGATCACAGAGCTTTTCCATTTCATCTTTAGCTATAGCCTACAGGAAATTCATTTGAAGAATGAAGATATTCAGTTTTATTCTCGCACTTCCTTACAAATCCCCCCCCCCCAAAAAAACCCCACAAAAGAGTGGATTATAAATTTCTGAAAATGTCCTTCTATCATCTTTTAACCACTCATCCTTGGGCAAGGGTAATGGGGCGGGGGGGCAGCCTGATACACTGTGAGTATTACTCAAAAGATTATGCAGTCCCTTAATATTCACTTGTCAAAATTCCTCTCTTGAAAATTGTACAAAGCATCCATTCATTCATCCATCCATCCATCCATCCATCCATCCATCCATCCATCCATCCATCCATCCGCCACTTATCTGGGGTCGAGTTGCGGGGGCAGCAGTCTAAGCAGTGATGCCCAGACCTCCCTCTCCACAGCCACCTCCTCAGCTTCATGGGGGGAATACCAAGGCGTTCCCAGGCCAGCCGAAAGATTTAATTAGAATTGTTCACAAATTAAAATCATCAAGTGTTCCATAAAAATATATTTAAGCCTAAATCTTTAAATGTCACTAGTTTAATTCATTTCAATATTTATAATTTGCTGTATTAATTCAGATTTTATATGCAGCTCTGGGATCTTTTCTCACAGCCTACAAAAAACAGAACCACGTTCAACTGCACTCTACAGTGACATCTGCTGGACTGGCAAAGATCCTGCGTGCATAAATAACCAAAACAAAAATTAGCCCCCTCAGAAAATAAACACGATGGCTAAGCCTTATCCACAGACAAAGCAGGTTGTTTACAACTGCTGCAATTAGCAGAATCATAAACAGGAGAATATATTCGCTCTGCTTTACAGACACGTTTAACAGCGAGTTCGTTACGGCAGCCTGGACGCGGTTTGAGTGTTTCAGTGTTTTTCCGCAGCTCTGGCTTCCTCTCCCCCAGCAGGTGTCGAGAGCAGAGGGTCATCAGGAGAACGTGACGCTGCCAGCTGACATGTAGAAACCAGAGCTGTCCGTGGAATACCTCTGGGAAATCTGGACGGCATTCAGATCAAACTCCCCAAAACCATAACTGACAAACATCTACAAACAGGAAAAAAATAAAAAATAAAAATCAAGTTACATTTTTAAGATTTAACATTTTGCATGGTCCTTTCACTTGTGCGCTTTGTGAAATGCTACAGCGCTACAAAACAAACAAACCAGCGAGCCATTTTCCTGTTACTCTTCAGCGCAGATATACACTGGAGAGGCTGGTGCACATCATAATAATCCTGATTATTTGTTGGATCGCAGCCAGCTCAGCTTAGAAATCAGCTCACGACAGTGTAAAACAAACAATCTAATGAGACCTCCACACCGTGGAATTTAACAATCACTGAGGAAATCATAATCAAAATTCATCTGGAGCACAGATCGAATTCCCGCCCATACCAATCCCCATTCTGATCTCCGTTACGGAAATCAGCTTTTGAAATATTTAGGTTCCACTCCAGGAGCAGACACAGAATAAGAAAAAGGCCATCTCAAACACAAACAGCGTGTTACTATGGTTACCGCATAGCGAACACTACCCTGGAATTCTCAAATGACGTTTCCATAAAAATAACACTGAATCACAAAAGCCCTCTTGACATTTAGAAGACCCTCATCATGGCTTAAAGTACATCGAAGGGTTTTCAGGAGAGGAACATCATGTCTGGCACAGACTTCAATCTCAAAGGCTTGTCACAGCAGGCTCCTGCAACATAATTTGGCTTAAAAGTTGTAATTTAACGACAATTTGAACAACTTCCAGAAACAACATATGAATGATGTGAGTTTCCAAAGGTTGACTGAAAATGGATTGGTGTGTGTATATATTCTGCATATGCTCATGTGGGGCTGTATGGTTCTTTTTGACAAACAACGACAATTTTAGATGACCACTAGAGGGAAGACATGAGACATGGCTGAGTAAAGCAGACCTCGTCTCGATTAGATATGCCGTCATTTATACCTAGGATTCGGAGTGTGTGAATCTTACCCTTAATATATTCCGTGCGTCAAATGATTCCCGGTCTTTCACGTTCGGTCTCCTTGCGTCACCCTTGTCTTCAGCTAGAGACAGGAATGAGAACCTATTAGTCTCGCTGTTAAAATGTCTGGCAGACCCAAAACACGAGGACTCCGAGCAGCATGTTTCCTGTAACATGCCATTGGCTTGTTTACCAATAATCAGCACGCGGGAGGGCCACACTATTTCTGCATTCCTCTGAATTAAGGGCGGTGGTGCTCTCTCACAGAGGCAAAAACAAAACCGACAGCCAATCAGAATATCCACTGATGGTAAACAGTTCGTGCTGAGGCAGCCTCTTCCCCCCCCGCGCCCGGCCACCAGTGAGCGCCCACACTAAATCATGTTTGGGATCTCGGTCTGGACGCCATCCATTTGCAGATGAATGAACTCATTGTGGACGCTGCTGAAAACACATGGCGTCCCGGGACATAAACAGGACCAGGGGCTCGGAGGAGCTGTTTGAGGGGAACCAAACTGAGCACACTCTGGTTGCATCTGAGAGCTTTCGGGCTCAAACTGGGCAAGCTCATACAAACACCTGTGCTTGGCTTATTGTGACCGAGCTGAAACTAAACACCTAGCGTGATTAACAGCAATCAGTTTTGGCATCGATGGGAAAAAGTGACGCTCCAACTAATCAGGTGCTTCTCTAAGCAAAAACACAGTCCTGCCCAGTAGTAGTTGGGACCCTTTTTGGCCCATTACAAAAACGGTTTCAGGTGAAATGCAGGCAGACAAGAGAAAACAAAAAAGAAAAACAATACTGGAACATTTCATCTGCATTTTGCGAACTGCTCACGTCAGGTTAGGGACACTGTCTGCTGCGCTCAGAAGCAAAGGGAAAATAACTGTATCCAGCTCTGAATAAGTGCAGCAAGGTGGCTCACATTGAACAGCTCAAGGCATTATCCCCCCGGCAAGAGTAGCTTTGTAGTAAATAAAAAGTCCTTGCTAGACAAGAGCTATTTTTTTTTACAGGGGTGGTTGTGGAACTATGGATGGAGTAGGGGTCCAGATATACAGCATCCTACAGGTGTAGGGCTGGTAAAGGGGGGGGGCACATTATATATTATAGCTAGTGCTCCTCATTTTCTCTGGGGCTTCTACACGCCCCTTTCGTTTTCCACCCAACCATCTTTGAGAATGAAATCATCCAAAAATCCGGCTGACCAATCAGAGCGGCCATCTCTGCAGAGCCGCAGTGGGGGCCGGGCCATGCAAGTGGCACCTCTTTTGGACTGCAGGTTATATCCTCTAATGATCAGTTTAACTTAAAATGAAAACCGAAAATCCAATTTGAGTTGGAAGCTCCTTGCGGACGCTGGATGTTTTGGGAATAGACACTTGAGTTGACCCAACAAGACTGATGTGAAGAGATCCTTTATTTATGCACAGGTGTAATACCCCATGAAAGCCATTAGGGGGTGGTTCTGGGTTTGAACTGGCAGCCCCAGGAAGTCCCAGGCTAATGAAAAAGGTTTGAGAGCACGAAGGATACCTGAAGAGTCCTTCCTGAAGAGCGTGTTCATCACAGTGGCGTGTAGCTTCACCCTGTCCCACTGTCTCGCCATCATCCTCGCCGACACAAAGTGCTCCACCAGCCGGTCAGCGATCACCTGCAACCTGCGGCCGTTGTGGGGTCAAAGGTCAGAAGTGATGTGACTCTAGCAGCTAAAGAACGTCACAGCTGACTGGGGGGCGTGGCTCACCGGTCAGACCCGTCTTTGGGTTGAACTTTAGCGTAAAGGACATCCACCATGGCGGGGTCGTCGTTCATGTATTCAATCCCCTCCACCATGAGAGACATTGGCTTCCCTCCTGCAATGTCCCTGAAGGAAAACGTGAAGAACAATCAAGGTGACCTCATCCAGCACCTACTCGACTCAAATGCCCCAAATTATATGCATCTTCTTCATTTTATCCATGGTACTGGCATATCCACCCGCTATTCATTAGGAAAAACCCACAAGGGATGAAAAAGCAACAATGCAGTGCAGGCACAGTCAACAGCAGGGGGCAAACTGCTTTGCACTTGCATACAATCTCCCAGGATTCCCAGCGCCCACCTGATGAAGTCCTGGCACTGCTGGAGCAGCTGGCGAGCCCTGGCCACCTCGGTGTCACTGAGCAGAGTGAGGGTCCCCACGGTCAGGTGGAGCTTGGCGGGGTTCTGGAAGATGCTGTCGTCCACTCCACGGTCCTTCAGAAACATGGTTAAGCTGCTGTGAGCACTCTACTGCCAACAGCTGAGCCATAGTCAGTGAGGTTAATGTAATCACATGACATGGAAAAAGGACAACAGGAAAGAATACGGTTCTAGGAAATAATGTTTCCCAATCCGGTCCTCGGGGACCAGTCCAACTCCTGGTAGCAAAAACGTGGACTGTCTGCAGGTCACAAGGACCGGACTGGGAAATACTGTTCTATATGACTTGTTCAACATAAAAAAAATTGTATTTATGCTCCTTACTAGAAAATAGCTGAACCCTCCACGGTCTTTGTTTCAGACAAACAATCCCTGGCATTTCCTTGCAGAATCTTTAGCCTTTTATTTTATTTGTGGGCTATTCAGATTTAGTTAGCTTTCAGATTTTGTGTCTGAGAATTAAACTCAAATCTTGCAGCCTGACTCTTGCGGCAAAGTCTCTATAATTGTCATTACAAAAGGATGATCCTCACATGGATACACATTTTAACATGATATCCTGCAGGTGTTTGGTGTTTGGCAAAAGCCCTGGACAGACAAAGGCACCTTTGTTTTCTGATTGAAGTCAGGTACCACTCCAAAAAAAAAAAAAGAAAAAAAAACTGGGCAATTTAGAGACGCCAACTGGCCTAACTGGAGGCACGAGGAGGGCACAGCAGTCTGAGAAAGCTTGTGATATAGTGAGACCATGCAAACTGCGCACGCATGCACAAACGTTCACACACACATGCATGCACACGAACGCACAGTGAAGGGACAGAACTCAACAATCCTACCACCTGAATTACAAGTACCTTACAATTACCATTACCATTACAAGGTACACACTGAGTATTAAAAAACAAGAACCTAAAGAGTGAGCAAAACTGTTATTCTACTTCTGGAATAACTTCTTCCTATTTCACTCATTTTCCACGAACTGAAATGTCCCTACCTGGGAGCATCGCTCCAGAACATCTTCCTTAAACTTCAGGAAGTTTTCCAGAATTAGCGTGTGATTCAAAGCAAATGACAGGAAGTGCGTGAAGGGTTGCTTGGCCCTGAAGCTCTCCACCAGGAGCTCTATGCGCGTCACCGCCGATGTCACCGCCGACCTCTGCTGCCCTGTGATCACTGTGCCCAAGAAGACACAAAAGGACAGGAATTAACAGCTACCCAATGAGGCGTTCTCATCATTAAGTTACAAAATCCCACCTCAGCCAGAGGGAGGCGTTGTTCTCGCCAAAGTCTGCCATATTTGTTGACCGCACTACTGCCGACATTGTCCAAAGCCTCAAACTTCCTTTAGACAATCATGCAAAATTCACCCGAGGAATGGCTTCTAAGCACCGAATAAAATATCAAAATACTGCCCAAAAATAAGCAAGAGGAAGATGATGGCACCAGGCATTTTCCTGGTGGGCCGATGGAGTTGTTAGCTAGCAAATTTGCAATAGGGGACCACCCCCCCTTCAGTTTTATCATAGGTATATATTTAAGTGGGGGGCCTGTAGGGGCAAAAGTCCAGGGCTGATTTTTTAATCCCAGTTCAGCCCTGATAAGATCCCTCAGAATATGCAAGAAAACATGAGAAAACATAGTAGCTTGGAATTGATTTGGAAAAAAAAAGTGAAAATCAGTTTCACTATGAATGAGACATCGCCGCTTCACCCACCAATTTGCCCCTCCACCCCCTGCTTGGGAATGCTGATGCTGGTCTTGGTTTCTGTTTCAAGTCTTTTTCTCGTTTCTCCTTTCTTTCCAATAATATACCTGCAAAAGAGACAGCGACCCGTCACGTCTGTGGCATGATTTCAGCTTTCAATTAAGACTCAAACCGGCCCAGTAGAGGCTCCTGATGTCCTCCTCCTTAGCGGCTGATTTATTATAAGCCTCTTGCTGTAAATCTGACCATGCAGCTGTCTGGAAGCCCACCTTTTTTAATTTAACACTTCTTCTGTTGATGGATTTTTGCTTTTTTAGGATGCTGTCTCAGGATACAGTGTAGGCGGGTGTTTGTTATGTTCTACGTTAATGCTTTTCCAAGTTCCTATTCCTTTGTCTTTCAATAAAAATTTGATCAACAAAAAAAGCACACTGGCGTAACAAAAAAGTAAAACAGATATTTTCAAGATCTAGATAAGGTTAGAAGGACAGATGGTGGCAGAGAAGCGTTGTGAGCAGAGCACTGACTTGTAAAGGACACTGGGCATGTCCATCGCACAGCGGTAGCCCTTCTCTGTTTCTTCCACAGAGACCATGTCGCAGGGTTCATCAGCACACTGCGCAGAGTCTACCGAGAAGATATGGAAAACTGTTGCGCAGGCCTGATAACAAACCATAAATTGACAACCTGACAGTGATTTTTGAGCAATAATGTGCCACTTTTCAATAAAGAAATCCTGCACTGGGAATGAGTATCTGCAACTTTTTTTGTAACACTTCAGTGGCCTGTACTACGAAGCGGGGTTACTGGCTACTGGGTAACTTGTTGGATTTAAGGTAGTCCGGGCAAAATGTAAGTGAGCGAATATGAAGTCCATGTGGTACCTTAAATCCGACAAGTTACCCCGATAAGCCAGTAACCCCGCTTCGTAGTACAGGCCACAGGTTGAGAAACAGTTATGATAATCAGTTTCCATTCGGTTTCCTTCAAGCAATTCTTAACCATCATAAGGTAAATCAATACAATGATACGCAGGACCACTGTCGAAACAGCTAGTTCATTTTAAAGAGTACGAGAAGGTACAATTATCATGGTCGGGTTAAGTACTACCTGTTCCTGTGTAAGAAAATTCACCATCATCTTCCTCTTGATAAACGTGTTCTTTGATTACATTTTTTCTGTAAATTCTTCCATTGATATTTATTAGTGTTGGTCGTAAAACATCCATTTTTCACCTGGAAATTTCACTGTAAGGGAATTTTAACAAAATTCAAACCTGACATACGCAGGCTAATCCGATAGGTGGCGCTATATATCCTGTTCTAAAACATCCACCAACGCATAGAAACATAAAACCAGAAACGTACGTAAGCCAGCGTCTCCCAAACAGGATCATGGTAGCCCCATAGTTTAATACTCGTTTTCATTTCTTCCACTCTCTTAGCCTTTGTTATTCTATACATCAAAATACGACTTCAAATTTAAAATCCTCCATAAGACTTTTTTTCATTTCCAATTTCCAATTGTTTCCTTCGCAGCCACTCAAATACTGATTAATCTATATAAAATTAACAAATCTGGTTCGTAAGAGATTCATGAATGATGAGAAGGAATTGTATCACCTCAAATATGTATATTTTAATTTGTTCCAAATACTGCCGTAAGCCGTTTAAATTTCTCGATCAATCACAATCAAAGCCCCCAGTCTTACTAGAACTGGGAGGACGGGGGGCCATGATGACATCTGGAAAACGCTGACTTGGACTCAAGGTGTCTGTTTAATCTGTATCATTGGTTCGAGGAGTATTTCAATTCGTTAACTAGATAAAGTGAAACATCTTTACGAGGACAGTACCTAGAAGTGATCAGTTCATAAATAATGGTTAAATTAAAAAGATATACGGCTCACCACAGCGGAAGATACCCTGGTAGCACCAACTCACAACGAACGTACGAAAGTACTTAATTCTATACCGTTCTTTTACAGGCGAAAACTAAATACACATAAAATGAACGAGAAAGACGTGACTTGCTTTTTTGCTATAAGTTTCAGCTGCTACGTTCATCTCATGTCACTAATATCGGCATTTTTCACGCAGTGTTTTTACACAGCATCCCTAATCAAGCGACCGACGTGGATTTACTCAGAAATACGAATTACTGACATCTTCAGCAGATGAAACTTCCAGCTATTTAGGCTTCAATGCCATTTACGGCAACCTGTCGCAAATATTTTCACTGCATGAGCCGTAAAGTGATTTACCTTTACTACAGCGTCGTTGTTTTTCCAAGATTTTTTTTGTTCTTCTACCCGAAAACATATTATTCGTATCTTTAAAGGTAAACAGCTTCAACACCATAAATGTTTATGACTTGTAAATTAAGTATTACCCTGTACAAGTATAATAATAAGTGTATTGCTTGCTAGTCTTTGCCATTTTACTACAAACTATCGTAATGGGTAATTTAAAGTCAAAAGTCGCGGGATCGTTTTAACAAGCTAGTCAAACTTCGAGTTTATCTCTTGTGTGAAATTAAACGAATATTTGTTTAGTAATGTATTTAGAGCTGCTCGTACTTCGTATGATACTTTAATTTATTTGGCTATCCTGGAAAATATCCGATTAACATTTCAGTTAAGTCGGTTGTAATAAGTACAACATAATACAGACGCCATGGTCCCTGTCTTTAATCTCTTTTATGGTTTCTAGGGGTAAAAACACCCCAGGCAAAAGTAAAAGCATCAATGGTGGAGTGTTTATTGCGCGGGTGGCGGCCCCGACTCGCTTTTAAGTATATGGGGCTTTTAACATGTGGCGACTTGAAAGGCTCCTTTGCCACTTTGTATAGGTTGGCGGGACAGCAATGGCAGCGTCCTCCTCCTCCTCTTCGGCCGGGGGTGTCAGCGGGAGCTCTGTTACCGGGTCTGGATTTAGTGCTTCGGAGCTCATCCCCCCTCGGAAAGTGCTGTACACGTACCCAAAAGGAGCCGGGGAGATGATGGAAGGTCTCCTGAGCCTTATCTCTCATCTCCATACGCAGCGACGATCAGTGGGCCAAATCGGAGTATAATCTGATAATGATTGGTGTGCAGTTTGAGTTTGTTGTTGCAGGGAGTTTCATTACTGTAAAACAAATCTAAAGAAATCTGCACCTTTTTCCTCATGGTCACTCCAGTTTGGCACAGCCCCTAATTTTCCTTCGTGTGGACTTGCTTTCCTCTTCTTCCCCTTATTCTTCACTGCTTTCCGTTCCCAGTCTCTTTTGTTTGCCAGTCTCATTAAAACTGACATGATTGACAGACTCAGAACTGTGCTGATGCGTGTGCTTATCATTTTCAGATGGTTCTGATAGGTTTTTGTGCGAGTCGGTGTTCAGCTATCAAGTTGCGTCGACGCTAAAGCAGGTGAAGCACGGTAAGTCTGTGTGGCCTGTTTTCTGTATTCATGGCGGGTCAGCAGTACCACATGGTTTTTATTTATTTATTTTTTTTGCAAAGCTTTCTGTCACAGGCTCTGAACGTGCTGTAAAATTTCAATCAGTGGTTAGAACTGAGAACAAAGGGCTGCTGTTTCCCAGAGATATTTAGTGGATATTTATCAGCGGTTTTAACGCTAGTACTTGAGCCAAGACTGTCAGTATTAAAATAAACACATTTCATTTCTTTAATTTAACGTATTTTATTTATCCCCTCATCTCCAAGATCAACAAGTGTCCCGAATGGAGAAACTGGCCAGTTTAGTCGAGGAGCTGGAAGCAGACGAGTGGCGATATAAACCTATCGAGCAGCTTTTAGGACTCACGCCTTCCTAGTCATAAAGCCCACGGCGCTTTGGTTTGGGGAGGGTGGGGATTGTAATTGAAATCTCTGGAATATAACCTTTTTAAGTGATTAATGCAACCTCCTCCTATCTCATTCTTATTTTTTTTTCCAATTTCACATTGTACACTGGTTAGTGTCAAAATATAGCTAAATAAACAGCAAACATTGTAACGCTATAGTCGGTGCATTCTGTATAGTATGTTTAGTGTGTGATTTATTTATTAGTGCGGCTCTGTGTTCCAGTAGAAGTATTTTTGGCCTGCTTGACTTTTTCACAACAGCAGTACTGGCGTGTGTGTGTTGTGCTGGTTGGCTCCGGCTGGCTCCTGTCCTTCAAGGCTGTTGGCTGTTGAGTAACTCCAGCTGCCGTCCCTGATCGCTGGCACGGCCGAAGCTGGCGGTGAAGGTGCCGAGACACCGCGGGTCATGTGACTGTAAAGCTTCTCCTGTGACGTCCGAACTCTGGGCTCCCTGCGGACGCGCGTCTGCTCCGTGGAATCCGGACGGGAAGTCTGTACGCTCCTGTTTTATTCTGGCAGCAAAACCTTTTCTAGTTTGTTGGAAAGCTGAAAAAAGTTTTCAGGGTTATTTGGCCATGTTTTAAATGCACAAGCACCTCTGAGAAAGTATTTTACATAATCATATAATAAATGTATCATAATTATTATACATTTGTTTTGTGTGGTGTTTTTGCGCTCCATGTTTTCATGCAAAGGATTTAATAGTGTATTAAAATGTATTTGTATTCTTGTACCGGTGTGTTATTCACATAAGTGTCTCATTCATTGATAAGTCTCCCAGTAGAACAAAGTAGTCCGACTGGAAGGGACCTAGGGGCGTTTGGTACTTCATGCAATAAGTGTAAATCATGCTTTACAAAATCACTCATAAATCGGTGATTGTGAAAGCCATTTCTGTAATATTAGAGGAAAAGCGTAAGAAGGTAATGAATCATATAATTCGTCATTTGAATGACTGATTTCCAGCAGAAGAGTCGCTTTCATCCGGTTTTATGACTAACTCTAAATCTCTGATGAAATAAAGGAAACAGACAATACAGCCGAATACTTGAAATCATAAGTACTAATGCTCAGAAATTCTCACTTCATTCCCTTGACCTATAGAGCCTACTGTTTGGAATTCACACCCATCTGATGAGTTGAAAAAAGAGGGAAGCCGCGACTTTGAAACAATGGGAATTGCTTTTCTGTTTGTGCTTATGCAGCCTCCTGTTACCGCTGAGAACTCGGGAGCGCGATTATAAGCCGGGCGTGACTGGCTGCGGGGACCGCCAGCCATAGCTGCTTGTTTTTCTTGATGGCAGGGCAATCCTGCATCAATTTTAACAGCCCGACATGAGCTGCCCCTCCCCCGGTGCTGTGTGCCGCCACAGCTGCTTTTCACTAACAGCGAAAGGACGTGAAACCTAAAGACCTGTCCGTGTGTGAATGACTGTCTGTTTTTTTCTTCTCAGATAACCACATTTTTTTTTTTACCAGAAGCTGTGATCTGAATATCCAGGATTAGTTATTGGTATGAGTAGTTGTGTGTTACTGTGTGGTATTAAAAAACGCCAAGTAAAATAAGATTTCCTTTCTTTTCGTTCTATCCCAGTCTTCTAGTACAGTTACTGAAAAACTTTGTGTTTTGTGAAGAACTATTTTTTTGGCCAAGTATCTCCACAAACGTGTCTCTGGTATGCAAATATTCTTGAGGCGGTACTCTCCTATACGTACTGGCACATTATAATGAAGCCAGAATAGATATAAGGAATGAATAGTTGTACTGCTGTACAGAATGTACTGTTCTCTTAAAACTAACTACCCTATTTTCCTTAAATGGAAATGGCCAGCCTTTCAAGGCACGTCCCTGGGTCCTAATGCCAGCATCATGCGGTCCTGTTTGTAACGCTTTTTGTCGCGCCTTTGGATGCCACTCAGTCAATTTCCGTTCCCAGATAAGGAAGTAACTTTACAAATAGTGCTATAAAGACAATGTAGCACTGGGACTTAACGTTCACTGTTTAACTATTTCACAGAATCGGGCGAGCAATAAAAACATAAATAACGTCACCTGTTATGCTGTTGCTGTTGTAACAGGATGCATAGTAAGGGTGAATATTATACAACACCTGCAAATATTGAAGCTTTTGAGCAGGGTGGATACAGTGTGGGTACTTTTCTGTGCAAATCTGTCTTTTGTCGCAATGAGACCGTGGGGCCATAACGGGAGCAGCCACTGCCGATCGCTAGTGTTGCTCAGATCTTACCATCACTACTGTTGCCTGTGTAGTGTACCTCATTGCCTTATGCTAATTGACATATTAACCCCAGGTACATATTCTAGAACGTCCACGTGCCTGTTTTTAATACCCAGTTCAATGGCAACCCAAACGTATTTGAGGGAATATCATTTATGACTGATAAGGTAACTTGGTGGTTAGTGCTATTACTTCACTACTTCAGTGTTACGGGTTCGAGGCCAACCTCTGCTATGTGTGTGGAGTTTGCAAGTCCTCTCTGTTTTGCACCAGTTTCCTTCAGGTACCTTGGTTTTCTCTCGCAGTCCAAGGACACGCAGTTGGGTGTCCTGATGCCACATAACAGGCTGCTTAACATGAGACTAACGGCTAAAACAGAGTTCACCCTGCTCCCTGACAGAAATACTTAGAGACTGTCTACAGAATCCATCGAAGTCCTTATTATCATGCAGCTGTGACGATACATATTTTTCAGTTCTGGAGCCATGAACAGCACATTCTCGAGTGACACATAAACATGAAAAGTGTCATAATCGATTTATATGTGTCTCTGGTCTCTACACATACAAACAAAATTGAAAGCAAGCTGCTTCTGGCACCAGCATCTTTTCTGTCTTCTACTCAGTCTGTGCTTTTTAATTAACCATTTATCTTGGGTAGAAGTGGGGCCTGGAGCCTGTTCCAGGTAGCACAAGGCAGGAGGACACCCTGGGTGGGATGACAGTCCATGTAGAAGCATATACTGAGTAGGGTCTTAAAACTACAGGAGGGAACCCATGTGACACAGAGAGCATGTCCAAATTCCACACACAGTAAAGATGTGGGATATCAACCCCTAACCCCAGAGATATAGGGACGCAGATCTGCCAACTGAGCCACACAAGTGAAACATGTACCCTTTGCCAATTATCTGCACTTCTGTGCACGCACCCAATCATCATCTATCTGCCAAGCAAACGATTTCAGCATTTATCTGAAACGAAAGCATCCACCACACCAATTTTCAGGCTTTAACTGGTTATTTCTTCTGAATTCTCTGCATTATGGAAAAGGTAGATAGTGGCTGAGATGATGGCCAAACACTCACCAAAACTTCCAAGGAAAAGACGGAAGGAATAATGACTGTTCTCAGGAACAGCATAAAAAAATGACTCAGATTAGGTGAGATTACTCGAATGGCAATTGGGGATTGTTCTGATGCCTGTTCATTCCATGCATATCCAGTGTTGTTTATGTAGCAGACCCTAGTCCCTCATTCAGCAATAGATCTACAGCAATCTGGAATGTGGACAGTCTCCACAGGCCCATGTACAGTAGATATAAAAAGTGTATGCACCCCTGTTAAAATACCAGGTTTCGTGATGTAAAAAAATCAGACCACAATAACCATTTCAAAACTTTCACCCCCCCTTTAATGTCACATATAAAGCTGTACAATTCAATTGAAAAACAAACAAATCTGATGCTTCCACACAGTATTAGTTTATCGGTGTACACACTTACACAACCAGGTTATTGTACGTTTTTTTTAAATACTTCCCCCCCAACTGGCATTTTAACAGGGGTGTGTACACTTTTTATATCCACTGTATAATCTTTGTGCTGTGCTTTCTTATCAGTTTCTGATCTTTGATGCTCATGTAGGCTACTTCACTTTTTTCCTGAGCTGCCATCCCCTTTAAGAGTGTTTTTAGGGCATGCTTATTCAATAATACATTCTTAGCGGGAAAACGAACACCAGCCGCAATATCAAGTGGCCACAGTCTTATAGATGATGTATGGCTCATTCTCAACTGTGTTTACGCCTGTTTTTTCATTTAATTTATTAATGTAATATGTAGAAGAGCCGCCAGACAAGAGCGTGGAACTAGAAATGTAAAAAGTGTTTTATTATATGTAAGGACAGGGAGCAGGCTGCAAGACGTGACAGCTCTTCTAAGACTGTAGCCTGCTTATAGCTACAGAGTATAGCAGGCTGTGGAAAAATTCCCAGCGCTTATTCTTCATGCCAGACAGACGTGTCGCGCAGCCATGCGTGTTGCATGACCCATCTGTACCGGAGCTACACCGTATTTCGTTCAGTTAATTTTAGTTAACAAATGTGCTCTGTACCTTTTGACGTCCGCTTTAATGCCCGTGCATAGAGGCATTGAAAGTGGACACGGAGTTACTCTCAGAGGTATTCATTTTGCGCGTACACACAGCGTGTTTTGTTTTTCTTGCGGTTGACCGTCCAGTGTCACGGTACACTCTGTACTTCAGTGTGTGAACGCGCCTCACGTGTCACAATGCAGCGCGGCTGTGCTACTTGGCGGGCCGCCAAAAGGCTTCTCTTCAGCTATGAATTATAAGGGTTCCAGCAGAGAGTAACTGTTAAGTTCTGTTACGGCGTAAAGAAAGTGTGGGAATAGCTTGCGATGCATTTTTCTGCAAAAGTAAAAACCAAAGTTTATGATCACTTTTTAAACCCTCATTCGAAAATGTTGCCTAAATCACCAAAAAAACTTATTTTCCGCATTCCGTGCATTCAAGCAAAAAAACTTAAAGACTAGCATACCGCAGGCTATTTTTAAATATTTTATTTTACCACCTACAGTTTTACAATTTCTTGCAAGTTATGTTGCTGAATTACTTGCAAATATTCTACTTGGGAAAACAAAAGGGAAAAAAATCAGTTGCATGCGTTTTCCTTTGCAAGAATGAGTTCAGTGGTAACTAACATATTTCTTATAGTGAATCATGAAGTACACATATTCACTTATAATTTATCGATATTTGATATGAAATGCACTACTACTGGTGTAAGGGAAAACCTTGCAACTATATTTACACCAAAACCAAGAATGCCTTACTTGTTAAAATAAGGACAAAACAGGAGATGTCTATGCAAAATCTTTAACGGACTACTCGAAGCAGAACAAATACCTGAAGTAAAGAAGTTCGCCTTTCTTACAGAAACATTTAACGTACGTCTACAGAATTTACTGTAGTCATTATCACTCATCTGCTAAGACATTTTTTACCGCTTCTGAAAACTATTTTACAACCTCCCACTACATCGAAAATGCCCCAGTGACACATAGTGTTGCTTTTAAAATGCATACTGAAATTTGACATTTTGGGGGGAATGCATTAGTGCATGATTGTAAGAATCGAAGTATATTACATGCACCCATTCTCCCGATAGATTTTACAAAGACCCTACGAAAATGTCCAAATTCGGGGTTGTAAAACATTGCTTCCATAGAACTGCAGGCTCCAAACTCGCACAACCCCTTTGTTACCTACGATGAGAATGAGGCAGGTTTATATCCGCAGTGAGCAACAAAAGAATAGACGGTGCAACATTACATCATACTTTCTGCTCTACCCATCAGTGAAAGGTCCGCGTTAAAGGTTACCTGAAATATAACTGATAAAATAACAAAAACGCTGCATGAAATGTTCTTTTAACACCTAGTTACATAATCTCACAGTTACGTTTACTATTTTTGTTTTTTTTCTGGATTAAATATAACGCGGTTAAATAGAGAGATGGGTAGGCGGTAGGACCCAGCATCAGCGGCTCGTTTCCTTTGTCTCGCCAGGCGGGGGCCCTGAATGCGGACGTGCGGCTGTACGGCAAAGCTCACTTTGGGATTGCTAGGGGTAGCGCTGTGAGTTGTTTATCACAGGAAGCAATCCGAGCCCAAGTCAGCATATTGAAAAAATTAAACTGTCACAATGAAGCCAATAATTGGTGTGACTGTAAAAATGAAATGCACACAGAACAAAGGTTTTTATTCTTTAAACTTGTGAAATGTAAATATTGTGGGAAGGAACAAATTATGAAACATACGCTTCACTGACTGATTCAATGATGATTGACTTGAAACACCGTTCATTCATTTTAACATGTTCACTTCTTAAAATAATAGCTGCATTGTAAATAAGTTATGTGCAATGAAAATAGTTGAAATACACTTTGTGGCAAAGTCTTAATTTTGCTTAGTTATCTTTGTTTCTTTGTCGGCCTCCTAACACGTAGTAAGTTGTCCACTTTTCAGAGGCTTTTTGCTCAGACATGTTCGGGCAGTCTACGTGTGTTTTCGGGCGTCCCTGGTACTGGGCTCACAGGAACCGCAAACAAAAGTTGGGGGGTCAATTTCAACACCCCCGACCCCCCATTCTCATGGCTTCAGAAATGTTACCAGGCAGGATTGAAACGTTGCGAACGTGCCGTAAAAGCTGATTGGCTGAAAACCGTGTTGGGGGCGGTTGCTGCACCCCCCTGGCCAGATCTATATAAGCAGCCTTTGCGTTAACAGCAGCGTTGCAGTGCCGGACTAGGTGAAGGAGGGGCGGCAGGCAGGCGTTAGCTATACGTTGCACTTTTTGAACTTCGGGGGATAACTTCACTGTTGCTTATTAATCACTGAAGCTAAATTTGATGATACCCCCTGTCTACGTTAACATCCCTGTAAGTATCCTTGCACCAGCGTTTTCTTTGCCAGCTTGGTTAGGTCCAAGTTACGCTATATGATGACGTTATACAGTCCGCTTGCAGTCTCTTGTTAACTGGATCGCTTTGTTCGTTGTGTGACTTGGTTGCATCAGTTTGTTTTTGAGTACTTATGTAAACGTTGTGTTTTTTCTCTCTCTGTTTTCTGCTTACAGCATATCGCAGCCAGACGGTAACCTGCGGATTTTTTATTTGTTTTTCATTGTGCACCAAAGGACCATTAACACCATGCCGGCGCAGTTTGCGAACTTAAAAAGCTCCGATAGCAGTTTTTCCCCGACCCCAATGACTGACAGCACTGCTAAGCGCCTGTCCTGGAGTAAACTGATGCAGAAGCTGACGGACTTCAGCGGATCTACCGTAAATCATAGCATAGACTCCGATTCTGATAGCTGCAGCAGGAGCGAATGCTCAGAATCTGGTAAGGACTGTTCTCCTTGTATACCCGGTTTAAGCATTGGGCTTTGTTTAGGGTTTTGCTGTAGGATACATAGGCTACGGTGCAGTAGTGTCGTTTTCTTTTGCAGTTTGATCTGATTTTTTTTTTTTTTGCACTAAATTCTCTTTCAGAACCGGCAATCTTGTCTGACGTCTCCTCCTGCGATGAAAGTGATCTCTTTTACGATCCCGTGGAAGAAACACTTTGCAAAGAGGTCGTGGAACTCATCGCCTGTAGTCTTATGGACGCTAAAGACAATGCCCTGAGGTGCAACAAACTTCTCATCCCCGATCAGCTTCTGGAACACATAGGTCAGGAGCTTCTGCACTTAGCGGCCAGTGAGCCTTGTGGCCTTCGGGGGGCACTCATCGACCTCTGCGTTGAGCAGCAAGACGTTTGCCAGAGTGTGGAGCAGATCGCTGTGGACCCTTACCTCGTCCCAACCTTCCAGCTCACGTTAGTGCTTAGGCTGGACTGTGGGGGGCTGTGGCCAAAGATCCAGGGACTGTTCTCCGCTAAATCACCCTCTGCCCCAACTCTGAGACATGCTCTTCGACTGAGCACTGGCTTTCGGGTGATCAAGAAGAAGCTGTACAGCTCTGAAGAGCTCCTCATCGAAGAATGTTGAAGACCCTTTGGATGGGGTTGTTTGCCAGTAGATCAATTATGATGATGGGCCCTACACATCTAGCTTTGACTCGGTTGTGTGACTCGCAGTGGTCTGATCATAAGCAATTCAACTGTTCACACTATACCAGTGTCTGTCAATGGACAGTTTCAGTCTCATGGAAAAACTCCAGTCTTAGGTGAAGGGAAGAAGGTGGCCTGGTGCTACAATAATTGAGGCACCCTTCCATACTGGGGTAGGGCTCACAGCTAACAGTGCAATGAAAATGGTGCTTCTTTAACACTCTGGAAGGTCTACCTCAGTATGAAGACCATGGCAGCATAACCATATGGTGACATTAGCAGTATTCAAATGTGAAAATGTTCATTTTAATTTTGCTGTAACATTTTATTTTTTTTTTTAACTTTTGTACTGTAAGGTGATGCATTGTTCTAAGGATGGGACTATGTCTAGAAGTTTCTTGACTGGTCAGTTTCAGTACGTTCACAATATATAGGTTAATATTTTGGGAACATGATTTTTTTTTTTCCTCCCATTTTCCTATGAATTGTTCACCCGTGCCTCTTAATTTATTTGATGTTCAAATATTCGCATTGCACTGTTTTATACTTTTATTAAAGTAATTATAGGCGACCAATAAATGTTTTTTCTACATGTGAATGTTTCTTTTCCATATGATATCCAGTTGCCTGTCCTTAAGATTAAGACGTGTCCTATGATGCGTTTCCAGATAATTTCCAAGGTTTTAAACTCCTATCTTGACTCGGCCTAAACGCGACGCCTTGTTTTACACCCCAGTTAAATGCAGCCGACACATTAAAGCGTCGCACAGAAAAACTCTTGAATACTAGGGAAAAATTACATTAAAAATTCTGAATAATAGTGAAGACCCGTCTCGGACCGTGGTGAATTTAGGAGGCTCATTACGAATACATGCAGTGATATTCACGAAAAAAATCTTGCAAATAATTAAATTAAAACCAATGATATTTTGGTTTAAAGAATTTGTCCGATCGGGTTTTTTAGAGCGAAACGTTGTATGTCACGGTTTTAAAAGCAAACTGCGAAATGGGCGTGACTTCATTACCCCCCCCGCCCGTTCAGATGCGATCCGCGGCCCGTGGTACAGACACAGGCACGCATGAAGGCAACAGACGTGGCTGCATGTGACAGAATTATATCCGGGTGTGTAAATTAACCGACTTTTAATTTTTTTTTGTTTACTTTTAGCTGCAGGCCTATTTGACACATAATGTGTAATTAACCACAAATTCGCGCTGCCATAGCGTACGCGTGCGTTTGCAGATAGGCCTGGGTAGTGATTTCGCAAGAGCCTTGATTTTAATTGTTTCAGTCAGCTCAGTTCTCTCACAAAAGTCATGACAAAGAGTGCGGCACGCATTTTTTATTATTCACCGTTTGTGGAAATGCATATCCAAAAGTACCAATAAAGAAATTGATTGGTTGATATTGTCTGCTTTGGGAATTGTTTAATGATCTTAAATTAAAATACACTTTAATTATCCTATTTTAAAATAAAGTTTCTTTTCATTGACGCAATCATTTACATTCGAGAGTAAAGCCGTTAAGCAAAAGCCTCAAAGAATTTCGTCATACACAAAACTATGCTAAATAATTACATTTTATTCCTGCATAGTTAAGTTAAACATGTACAAAACATCAACCACCGGCTTAACTGACTAAAAACAGGCACTGAGTTTCTTTTTCACAATAAAACGGACTAAAGTAAGGAAAAATGCAGTTTTCTTTCACAGAATTGATTTCCAATCAAATACAGATTCTCACAGCGTAATAAATTACTTGCAGATGTAGAAAGCGCTGGGCGTTCCAAGCTTTCTCCACTCAGAAAATTCCGAGAGGCTCACTGACTCCTCAAACCAGGAAAAAAAGTTCATCATCTGCAAAAGCGGAGTGTCCAACCAAGCAATCATCCATCCCCCACTTTGAATCGATGTTTTACGGACACATTGTAAAGACTACACACACACACACACAGGGGCACACGCTCCTGACCACGATTCAAAACGCGCCTCTATTCCTTTCAAATACTTCGAAAGCACCTAAAGCAAGAAAAATGGCATTTAAAATGTCGGTACTTTGTAACTTGTTATTGGTGACAATAATCAAGATAATTCGGGTCAAAGCGAATATCTTGGATCCGTAATGTTTTCTGTTATTTAAAGAGTAATGGCAAGAACTTCCAGCAGAATGCGCTATTCTTCCCTGGGCTGGTCGCCGCATGATTACGGCGGTCATGCTTTTCGGTAGGCAGCAGACTGCAGCGTTAAACGCATCCCGCCAAAGTTCGTATGGCATTTACCCACAAGCACCTCCTTCTGGAGCGATACAAATAATCACAGCATATTCTGGCTTCTGTTAGCATTTTAGGAAATGAGGAGATTACGGGAGAAGTCCCGGTTTTGGCTATATTCCAGCACACTGTGCTAACAAAACCGAATAAAAACCTGTTGATTTATCTTTTCTGGGGCTCAGAATGAGACCCAGCAGCTTCTTAAGTTTAATAATAATAATAATATAATAATAACATTTCATAAAAACAGCAACAATGAAATCAATAAACGAAAAACATCTCATCGTGAGGAAAAAAAATAGACAACATATCTTACACTAAAACGATCACTACAATGTTGACTGGAATAAAACGTTCATAGCCTCTCACAGTCTTGAAGGGCATTTACAGGGTGAGGTGGAGTTTGGCCAGTTTTGGCGCACCTATGTTTTGTGGCAAGGGGTCAGTTTTTTTTAACCATGTAACATGGCCTGGATTTCAGATAGCCTGGAGCAACTTGGGGTGCCCATCTTCTGTGCCCTCTGGTACAGGTCGCTGTCGCCAAAGTACCGAGCTCGATATAGCAAGCCCTCCTCTGCAATACAAAGAGAGATCAAGTCATCTTCAGACAAGTGATTCTGAGCGCTGTGCAAACAGATAACAGCAGAGAGCCAGAACAAGAGCAGTTATCAGGTCAGAAAAGTCGAGATAACTCAGGAATCACATTTACCCAAGTGCACCGTTCCTGTAACACTCAAGACACGATATGGACAACTGCTCAAGAAAATGGGCAGTAATGACACATGTGACCTTTGACTGGGGTCAGTACAGTACAGCACTGGTGCGAGTCATGTTAGCCTGCGTCAGAGCGCGTGTGAAGGTAGAATCTGCTGAGGCATCGGGAAAAGAGAGCAGGTGGGAACTGGGAGGAATGCACAGAGGAAGAAAATAACCAGAGATACGATTTCACACAGAAACCAGAATGCTCAAAGGAGTTGAAGCTGATCCCTCCCGAAATGTTTAAAGGTCACGGCATGCAACTGAAAAGCATGGTTGGTATGACTGAACATGTCTGTGAACTGGATGGAGAAAAGACAAACTATCACTTTTAAATTCAAATATTTTGAAATATTTTGAAAACTAAGATGCTACACTATCCAGTCAGGCATTTAACCGGAGATGGATATTAATGTCTCATGAAAGGTCACCTAAGACCCTGATCAATGGTTTATTAATTTATTGCAGAAACTAAGAAAGGGGGAAAGTTAAAAGGCTCCAGATCTGTTTTCCCAAAATGAGTTTTGGAAGAACGCACTGTGCTGTTTCTCCTTCCAGCAATTGTTTCTGAGGTTAGAGATGTAGTCATCCTCTACATTCCTCTCCACGTTCTTCAGGTTCACGCCGCTGTATTCCTTGGTGAAGTGGTCTCCCACGTAGTAAGGCACCCTCAGAGTCTCCGTCAGCCGTTTGTGAATATGGCCCGACGACCTGCATGGGGACAGAAGGGCGCATCCACCTGAGCTTCGGTCCAGTAAAACACCGCAAGACCCGGTCCATGAGGACCTACAGACAGCACACGTTTTTGCTCCCTCCAAGCTCTCTGCCAGACAGTCCACATTTCGGATTGCCTGCAGGTTCCTGAAGACCGGATTGGGAAACGCTGCCGTAAACATATGACAATAAGAGAATTTTAACGAACAATTTAAAAAATGGTAGCGTTTTTCTTTTTTCTCTAACAAAAACAACCTGAGTATCCCAAATAGGCTCTAAATAGCTACGGACGTTCAAATGTGCGACACGGGACATGGCATCTGCATTATAATAACAGCGAAAAGAAATCAGACAACCACAAAGAGCAGTGACTCAGGGTACCCTGGATGTGACAGGCATACCGTTACATAACATCAAGGTTAAGCTGGCCGCTCTATGTCCCAGCACCAGGACCAGCACCAGGAGGCCGGCCGGCAGACAGACAGAGAGGATGTCACAAAAATCAGCTCAAACCGAACCAGGACGAATAATTACATCGACCTTATTCTGTTTGTCATGCATGGGATGCAAAACGCCACTGAAATGGAAATTGAACTGGCTAATTACTGAAATGACTATCTGACATGATGTAATAGCAAATGATTACTCAGCTGAATTGCATCACACGGGTCATCTTTAACAGAGAATGGATCAGGCTGACCATATGCACACAAGTAAAGACATAAGTCCTCTCATTATTTTGGCAGTTTACCGTTACGTCAAACTGCACTAAAAGGCAATCATAAAAATACGTAGCATGTATTACAAATGTATATTGAGATAATACATTAATAAAACATTAATAATACAATTAACTACAGACCACATAAACTTCACAGTAGAGCATTAGACTAATTCACTTCCAAGACACAATGGCCAAAGGAGATGAAATTTGAATAATACAAATATACTTTTATTTATATATTGTACATGAAATCTAAAATAACAAAAACATCATGAGACAATGCACCCACAGCTTCCGGAATAGTCTCCGGACGCCCTTGTACAGGGCAAGTGGGTATAGAAAATGGATGAATGAAAGTATGGATGGATGATTGGATGGATGGATAAGGAGATAATGAAATACTATAATAAAGCTAACACAAGGTCTGAGGCAGCGGCTTCAGAGCCTTGTCACACTCGCTTGGGGGCTTATAGAGACACGCGGGTACACTCACGGCCTAAGGCTGAGGCTGTAGGGTGGGCTGGACACCATCATCTGACTGACGGCCGATACCACCACCAGGATGAGGATGGGCATCAGCTGGACGAACAGGGCCAGGCCCCCCTGTAGGGAGCACAGGGACTGTCAGCGCTGCCAGCACAAACCCACCCCAACCGCTCACGAAATATCAGACGTGTCCCTTACATCCCTCTGCTGCTCCCGGCGCTCAGGCCGCTGCTGGAAGGTATACCGCATTCTGCCGTTGCTGTAAACGTGGACGTTGCCTTCCGACATGAAAAACAGCATGTCGGACTCTTCAGAAGGCTTGCAAAGTTACCGAATTCACCGTGATGGCGGAATCGCCACGAGAGCGTTGTTAATCAGACACAAAACACAGATGACACAATGTTACAAAGGACCATTATAACAGAGAGTTTCTGTTTCAGCAGAACTGAAAAGCAGGAAATCAAATATGGGATAAATACAACCCTCATCCCATCTGACCAAAGGCGAGAGACAGCCAGGGGTGAAGGTGCAGACTTACTTGACGGGAAGCCGCCCCCGAAGAACATGTTGAATAGATCTTCGGGCGAAATGTCTGCCTCAAACTCATCAGCGTGGCCCTGCCTGGACAGGTGTGCTTTCTCGCCACCAAACTGGTCGTAGTGCTTCCGCTTCTCAGCGTTACTGAGGACGGCGTAAGCATTTCCGATAGCTGTTAGAAGACACGAAACGTCCGATGCAAAACGGCTTTTATGTACAATGCCCCATGGCGGAAGAAAAGAGGACATTGAAATATATTTTTAAGACACAAAGAACAATGCAAAGTACCGCACGGTCATCACAGGCGACAGCAGATCAGGCCGACTGACTCAATACTCCCACCTAGTGACGGAAATTATTATGAGCAGAAAAAAACTTGAGATTTTACCTTTAAAGGCCTCAGTGGCACCAGGGGCGTGGTTTTTGTCCGGGTGAAATTTCAGTGCCAGTTTTCTGTAAGCCTTTTTAAGATCATCCTCAGTGGCATCCTTGTTCACTCCCAGGATCTCGTAATAGTCTTTACATTGCTTTATCCTGCAAAGCAAATCCGGCAGACATTAGGATACAGGGACAGAGATGGAAAGTTCAAGTCCAGAAAGTAGAAATCCAGACCAAGATTTTGTTTCAACCCACCAGGTGAATACTCTGTAAATGTGACTCTTTATACTCAGCTGGTTGGTTGAATCAAAATCTTGGTCTGGATTTCTACTTTCCAGACCTGAACTACTCACGTCTGTATGGGGAGACTGAAATGTCCACAAACACAGCACACCCAGACACTGATCTCGTCATAATCAGAAATTATAAATTAATCCGAAAGTAATTTGCACTTCCAAGCAGTTTGCTTATTATTGACACATTAGGATTTTATCATTAGGCCATATCGTATTGTGAACATATAATAGTACATATCAACAATTTCTAAACTTGCCAATATATAATAAAACTGCTCTGCCGAATGGGGGGGGGGGGGAGGTAGTTTTAGCTGACGGTAGGGGTGGGGGGTACCATCTGCAGTGTTCGCCAGGTAGCTGCCTTGCCTATGCCTACATCTGGCCATTTGTGTTTATTTATTCAGACCCGATTTCCTTCACGAATGCAACTGACAGTGAGTAAGACTGCCGAGCGCTGCGGGTCGAAGCCGCTACGGCTATCCAACGTGTCGCAAGCGTCAGGCCCGCGGACCTGCACGGGATCCGCACTGGCCGCAGAGAAGCCTGCTGGGGCTGGCCGGCCCCGTCTCACACTAATGCTTGGGAGGCATGTTTGCCTGATAAGATAAAAGGCGACGTCTGAAAGTCCCTGCGTGCAGAGCATGCGGTGGCGCCGTGGGGAAGTAGGCTGCTGATATTACCTGTGGCGTGAGGCCTGTTGGCTGACGGAGAACAGAAGAGAATACCTTTACTGTCAATGTAGTGAAGGCAGCTTTTTGGACATGTCACACAGCTAACTAGGCTATGCTAATTGCTAGTAGACATGGAAGGCCCAATGTAGGTCAGTGTTTAAGGCTAACCCAAGATAATACAATTCTCCATAGAGCGCTGTATTACTCAGAAAATGGGTTTCGGTTCTGTAAGTTTGACCCAAAACTACATTTCTGACTATATTTCAGATTAAACCCATGTTAACAATATTATTAGGTACAGTTTTCTCAGCTTCTGGTTACCATATATACAGCATTCTTCTAGAAAGTTCTAGAAAGATCCTGAAAGTTCTAGCTGATTGTTGTAATGGTGATGACATTCGTACGTGTATGTATTACTTGGGTGCACTGAGATAATACAGACAGTCCCTGGGTTAAGACCATTTGACTTACAGACTACTCATACTTATGAATAGATTGTCTCAAAGCATATTGCAATAAAAATTCAGGTTAAATACAATAGTTTGTAATAATGAACATATTCACTACTTTGTGATGCTTCTGAAAACACTGTGTGACTTCAACAGTTCGTGGGTATCATATGTGGCAATTTTTAGTATTACTGTGTAATTACTACTAATATGTACTTCATTTTGATTTTTCTGACTTACCTACAAATTCAACTAAAAGGCAGACTTTGGGATGGGATCTCGTGCGTAACCTGGGGACTGTCCATACAGCACTCCAGACAGGAACCTACTACCCACTCATCACTAATTAACAATCAGCAAAATGGCATCAGATTCTGTCAGTTTCAACCAAGATTCGCTGATAGGTCTGATTGTATTTCAGATTACACCCATTTCATTGTTGTTATTAAGTACCGTCAATGTCAGCTTCTGGTTACCGCATAGACAGTATTCTTCCAGAAAGTTCCAGAAAGTTCCATGTAGTGATGGTGATGATATTCATACAAGCACGTATTACATATGTATATTGAGATAATACAGTACTGCAGAGCTAATCCTACAGCTCACTTATCTATAACTAATAATCAGCAAAATGGGATGTGGTTCTGTCAATTTGATCTGAGACTAAATGTCAATTCTGATTGTATGTCAGGTTATACCCATATTTCATTGTTGTTATTAGGTACCGTCAATGTCAGCTTCTAGTTACCGCATAGACAGAATTCTCCTGGAAAGTTCCGGAAAGCTCCAGAAGTTCAGGCTCTTTGTTGTGATGGTGATGATATTGTTTTGTGTACTACATGTGCGTATTTTAGTGCATCTGGCAGGGAAGGGGTATCACAGACACTTCTGATGAATTTACAAAGCAGAGATGTGGAAGTGTAGTCACCTTTTGACAGCCTCCAGTTGCTCTGGGGTGTAGGATTTGCCAGAGTCTGTGGCCTTCTCCTCGGGGGTCGTGCCACTGTCTGGCCTGGTTCTCCGGTGTCGTGGACCTGGGCCATCGCTGCCTCCTGCCGTACTCTCCGGCCCGCATGGCTGCCCATTCTTTGTGATGGACTCCAACAGAACTGGAAAACAGCACGGTTCGGGGGGCGTGTTAAGTATGAAAAAGGCTCTTTGTACAAAGGGGGTTATATTAAACAGCAGGCCTGGCGTTTGTTTAATTTATCTGTGGTCTAGGTATATTAAAAACTAAGCTCGAAAAACAAAGATTGTTTGCATTTTTGGTAGAGTGTAGTAAAGTGCACAGGGTATAAAAACATTACACCACCCACGTCCAAAAAGAGAGGCTTGTGAAAAGAAACCGTAGGATTTGTCCCAAAAGCAGATTTACTCTCCGCCACATTGTTAGTTTTAGAAAGGCATGCAGCGGTAAATACATGGGGTTGGTTTTCTGCACATATTTCAGCCAAGGATGTGGTGGCGGTGTTATTTTTGGCTGAAATAACCCATGGAGTGTTCTATTTAAACATGCACAAAGAAATTTTATCTGTGGGAGAAATACTGCACATCTTATTAAAGCTCACCAGGCCACTATGACAAATTCAGGAAAAGCTTTACTTTCACGTCAACAGCGCTAGATAGTCTTAGAAATGGCAACAGCAGCTTGAAAGGACACTGAATTATCACAACCAATCAGGAAACTCCAGAAGACCATCTTTATTTAACAAATAAATATGTCCGTTAAAGTACAAAAGGGCTTTGATAGACACGCATATCCGTAAGGGCTGTGTGTATAGCATGGCTATTTATGCGAGACACTATTATTAGCACAGAAAGAAAGCATGCTGTCTGTTTAAGGGACACAGATAACATAACGGATAGCAGTAGTTAAGTGAGGTGAAAACACACTTGGATAAAAAAAAAACCTTCACAAGTTGAATGGGATTACAGGGGAAGTGCAGCATCACTCCATGCACAAGCGAGTGATGCAAAAAAACACCACAGAAGAGGACGGAGGAAAAACGCACCGGAAAAGCCACACGTGCCTGTCAATCTCAAGTAATCAACAAGTCTGTACGTTAAAAGCAAAACTCAATTTACCCTCTAGATTTAAAGCCCTGCATAACTGCATAACATGTATGTGACAAAAAAAACCATCTTGAATCTTGGGGAAAAAAAATTGATAGATATGAAACCTCACAAAAAATGCAATTTAATCAAAGTTCTGTGAAATGATTTTTGCACTACACATTTAAGTAAGATAATGGGTTGCTTAACAGATAAAGATGTAGGAGAGTGTTTGATATTGTGGAGGAGAGGACACAATGTAATAATTTAAATACAAAGGTCTATTTATTGGAGGGACAAATGATGCGACACTACCCCCCCGCCCCCCACCCCAGGTTCCTATGCGCCCCTGTTAACATATAGGACACTCACCAGAAAGCACAAACACTGACCTCTTGTGCCACATTCCAGTGTTTGTAAGGATTTTCAAAGCATTCTCTACCCCAGTGTTGCCTAATGTGGACCCACAGCCAATACACTGCTCCCAGTTCCCAGTCAGAAAGTCCTCATTTTGGCTCCTGGAAAATATGGGCTGTCTGTGGATCCCCGAGGACCGGACTGGGAAACACTGCTCTAGCCAAGGGCCAAAGACATCCAGTTCAAGGGAACCGACACCTACAAACTGCTCTTTGTGTGTGTGTGTGTGTGTGTGAGAGAGAGAGAGAGAGATTCTCATTCTCTCTCAGGTGCTGCTTGTCATTTTTTGGGATAGGCCTCCACCATTACACCTCTAACAGAACACAGAAGTAATGAAGTATATAAAAGAAAACGTTAAACCAGAATTTGAAAATCAGCTAATTAGATTGTAATGATTGCATAATAATAATAATAATAATAATTATTATTATTATTATTATTTATATAGCACTTTTCATGCAGCTCAAAGTACTTCACATGAGATTAAATGGTCTTTTTTCTACCTCATAACCGTAACAAATGCTTCATATGGATTTAATCAATAACGGTACTTATTATTTTGCGCCCAGACAGCTGCCTACCTAGCAACTTTTTAAGGTGAAACACTGAAAACAGGCGCTGCTCATCCCGTATTCCTACAGAATCTTCATGCACTGCAGTGAACTCAACAGAAAGAAACCAAGCAATGTGCATGGCGTCTAATGATTGCAAAGGAAAAAGCTGCATGCCATACGCAATGAACGCAGAATGACTGAACAGATAAAGCGTCTAAGAGGAAGTCAACACTAAGTTCATACCAGCGTTGACAAGTACAAATTTACATGTACTTAATTAACATTTGAGCTACATTCCTCTCCTCTGATAAGGGGATTGTGAACCTAACTCGCAATTAAAGCAATTTTCAATGTCTGGAGGTCTGGTGTTACGGCCCAGAATCTCACACAGCATTAAGCCATGACTTTGCGGCCAGGCGTGACAGCTGTAGCAAAAAGCCCTGTCGTCTTACCCTTCGCCTCGTCAGTCGGAAACAGCCTTTGTGCCTTTTCTAAAAACCTCACGGCTTTGTCCGCTTGCTTGTTTTTGAGCGCCGCGGCAGCAATCTCAAGACAGCGCTTCGCCTCGTCTCTGTTTACCTCCATCGCGGACCTGCTGAGTGATTACGTCGCGCCGTGGCGCTCGTAGATGACGTCAAGTAACGCCCAGCCATTACGTATAGCCGCATGCTGGACGCAGGCGTCGGGCGCCCCCTAGCCGCCACTAAATTCCTATAAGTAAGCAACTAAGGATGGATACCTTAATTAGAATGTGTGAATTTGACTCCGGCGTGCAGGACAATACACGGGCTACAAAATATAATGTGATGCCTAAACTCGATATGTCAGGAGTGTACGTATTACGTGACTAAGTGTAAAGCCATGTAATAAACGCCGCGTCGGAAGACGGCATATGTACACTCTTGCACCTTTGATTTGTATCCAACTATTGCAATATCAAATTCAGACTTAGGAGGCATTTGTTCCAATAAAGTATGCCTTGAAAAACGAAATTTCGCTTGATTGTCTTCCTTGCAGTCTAAAGTGAAAAGACTAAAAGTGAAAGTCATCGATACCTTATATATATCGTCTTGATTGCCCAGCTAATTCATTTATAAAGAATCACTAAAAATACAATATTCTGAACAAGATGTATGATCGTTGATGTCAAGTGTCTATCTGCGATGTTTTTCTTAACTGCTGCTTCGTTTATTATTGACCAGTGTTCAGGGAGTGAGAACGTATCACCTCGACGTCAGCCCCATCAATTCTAAAGTGAAGATCATACAGTATAATCTTTCCTGCAGAGATCTTTTGAAAATAGGTCTGTGTTCCAACCACCACAAGGCCCTTAACCCCATTTGCTCCACAGACTGACTGACCCTAATATCTCAATTGTATGTCACTGTTGATAAATGCGTATGCTAAATAAATAAATATAATGTGTAATGTGGTAGTAAAAGTATTTTTCCTCATCACTGACTTACGGCACAGCAACAGAATACTAATTATGGTTTTACAGATCTACAGCAATCAATTTTTTTGCTACAAAGTGCAGCTGAAGTACAGTAGTGTAGAAAGTTATTACATGTGCATTACGAATAATAAACGCTAGATGGCTCCTTTGCAGCTTGAAATGATTACTGATCACTGTGTGTTTCGACTTAGAATATTAGTGATGTAAATTTATACATAGGACCACCGTAAACCATATTTATTTGTGCTTTAAATCGCAGACATTTGGCCATTTTCAATGTGCATCTGAAAAGATAAGAGGTAATAAGTTTTAATAGAGCTTTGGCTATATTACATCATCCACCGATCCATTCATCTGTCGTCCAACCGATTATCCTGGTCAGAGTCGCGAAGTTTATGGCAATATGAATATCTTTTCTCTTAAGAAAATACTTTGCCGGACAAAAATATGCCAGTGAGTAATAAATTAATGTCAGAAGTTTAGGAAGTTATTTTTCACTATTAGAGAAATTATACTTTGGAACGGGAATCAACGAATGGCCTAGTTATTATATGCTAATAAATCACAGTAAATTGGGAGTATGTGTTAATTAGGCATTTTAAATAATAAAAAAACACTAAAATCATTATTAGAATCACAAAACGTAAAAATCCAATGAAAAATCAGAGGAAGCTTGGAGCACTCCTCCACCAGATGGCACCATAGGTCAAATCTCGTGTACAATGAATGCCGTGTTCGTGTACTAAAGGGAAAAACCCAGTCGTATTGCAATTTTAGATATAACCGACTTAGTACTTTTCTTAAGATACCGTATACCAAATATAAATAAGCTAATGCGTGATAGGGCATACACTCACGAACTGCGTGCAATTCAGGCACACCAAATGACCTAACCGCATGTCTCTGGTCTGCAGGAGGAAGCACGGCGAAAGCAAGCGGGATCCACACACGCAGAGGGTGGGATTTGAGCTCCCAACCCTGAATACAATAGTGCTGCTTACTGTCTTGTTACAATAAATGTTACACTAAATGTAATTGCAATAAAAATAGATGTGGCAGGGATGTAAGTTGAGAAGCTCACGTTGACCTATTTTGTTACTTTAGTCACGTTGATGAATAACTAAATCAGTACTAAATTAGAACGGTTAGCGTAGCTGTGACATGAATACGCAAGCAATTTCCTAGGAAAAACAGACAGAAGTGCGACAGGCACTTAAAAACGTTGAGTAAAGTTTTATGACATATTGATGGTACCAGTTAAGTAAATAAGGTCATGGGATACCGTAATGGCATGTAACATAATAGTCTACTTCTGGTACAGTGCAGCGTGAACTCCGGAATCACTCTAAATACTTTCAATGTAATTGCTTAAGATGACTGATCATAAACAAGATCTAATTATTGTCAAATGCCAGTCATGTTACAGTACGAAATACAAGAGTGTAAATCTGTGACCATCAAAGCAATGTACAGCATGGCTTAAGAGTCGAACTGGCCTTTCTCTTAACCGCTCCTCAAAACTGCCTGTTTAATTAACAGGATCATCTAGAATACCCATATCAACATCTAATATGTTTACCTTGAACAATGACATGATCTGTATTTAAGATCTCAGGAAGACAGCCTAATCACAAAGGTCTAAAAGCTCTTGATTACAATCACAGCAGGCAGTATTTGGCTTGTTGGTGGATTTCTGAATTTCATAATTCATATTAAAACAACAATCGATATAATAATAGATCATAATCTATAAAGACAAAATCGGTTGAGGAGCCACTCAGCAAAACTGGGGATGATTATTCTTAACATCTTCATAAGACGTTTTGTTTAAAAATATAGTGTGAAATTCTACACCATCCTATTAAATTTCCCAAGCACTTGGGAATATAATCTGTATTACAGTTGTAGTGCTTCATAGGTGGTGAATTATCTCATGGTTTTTCGACTAAAGGATTATTTAAGATCATGTTATGAATTCTGAGACAGAAAATACCGCTGGCACGTTTTCTGTTACTCCAGTATGATACCTTGTTTTTGCGACATGTAGGACTACAATTAAAGCGAAACAGCTATTTTCAGCTAAACATAATACTTTCACGGCTAAATCCCAACGAGCGTTTTAATACTCCACACTCTGAATCACACCCCGTTTTGTCAGCAATGGGAAGAAACACCATGACCTAAATCTGCAGGGTTACTCCTGCATGTTGACACGTAGTGAATTAAAATGATTCACGCTGGAAATGACTGCCCGCGTTTCAATATGCGTGAAATAAATATGGTACTATATGGTAGTAGCCTAGTTGACTATTGCTGAAAGCAAAATTTGCTAGAAATGAATCAGTGCTAAAATGTGAACAGCAGATATAAGTGGACCAATGAGCATCTGGGAGTCAGGTGGCATCAAGCCCCGTTCAGCCAATTGCAGCCCTTATAACGTCCTCACCAAAACGACATCAGGACTTTAGGTACAACGGCATCGCCGCTGCTCGCCGACAGCTCTGCGCCTCCTCTATTGTAACAGCTATTCTCTTGTTATTCCGACTGTTATCATTTCTGATACATTTAGCCAATTTTTCTGCAGACACTCGGAGGACCCGCATTTCTCCCATCAGGTAAGTTTCTCTGCATAAAAATATAGAAACAGTGTTACCTTTCTACATTGCTGTATTTCACATTGATACATTTGACCGGGTTTCATGCAATACGATACAAATGGAGTATAATTGAAAATGAAAAAGGCCCTGAGGGTGCTTTAGGAAGCCAAATGCGGATGTAAGGCTTTGGCTTTATTTGTGCAGGTACATGCATTTCCTCGCAAATAACAAAATGTCTGCTGTCACTCCAGCGAAGGTTTTACGGTGGAAATAAAATGCGTGAGACGCGCAGCGAGGGATCCGCAGCTGCAGAAGCGCCGCTCGTCGAGGACGTTTTCGACGACACTTACCGGGAGAAAGACGGCCCGAAACCGCCGATGCAGATCGTATGGAGAAACGTCATCTTGATGAGTTTATTGCATTTCGGAGCCTTGTACGGCTTGTACATGCTCCCGTCCGCTTCAGTTTTGACCTTGGCGTGGTGTAAGTATAGCGTCTTCTGCACCTTAATTTCCCTTAAAAATCGACATCATGTCATTCCCTTATCCAAAATGGCTATTGGGATGACTGGTGTGGCGTAGCTAAATTTGCACAGAGGATGGGTATGGGAAAACGTGCCCGGTCACTTGCACAGCCTGTTATATGCTGCGTATGAGCAGCTTGAATGACTGAACCTGGCCGTGATAATGAATCATGGATCGTAATTACAGCCAATGTCATGTACTAAAGAGATGATTTCATACATCGAATTATGAAATGAGTTATGCCTGGCTTCCCGCTTGGCTCGTGCGATTTATTAATCTGTTATTAATGCCAATTAGCGAATCTGAGTTATAAGTGTCTGCTTGGCTATATACGATACGAATAAAGTAAGTTTTTTAAGCCGCTGTATTAAGACCAATTTAAAATGGTCATGTGTGCTCCACATATAATGCATTGTAGTATGAAGATTCTCCGTGTTGCTATATTTAAGAAAATGACTTAAAAATTAGCCATCGAGTAACTGTTTTTCCCCAATGCTGAAACTGCTTAACACTCTGTATGGAGAACAATGCACAATTGGACATGCAATAAACATCGCATTGTCTGCTGGGTTCAGTCGGCAACTGGGTCCGTCTAACAGTGTTTGAGCCTGGTTTGTTTTCCCGAATTCGCACATTTTTGGAAGTCGTCACCAGCCGCGGAAGCATCCAGCCGGTTTTTTTTTGGGGGGGGGCAGAACGATCTGTAGTGAAAGGAGATACACAGACTACGCAATTCGGGGAACAAGCGGGCATAGAGCGCGGTGATGTGCCCCCCACCGATCACGTTACCTCGTTTTTCCTCCCACCCGCAGCCATTCTGTGCTTCTTGATAAGTGCACTGGGAGTGACAGCCGGTGCTCACCGGCTCTGGAGCCACAGGTCCTACAAGGCATCGTTACCCCTCCGGATCTTTCTAGCTATTGCCAACTCCATGGCCTTTCAGGTAAATCCCGCATCGTCTCTGTCTGTACAGCCGGAGCCCCGCCCTCACCCACTTTCCATTCTCGGTGTTTTTAGTTCATTTCCTCAATTAGGAACTTATCAGACTTAAATTTCCGCTATCAGTATAACGGATGACTGTGGCTATTTGCATTTGTATATTTGCCATTTAACTGGTGCTGAGCCTGATGAGTTGTCAGTTTATTGGGTATTTCCACTTATAGTATCATTCTTAGGGGGGTGGATTTAAGAGGGGAAGATAATGGTATTTTTACTGCTGCACCCATGGGCACAACTTTGGTTTGAGCACGGGGGGGGGGGGGGGGCGGTTGCGGTATCCACCAATTTAGGGGAGAA